>OU342743.1:370628199-370986039 GCA_910589775.1 Avena eriantha
TGGTGGATCCATATATGGTCTGTGAAAAGAACACACATGCAATGAAAATGGTGGATCCATATGTGGTATGTGAAAAGAACACACATGCAATGATAGTGGTTGATCCATATGTGGTTTGCGAAAAGAACACACATCCAATGACACTGGTGATCCATATGTGGTTTTGAAAAGACACACATGCGATGACACTTGGTGGATCCATATTGGGTCTGTGAAAAGAACAAACATTCATGACACTGGTGGATCCATATATGGTTTGTGAAAAGACACACATGCAATGACACTGGTAGATCCATATGTGGTGTGTGAAAAGAACAGAATGCAATGAATACTGGTGGATCCATATGTGGTCTGTGAAAAGAACACAAATGCAATGACACTTGTGGATCCATATGTGGTCTGTGAAAGAACAAACATTTCAATGAGACTGGTGGATCCATATGTGGTATGTTGAAAGAACAAACATTTCAATGACACTGGTGGATCCTTATGTGTTTGTGAAAAGAACATACATCGAATGACACTGGTGGATCCATATGTGGTCTGTGAAAAGAACACACATGCAATGACACTTGTGGATCCATATGTGGTCTGTGAAAAGAACACACATGAAATGACACTGGTGGATCCATATGTGGTCTGTGAGAAGAACAAACATTTCAATGACACTGGTGGATTCATATATGGTATGTGAAAAGAACACACATGCAATGAACTCTAGTGGATCCATATGTGGTCTGTGAAAACAACACACATTTCAATGACACTGGTGGATCCATACATGGTCTGTGAAAACAACACACATCCAATGAACTCTGGTGGATCCATATGTGGTCTATGAAAAGAACACACATGCAATGACACTGGTTGATCCATATGTGGTCTGTGAAAAGATCACACATGAAATGACACTGGTGGAGCCACATGTGGTCTGTGAAAAGAACACACATGCAGTGACACTGGTGGATCCATATGTGGTCTGTGAAAAGAACACACATGTAATGACACTGGTGGATCCATATATGGTCTGTGAAAGGAACACACATGCAATGAAAATGGTGGATCCATATGTGGTATGTGAAAAGAACACACATGCAATGATAGTGGTGGATCCATATGTGGTTTGTGAAAAGAACACACATCCAATGACACTGGTGATCCATATGTGGTTTGTGAAAAGAACACACATGCGATGACACTGGTGGATCCATATTTGGTCTGTGAAAGGAACAAACATTTCAATGACACTGGTGGATCCATATATGGTTTGTGAAAAGAACACACATGCAATGACACTGGTAGATCTATATGTGGTGTGTGAAAAGAACAGACATGCAATGATACTGGTGGATCCATATGTGGTTTGTGAAAAGAACACACATGCAATGACACTAGTGGATCCATATGTGGTCTGTGAAAACAACACACATGAAATGACACTAGTGGATCCATATGTGGTCTGTGAAAAGAACAAACATTTCAATGACACTTGTAGATCCATATATGCTAAGTGAAAAGAACACACATGCAATGAACTCTGGTGGATCAATATGTGGTCTGTGAAAACAACACACATTTCAATGACAGTGGTGGATGCGTACATGGTCTGTGAAAAGAACACACATGCAATGAACTCTGGTGCATCCATATGTGGTCTATGAAAAGAACACACATGCAATGACACTGGTTGATCCATATGTGGTTTGTGAAAAGAACACACATGAAATGACACTGGTGGATCCACATGTGGTCTGTGAAAAGAACACACATGCAGTGACACTGGTGGACCATATGTGGTCTGTGAAAAGAACACACATGTGATGACACTAGTGGATCCATATATGGTCTGTGAAAAGAACACACATGCAATGAAAATGGTGGATCCATATGTGGTATGTGAAAAGAACACACATGCAATGATAGTGGTGGATCCATATGTGGTTTGTGAAAAGAACACACATGCAATGACACTGGTGATCCATATGTGGTTTGTGGAAAGAACACACATGCGATGACACTGGTGGATCCATATTTGGTCTGTGAAAAGAATAAACATTTCAATGACACTGGTGGATCCATATATGGTTTGTGAAAAGAACACACATGCAATGACACTGGTAGATCCATATGTGGTGTGTGAAAAGAACGGACATGCAATGATACTGGTGGATCGATATGTGGTCTGTGAAAAGAACACACATGCAATGACACTTGTGGATCCATATGTGGTCTGTGAAAAGAACAAACATTTCAATGACACTGGTGGATCGATATGTGGTTTGTGAAAAGAACACACATCGAATGTCACTGGTGGATTGATGACCCACAAGTATAGGGGGTGTATCGCTGTATTTTTGAGGGAAGTGAAACCCAATTTATTGATTCGACAGAAGGGGAGCCAAAAAATATTTATAAGCATTAACAACTGAGTTGTCAATTCCGCTGCACCTGGAAACAATCTGGCTCACAGCAGTTTATCAGTAGCAACATTTTTATAGTAGGAATAGTAAAGTAACAGCAATAGTAAAGAAAAGACAGCAGTAACAATAGCAGTAAATAGTGGGATTCGAGTGCGGTAGGCATAGGGATGGATGGACGGGTGTTGCATGGACAAGACAATTCACATAGCAATCAGAACATAGGGCAATTGCAGATAAATAAGATAAAGCATCCAAGTACTAGATAATCCTAGGCATGTGTTCCATATATAGTCATACGTTCTCGCAATGAGAACTTGCACAACATCTTTTGTCCTGCCAGCCCGTTTGCAGCGAGGCCTCAAGGGAACTACTGGCAATTAAGGTCCTCCTTTTAATAGAGCACCGGAGCAGAGCATTAACACTTCGTGAACACATGTGATCCTCACATCAAAGCCATTCCCTCCGGTTATCCCGATTTCTGTCACTTCGGGGCCATCGGTTCCGGACAACAACGTGTGTAAACAACTTCAGATCCGAAATCATGGCACTCGGGCCCTAGTGACAAGCATTAAGCACAACAAGTCGCAACAAAGTCATAAAGCACTAATGAAAGATACTAGGCACCATGCCCTAACAATCTGATGCCATTACATGAACGATCTCATCCAAGCCCTACCATCCCCATAGCCTACAGCGGGGGATTACTCACTCATAGATGGGGGAAACATGGATGGTCGATGGAGAAGCGATGGTGATGATGATGGCGATGATCTCCTCCAATTCCCCATCCCGGCAGGGTGCCAGAACGGAGTTTCTGGTACTGTTTCGTGGAATCTGGTGGTGGTGGCGGAGTGGAACTCCTTCTGGAAAAACATCGAACCCCTTGAAGTTTTTAGGTCAGAAGGCTCCTGATAGGCGAAGAGGGAGACCGAGGGGGTGCTTGGGGGGCCCACACCACCCACTGGCGCGGCCTGGCCTAGCCCACGCCAGCAGGTGGTGTGGCCACCCCCTGGCTCTTCTCCGTCTCGTATTCTGGCTTTTGTCCCGTCCAATTCCAAGAATATTCATTTTCTAACTTTCTTGGAACCAAAAACAACAGAAAACAGGCAGCTGGCACTGTGGCTCTTGTTAATAGGTTAGTCCAAGAAATCATATGAAAAGTACTCCAAATTGTGGACAAAACACAAGAAAGTGGATAAAACCAAGAATGGAACATCACAAATTATAGATACATTTGCAATGTATCATGGATCCATATGTGGTCTGTGAAAAGAACACACATGCAATGACAATGGTGGTCCATATGTGGTCTGTGAAAATAACACACATGCAATGACAATGGTGGATCCATATGTTGTTTGTGAAAAGAAAACACATGCAATGACACTTGTTGATCCATATGTGGTATGTGAAAAGAACATACATGAAATGACACTTGTGGATCCATATGTGGTCTATGAAAAGAACAAACATTTCAATGACACTTGTGGATCCATATATGGTTTGTGAAAAGAACAAACATTTCAATGACACTGGTGGATCCATATGTGGTCTGTGAAACCAACACACATGAAATGACACCTGTGGACCCATATGTGGTCTGTGAAAAGAACAAACATTTCAATGACACTAGTGGATCCATATATGTTCTGTGAAAAGAACACACATGCAATGAACTCTGTTGGATCCATATGTGGTCTGTGAAAACAACAAACATTTCGGTGACACTATTGGATCCATATATAGACTGTGAAAAGAACAAACATTTCAATGACACTGGTGGATCGGTACATGGTCTGTGAAAAGAACACCCATGCAATGAACTCTGGTGGATCCATATGTGGTCTATGAAAAGAACACACATGCAATGACACTGGTTGATGCATTTGTGGTATCTGAAAATAACACACATGAAATGACACTGGTGGGTCCACATGTGGTCTGTGGAAAGAACACACATGTAGTGACACTGGTGGATCCTTATGTGGTCTGTGAAAAGAACACACATGCAATGACACAGGTGGATCCATATATGGTCTGTGAAAATAACACACATGCAATGAAAATGGTGGATCCATATGTGGTCTGTGAAAAGAACGCACATGCAATGACAGTGGTGGATCCATATGTGGTTTGTGAAAAGAACACACATGCAATGACACTGGTGGATCCACATGTGGTCTGTGAAAATAACACACATGCAATGACAATGAGAGTGGTTCCATATGTGTTTTGTGAAAAGAACACACATGCAATGAACTCGGGTGGTTCCATATGTGGTTTGTGAAAAGAACCGACATGCAATGACTCTAGTCGTGGTCTGTGAAAAGAACACACATGATATGACACTGGTGGAGCCATATGTGGCCTCTGAAAAGAACACACATGCTATGTCACTTGTGGATCCATATGTGGTTTGTGAAAAGAACACACATGCAATGAAAATGGTGGTTCCATAAGTGGTTTGTGAAAAGAACAGACATGCAATGACTCTAGCTGTGGTTAATGAAAAGAACAGAAATGTAGTGACACTGGTGGATCCATATGTGGTTTGTGAAAAGAACACACATGGAATGACACAGGTGGATCCATATGTGGTCTGTGAAAAGAACACACATGCGATGGCGCTGGTGGATCCATATGTGGTCTGTGAAAAGAACAAACATTTCAGTGACACTGGTGGATCCATATATGGTTTCTGAAAAGAACACACATGTAATGACAATGAGAGTGGTTACATATATGTTTTGTGAAAAGAACAAACATGCAATGAACTCAGGTGTTCCATATGTGGTTTGTGAAAAGAGCAGACATGCAATGACTCTAGCCGTGGTCTGTGAAAAGAACACACATGAAATGACATTGGTGGATCCATATGTGGTCTGTGAAAAGAACACAGATGCATTGACAATGGTGGATCCATATGTGGTCTGTGAAAAGAACACACATGCAATTGATAATGGTGGTTCCATATGTGGTTTGTGAAAAGAACAGACATGCAATGACTCTAGTTGTGGTTAATGAAACGAAAAGACATGTAATGACCCTGGTGGATCCATATGTGGTCTGTGAAAAGAACACACACGCAATGACACTGTGCATCCATATGTGGTCTGTGGAAATAACACACATGCAATGACAATGAGAGTGGTTCCATATGTGGTTTGTGAAAAGAACACACTTACAATGGACTCGGTTGTTTCCATATGTGGTTTGTGAAAGAACATACATGCAATGACTCTAGCCGTGGTCTGTGAAAAGAACACACATGAAATGACACTGGTGGATCCATATGTGGTCTGTGAAAAGAACACACATGCAATGAAAATGGTGGTTCCATATGTGGTTTGTGAAAAAAACAGACATGCAATGACTCTAGCTGTGGTTTATGAAAAGAACATACATGCAACGACACTGGTGGATCCATATGTGGTTTGTGAAAAGAACACACATGCAATGACACTGATGGATCCATATGTGGTTTGTGAAAAGAACACACACGCGATGACATGGTGGATCCATATGTGGTCTGTGAAAAGAACAAACATTTCAATGACACTAGTGGATCCATATATGGTTTGTGAAAAGAACACAGATGCAATGACACTGGTGGATCCATATGTGGTCTGTGAAAAGAACACACATGCAATGACAATGGTGGTTACATAAGTGGTCTGTGAAAAGAACACACATGCAATGCCAATGGTTGATCCATATATGGTTTGTCAAAAGAACACACATGGAATGCCACTGGTGGATCCATATGTGGTCTGCGAAAAGAACACACATGCAATGACACTTGTGGATCTATATGTGGTATGTGAAAAGAACACACATGCAATGACTCTGGTTGATCCATATGTGGTATGCGAAAAGAACACACATGCAATGTCTCTGGTGGATCCAAATGTGGTTTGTGAAAAGAACACACATGCAATGATACTGGTGGATCTATGTGTGGTTTGTGAAAAGAATACACATGCAATGAAAATGGTGGATCCATATGTGGTTTGTGAAAAAAAACACATGCAATGACACTGGTGGATCCGTATGTGGTATGTGAAAAGAACACACATGCAATGACACTGGTGGATCCATATGTCGTCTGTGAAAAGAACACAGATGCAATGACTCTAGGTGTGGTTAATGAAAAAAAACACATGCAATGAGAATGGTGGATCCATAGGTGGATTGTGAAAAGAACACGCATACAATGAACTCTAGTGGATCCATATGCAATGACACTGGTGGATCCATATGTGGTATATGAAAAGAACACTCATGCAATGATAATGGTGGATCCCTATGTGGTCTGTGAAAATAACACACATGCAATGACACTGGTGGATCCATATGTGGTTTGTGAAAAGAACACACATGCAATGAACTCGGGTGGTTCCATATGTAGTTTGTGAAAAGATCAGACATGCAATGACTCTAGCCGTGGGCTGTGAAAAGAACACACATGAAATGACACCAGTGGATCCATATGTGATCTGTGAAAAGAACACACATGCAATGACAATGGTGGATCCATATGTGGTCCGTGAAAAGAACACACATGCAATGACAATGGTGGTTCCATATGTGGTTAGTGAAAAGAATAGACATGCAATGACTCTAGCTGTGGTTAATTAAAAGAACATACATGCAATGACAGTGGTGGATCCATATGTGGTTTGTGAAAAGAACACACATGCAATGACAGTGGTGGATCCATATGTGGTTTCTGAAAAGAACACACATGCGATGACACTGGTGGATCCATATGTGGTCTGTGAAAAGAACAAACATTTCAATGACAATGGTGGATCCATATATGGTTTGTGAAAAGAACACACATGAAATGACACTGGTGGATCCATATGTGATCTGCGAAAATAACAAACATACAATGACAATGGTGGTTCCATATGTGGTCTACGAAAATAACACACATGCAATGCCAATGGTGGATCCATATGTGGTTTGTCAAAAGAACACACATGCAATGACACTGGTGAATCCATATGTGGTCTGTGAAAAGAACACACATGCAATGACACTGGTGGATCCATAGGTGGTCTGTGAAAAAACACACATGCAATGACTCTGGTGGATCCATATGTGGTATGTGAAAAGAACACACATGCAATGTCACTAGTGGAGCCAAATGTCGTTTGTGAAAAGAACACTCATGCAATGAAAATGGTGGTTCCGTATGTGGTTTGTGAAACGAACACACATGCAATGACACTGGTGGATCCATATGTGGTCTATCAAAAGAACACACATTCAATGACACTAGTGGATCCATATGTGGTCTGTGATAAGAACACACCTGCAATGACTCTAGGTGTGGTTAATGAAAAGAACACACACACAATGATAATGGTGGATCCATAGGTGGATTGTGAAAAGAACAGACATGCAATGAACTCTGGTGGATCCCTATGCAATGACACTGGTGGATCCATATGTGGTTTGTGAAAAGAACACTCATGCAATGACAATGGTGGATCCATATGTGGTCTGCGAAAAGAACACACATCCAATGACACTAGTGGATCCATATGTGGTCTGTGAAAAGAACACACATGCAATGAGACTGGTGGATCCATATGTGGTCTATGAAAATAACACACATTGAATGACTCGGGTAGATCCATATGTGGTTTGTGAAAAGAACAAACATGCAATGACTCTAGTTGTGGTTAATGAAAAGAACATACATGCAATGACAATGGTGGATCCATAGGTGGATTGTGAAAAGAACACACATGCAATGAACTCTGGTGGATCCATATGCAATGACACTGGTGGGTCCATATGTGGTCTGTGAAAAGAACACACATTTCAATGACACTTGTGGATCCATATGTGGTTTGTGAAAAGAACACACATGCAATGAACTCTGGTGGATCCATATGCAATGACACTGGTGGATCCATATGTGGTCTGTGAAAAGAACAAACATTTCAAAGACACTGTTGGATCCATATATGGTTTGTGAAAAGAAAACACATAAAATGAACTCTGGTGGATCCATATGTGGTCTGTGAAAACAACACACATTTCAATGACACTTGTGGATCCATACATGGTCTGTGAAAAGAACACACATGCAATGAACTCTGGTGGATCCATATGTGGTCTATGAAAAGAACACACACACTGGTTGATCCGTATGTGGTCTTTGAAAAGAACAAACATTTCAATGACACTGGTGGATCCATATATGGTTTGTGAAAATAACACACATGCAATGAACTTTGGTGGATCCATATGTGGTTTGTGAAAATAACACACATTTCAATGACACTGGTGGATCCAGACATGGTCGGTGAAAATAACACACATGCAATGAACTCTGGTGGATCCATATATGGTCTGTGAAAAGAACACACATACAATGAACTCTGGTTGATCCATATGTGGTCTGTGAAAATAACAAACATGAAATGACTCTAGATGTGGTTAATGAAAGAATACACATTTCAATGACAATTGTGGTTCCATATGTGGTTTGTGAAAAGAACAGGCATGCAATGCCTACTCTTTCTATTTTCGATTTGAATCCTTATTCTGTCTTGCCCTTGGTTTTCTGATAGTACTCAGATTTGCCCTCTCTCTCGGTCACAAATCTCGCAAAATCCCAAACTTGTGCTCACTCTGGGTGCTACACCCTGATTATAGATGTCACACGGATCGTCTCAACCAAACGTTGATCCTCTGTGATCCAACAGGCAAGATAACCCCTCCCTCTCCACTTTTTTATGCATGGTCTATCCGTGCCACCGATACTTTACCTCCATAAACAAGTAAAACTCCATCTATCTAAATAAAATAAATGATCATATTTCAAAGAATCTATCGTCTTTGTCTTCCGGTTCGTCCTCGTTTTTGTCAACGCCATGGTCCTTGACATTGCCGCCGTTGGTGTCCTCCTCTGATGACTCGACACCGCCCCTTCCTCGTATAAGCATGCTATCTCCTCATCGGAGTCCTTCTCCTCCTCTTCATAGTCCCACGAGTCCACGTCACTCTCCTCCGCTTCTGCCTCCAACTGATCGATGAACGCCTCATCTGTGGCCGAGTCGGACTCATCCAAATAGCTGTCTCCTCTCTTCTTCCTAGTCTTCTTCTCGTTCCTCTTCTTGTCCGTACTTACTGGTGCAACACGCGTCCCCGTCCTGGCTGCTGCTTTGCGCTCGTCCATCGCTGTAGGTACCCCACGCTCCTCATGCGCGGCCGATACGAGCTTCGACGTCGCGGTGTCCTCGAGTGCCGATGTCGATGGATCCTGGCACGGTCGGACACGACGTGCTGCCTCAGTAGGCGACTCGCAAGCGCGAATGATGCAACAAAGAGCCAGAGACACAGGACAGTCGGTGGATGGCTTGGACCTGCCATTGCCACGGTGAGGGGGCATCATGTTCGAGGTAGTTGTTCCTAATGGTCGATGGCGGGTACACAGAGTAGGATGCCGATCTGATCAAGGAAGAGCAATGGTTTCATGCTTCGTATTCACGCATGCATTTGTCGATTATCAAAAAAAAGTAATATGTCGCGTACTGAACATAATTTGATCACAACAAAAGTGGCACAGCGTATTCTGGACTCGTAAATATCCCGTGCGTGCGTGTCAACGTGGAGTTCAACAGAGTTCGACGTGCCGACGTGATCGTGTAGCAGTTGCGCGCGTCATTGCCCCATCAACACGTGATACAAGCACACGGGACGTGCGTGCTGATGCCCGTGATGACCACCCGACTCGCACTCCTCTTATTATATAAAGGATTTTAGGTGGCGCCGAAGACCATTGAACTATCGATCGCAATAAAGACAATTCCCATCGATTTCCTACCCCTGCCTCCCTGGCTTCTTTGAGAACATAGACCATACACAGTGGTCTTGTATAATAGTAGTAGTACTACGGGACCACGGCCTGTACTCTTTGACTCCTCTCCCACACTGATCACTATCTTCTTCCTCATGCCGCCGCCACCATCACCCTACAAGCCATGGCTCCCTTGAGGAGAGGCCGGTCGACAATCCTCGTGGAGAAAAGGGAGAGATCTTGCTGCGAGGCACTTCTTGCTCTACCAGCCGCTCAAGGCCCCCTCTCACTGAGGCCCAATCTCCCCGACAATGGCACCGAATGTTCTAGCAGGCAAGGGCTCCTCCTGGTACGGTCTTCTTGTTCTACTTCTTCTCCACCTCCCTCTCCATCATGATCTTATTCATATTCTTCTTGTTTTTCTTCTTCTTCTTCTTCTTGCTCTTCCTCTTCTACGTATTACAAGACTGCCGTGGAGCCAGAATCCACAACGACGGAGGCGTTGCAGGACCTGTTCGGTCCCGTTCCACGTCTTAGCGAGGTAGAAAATCTACACACTATTATTTCTGTGAGTTATGATGTGGATTTCTTAGATCGTGTCCGCCCCGCATTGGTTTTTCTTCTTCTTTTATTAGTTGTATTAGTTTTCATGAATATGACTGGATCTATTGGTCTTTCCTTAATACTACTGTTCATATATTCACTATGGATTTTTTGTGATTAGGATTAGTTTATCGTGGTTATGAATAGATCTCTAGGTCCATTTTTAACACTGCGGTCCTTAGATTCAACGAGGATTTTCTGATCTGTATTAGTATTCACCTGGAACCTGGAGTGTAATTATAGAATTTCTATTTCAATTAACATGAACGATGTAGTGATCGAAAGCCGAATACCATGACAAGGTGGCCGCGATCAGTGCCAAGATTGACAACCAACATGAGCTTGCACGCTCCCTCACCCAAGCTAATGAGAGCCTATGCAAGCAATTATCTATGCAGAAGGAGATCTCGCCCAAGTCAAATTCCCGTTAGAGGGGGCACGGATATCAGTTCGTGCTCAAATCCTTTTGTAATGTTTAGGGTTCAGGGAGCAATGCCTAGGTCTGCTTCCCTTTATAGGGTGCAATAATAATCCTAGGGAAACTCCTTATCTATCTGGACATGTGTTGGTGTTCATGTTCATGAATGGACACCATGTGCTCTTTCCATTATGTATCTGGACATGGGTTTCTGCATTATGAGTTTGCCACTAGCCCACTACTATTTGGTGATATTGGAAAAACCCACAACACACTAAACTGCAGATAAACCTTATTTGTCTTTGAAATTGAAATTATGACAGTGCCACTAGTCGACTCATAAAATGTTGATTAGTCCTAGATTGCTTCTTCCTTGAAATTATGACAGTGCCACTACTCGATTCAGTTAATTATGGAAACTAACCAGCTTGTCCTGTTGAACTGAACAACCCATACTATGTATTTTTGTTGTAGGGAAAGAGGCGAAAGCTCGACCAGGACCTGGTGACCTAGATAAATGACAAGATAGCCATCCAAAGGGAGAAGCAGAATTCCTAGAAACTGGCCTTTGACCACCTGCACGCTGAACTCGTGGTCCTTTCTAACAAGTGCGACAAACTGAAGGAGTTAAATGCCGGCTGGGCGAAGCTTCACATGGAAGGTCGCAACTCGGCTAGGAAGCAAATAAAGACCATGAAAGGGATCTTGAAGGTAAATCGTATGGCTACGGACCAACTTCTTGAATCCGTGACGGAGTGCTGGAACCTGCGGTTGGTGCACGACAAATTACTAAAGGAGCTGGCGATCTTAGGGAGGAAAACAAGAAGCTCCGGGTCAGGCTCGCTTGAACCCAACATATGTTTATTTAGTACTGAAATGCCTGGTTTATCCTCTGAAGTGGTGATTTTGTAAGCGTGAACTTAACTCTATGCACGATATGTTTGTTTGTCTAAAATTAATTTGCTCAAGGATTGAGTTTGGCTTAGTTAAGAAAGCACAACTGGAAGTCTTACAGTTAACTAGTTTCAGGCATTGGCACAACATAAATTATCCATCTCGAATTTCCATTATCCTCGGTAGTCTGTCCTGGGTCACCCTCGCGCGCCTTCTTCAGTTCCTTCAACAGATCCGCAATGCAGTACTCTAGCTTCTTCTTGTCTTCCCTGATCTGATCCCTCTCCTTTTCTGCATTATGAATCAGCAACCTATGACTATCCTGAAGCTTCTTTGCACTTCCAATAACCAAGCTCCCATTGATTCTGTCACTTAGCTCTGACTGCAAATTCTTGATTTCTTGTTCTAGCTCCTTATTTCGTACCGACAACTTGTAATGTTTTTCAGCTGCATCACAAGCATCCGTGAATCTCCCCAACCTTTCCAACTCATACATCTCCCATAACTGAGCTAAACATTTCTTAAGTGCACCTCGCCACTCAAGATCCATGCACTCTACTACTTTACACATCGGGCCAACCTAAAAAAACACACAGTATAGTGTTAAGAACATACACGATACATTTTTCTTCATGTCATCGTTGCACATAATGTAAATTAACCTGATTTGTACAACCCAAAAACCTTCTCCCAGTGTTATAGCCTTCGAATGCAACATATCTCCTCAGTTTTAGCCCATGGTCACATGGCACTTCTCCATCGAGATCTTGGCCCTCCCATTCAGAGTCGTAGATCGTCCGTGGTGCCTATAGGTAAACGCAAAGCTGGAATTGACCATGATTGCATCCACATATGGAGCTCAGATCAAGAGATTTACCATTGCCTAACCCTAGCCCAAGAAAACAGAGGAACTCACATCGTGGGAGGAATACTCGATGTCGGAGAGAAGGCTGTCGCTGCTCGACTGGTCGTCCTCGTCGTTCTAGGACAGCATGGTGAATGCATCATCGTCGGCGACGGTGTCAGCATCGGTGAGGAGAGAGAGAGAGCAGCCCTTCTACCGCTGCAACAATGACTAAATTGGGATGTTACAATAGTTTAATGGATACCATGCCCTTTCCCTGGATTATTGTCTCCTGCCTAATATGGATTCTCTTCATACATTCTTATTTCAAATATTAAACATGTACTCCCTCCATCCCAATTTCATTGCCTAAAGAAAACATACCAGTATATTACATCATCTAAATAAACAAAATCATGTCAACTACAAGGTACTTATGCATAACTTGTTCAGTCATGGTTTCACAAAACATCACATTACAATCTCTCAACAAACATAATCACAGAAACAAGTATATTACAACAACTAAAGAAACAAAATCATGTCGACTACAAGGTACTTACGCATCACTTGTCCAATCATGGTTTCACAAAACATCACATCACAATCTCTCAACAAACATAATCACAAAAACAAGTATATTACATCAACTCAAGAAACAAAATTTTGTCGACTACAAGGTACTTACGCATCACTTGTCTAGTCATGGTTTCACAAAACATTACATTTCAATATCTGAACAAACAAAATAACAGAAACAAGTACAAGAAACATAATCATGTCAACTACAATGTATTTATGCATCACTTGTCTAGTCATGGTTTCACAAAACATTACATTACAATGTCCCAACAAATATAATAACATAATCAAGTACGGTACATCATCGTAAGAAACATAATCATGTCAACTACAATGTACTTATGTCTTATTACAACAACGGTGGTTCCTAGAAAATCTCAACAGCTTGCACATCATTATATCTTAATCTCTCAACAAACATAATGATAGAAACACACTCTAAATGCAACATCAGTCAATGTTACAAATACAGGCAGGGAAACCCCGTGGTCCATATGACAAGCCTAGGGTAGAAGCTCTCATCAGATCTCATCAACGTCGACCACCTCATCCTGTTCAGCCAATACAGGGGCCTCTACTTCCACTATAACCTGTTCAACAACATCAGAAATGGTACCAAGGAAGAACACCTTCCTGGTTTGCTTCTTTCATTGCATAATCTGCACAAGATCTTCAGTATCCAAAACATCTATGAATTGGTGCTTCTTATGATGCCACCACCAGATTCGTGCCATCTGCTTAGGGCCAATACTGATTTCCTTACCGATCATCTCTCTCATTTCATCAAGAGTTATGTTTTTGGAATCGATAGTGATCTCCACAGTACATGACGAAACTGGCTTATTAACTCCCTCATCAAGTTTTGCCATGTATGAATCCACCTCTATGAGTATACTAAACTTATCTAGATCAACATCTATTGGTCTGTATTCTCTAGGAGCCGAAGCTCTGGCAACAAGATCTCCAGCATCTGCATACATTTCATCAATCATCGCTTCAACTTTCACCTTACGATCAGTTGCACAACACTCCCAAACCATCTAAAGCTCATGGGAGTGCTCAATTTGCTGATAGGTATCATTCATGTTGCACCACACCAATTTTGTCCTTTGTCTAGAACCCTAGGGAATCCTTGCGACAAGCATATCTACCAGCTGCAAAACGGACACAACCTCTTTGCAATTCACAAGAAGATGCACATCTTGCCCGAACACAACCCTCTCACAACAAAAATCAAGTTTTGCAGTGTACTGGTGAACATGAACTATGAACTCATATAGGTCCCTTGTATCAAAGCTATGCCTAATTTGATTAAAAAGTGGAACTTTTCAGTTCATTTGATTCTATTTTGTCATAACTAATCTACTTGTAAGATAAGGAACATATAAGAAAAATTCATCTCTCGCTCTTCTCCCAGGTTTTTTTCTTCGAGATCTGGGTGCCGCATCCGCCCACCGGAGCCGAACAATCCGCCGCCGGCCTTGGTTTTCTCTTCAACCCGCTGCTCGTAGGTACCTTGGGAGCAGAATCCTTGCTGACCTCCTCGCTAACCGGGGCTAAAGACCTCGCCACTGCTTCGCGTTGAGCTCCTGACTCTGGCCCCGACAGACCCGAATCAGTCGGCGACATAGCTACAACCTTCGCCTTGCAAGACATGCTGGGCCATCGCCATCGGATTCTGTGTCGGGGGAGGGAGAAAAAAGGTCCTCCGTCCTCGGCAGATTCAAGGTCGTGGAAGGGAAGAAAGGGGACCACCGCCGCTGCAGCCAGATTCAGTGTCGAGAGTTAGGAAAGTATAGTAATGGATTTTCCCCTACGACACGTGCAGGGTGGCTAAGAAGAGTGACCGGCGAAGAAGGGGCACAACAGGAACCAGTGTAACGGAATATCCTGACTTAACAGGCGTGATTTGAAAATATTGGGTTTGTCCATCATTCACTCGGAACACCCCTCTCAGCAATTGGCACCCCAACTTTTCAAATCGCGGTGATTAAAATCAACTCGGGTACCACGATGCACTGGCGTCTCATCTTTCGGGCTGCAAAATGATATTCTCACGCCATACGCCATCTTTTGATAGTGAGGGTAGTTCTGTTTTGAAGCGGACAATACCTTGCTCAAGTAATACACATGCTTTCGCACTGACTTTCCTTCCTCCTCGCGTTCCACTACGATTACCGCACTTACGTCTCGGTTAGTCGCGGCTATATAGAGCAACATTAGCTCCTTAGGTAGTGGCGTAGCTAATATTGGTGCAGAGGACAACATCTTTTTTAACTCATGGAACGCGCTATCCGGTTGCGGTGTCCATGTAAATTCATCTGCCTTTTCATTAACTGGTAGAGGGGCAAGGCCTTCTCTCCCAGCCGACTTACAAACCGTCTTAATGATGCTAGGGAACCAGTGAACTTCTGCACATCGTTAAGGCACTTCGGCAGTTCCAGTCTCTCTATGGCACGGATTTTTGTGGGATTGGTTTCAATACCTCGTCTAGATACAAGGAACCGGAGTAATTTCCCCGCAGGCACACCAAAGGTGCATTTTTCCGGGTTAAGCTTCATCTGGAACCTCCTTGGGTTCGCAAATGTTTACCGGATATCCTCAAGGAGCGTGTTGCTTTCCTTGGTCTTTATCACCACATCATCCACATAAACTTGGACATTCCGACCTATCTGGTCATGCAAACATTTTTGCATGCATCGCTAGTACGTTGCCCCTGCATTACGTAATCCAAACGCCATGGTGCGATATCAATAAGCCCCATATGGGGTGATAAACTCAGTCTTTATTTGATCATCTGGGTTCAGGGGTGACGAGGGTTTAACTCATCAATGCCCATTGTTATGGACTTGGGTTTTGGAGAAGGAGGGAGTGCTGGAGACATCTATCGGCTAGCAAACAAGCACACAGGGGACAAAGGATTTACCCAGGTTCAGGCCTCGTAGAGGTCCCTACTCCTGCTTGTCTGCTCGTGGAATTATCGAGGGAGTCGAAAGTTACAATGGTGCGCAGATGCAATCTGGCGAGGGTTGTGGAAAACTAGGGTTGTGTATGTCCTCCTCGCCGCCCCCTCCTAGCCTTTATATAGATAGGCTAGGTCTCAGGTAGCAAGTCGAGTCGGTTACAAGTTAGGGTTTTCCCCTTCAAACTTTCTATCTTTAGCTTCTTCTTGTCTCTCAAGCAATCGAGAGTCTGCAAATCACTCGAATCCTTTCATCTGGGCCTTGGTGACACCGTGGGCCTGTACGTATTTAGACCGTATATACCAAGCTTGAGTACCTGTAAGGTATACCCATGTCAGTAGCCCCCGAGTATCCAGTGGAATCGCAGATTCGACTGGGTACTGTTTGAAGTTTCGATAGGGATTGTTGATATACATGCCTGATATAACCGAAGTATCGGTACCAGTTAACCACCTTAGGGTGAAACAACGCAATCTACTCGAATTCGAGTCCCCGGACTCGAATCCGGAAAAGTGCTGGCGTAATTCGACTCAGGCCACGGAGGTCTTATAGGAGTTGAATTCCAGTTATATGGGTGTGAGCACTTGACGCGTCCGTCAAGGCATGTTCATCATGCCTGTAGGCACGGATATTTTCTAGTAGTGCGCAGTTAAATGCGTTGCCAGGCCTTTATTCAAGTCTTACCTTCACGCTGTAAGCGCGGCATCCGAATTTTATCATCACGGACATGATTCGGGCAACCCAGGAGACGTAATCTCTTTGTAGGGAAAATTATGAGGCGGTGTCGCCATGATCTGCGAGTGCGGATGTAATCAACGCACAACTTTCGTGCAAATAATCATAGGGTGCACGACCAGCGCTCCCTATGGGAGTAGCCCCCGAGTGCCTGGTTGAGTCAAAGACTCAGGCAGGGACTAAAGAAATTTTGCGACGGCTATCATTATTGTTTGTTTGAGTCGAAAACTTGGATTGCGACTGCTGTCGTCTTTTGCTTGCTTGTTTCAGTCGAATTTGTTTCCAGCGCTCCCTATGGGAGTAACCCACATCCATAGTCGAATCATTTTTCGAGTGGTTGGGTTTGATTGTGATTGCCTGTATCCCTGCAATAAGAAAAGAAAATCATAGGGTGCGCGGCCAGTGCTCCCTATGGGAGTAGCCCCCGAGTGCTTGGTGGAGTCGCAGACTCTAGCAAGGACTAAAGTAGTCGTAGTTTTCCGCTGTGTAGCTGTTGATGACGTCAGTGTTGACGCTTTCGTGACCTCAGTTGCCCGCGTGAGCGGCTTTGACGGGACGTGACGAGCGGCGGGTCCCACTTTCTGACTTTGATTTGATTGGGCGTGTGTAATCTTTTTATTAGCTGTGCCTCCTCGATTTCCGCGCAATGGAGGGACGGTTCACGCTTCCTCTTCCCCACGTGTCGAGCGCGATATGTGCCACGTGCCCAATAGGGTTTTTGTGAGCCGTTGGATTGCATCTCTTAGGGGTTAAGTAGCGATGCTACGACGGTAAATTTCCATCTGCGCCCTTTTCTTCCTCGCTGCCATCGCCATTGCCGCTGCTCCTCTGCTTTTCTCCTGCGCTCATCTTTTCCGCAGTTCTAGACCATCTCCGCTCGTTCCCAAGTTACTTTCTGCGTTCTCATCGCCGCCGCGCAATGGGAAAGAAGAAAGGAGGCGCTGCCGCTGAATCCGCTACCACCCCTGCTGCGGCAAAGAAGGGTGGCACCGCTGCTGTGGGCACCAGTGCCACCGCCGGCGAGAAGAAGAAAGTCGCAGGCACCCGCGTGACCAATGGTGCCTGGCGCCCTTCAATCATCAAGGCGTCCGATCTTCGTCTTCTTCGCCAAGACAGAGTTATTTCTGCCACAGTCGCCGACGCGCGCGTCCCAAGTGGTGAGACCATTCCTGTGCCTCCCGCTGGTTTTCGAGTGATGTTTCTGGCTTTCATCATTCGCGGCCTTTCTTTGCCTATCCACCCCTTTCTTAGGGGTCTCCTCTGTTTTTACGGGCTCCAGCTCCATCAGCTGTCCCCGAATTCGATTCTTCATATCTCTTGCTTTATCACTCTCTGCGAGTGCTGGCTCGGAATTGAGCCGCACTTTGGCCTTTTCAAGCGTTTGTTCAAGCTAAAGCGTTAGTCCACATCTGGCTCTTTAGTTTATGACGTAGGTGGTTGTGGAATCCATGTCGACCCATCGGCCACCTATTTCGACATCAAGCTCGCCAAGTCCGTCCAGGGATGGAGGGACAGATGGTTTTATGTTCGCGACCTGAAGGCCAAGGACGAGCACTTTGCACTTGCTCCGTTTGATCCCGCGACTCCCTGCAAGAAGATGCGTTCATGGAAGAACGTGATCATGCCGTCCGAACTCGCGGAGACGGACGTGCTATATCAACACGTCTACGACCTCGATAGTCGCATGGGCTCAGAAGAGGGAGGCTACGCCCTTATCAGGACTTGGCTACGTCGTCGCGTCCAGCCTCTCCAAGCTAGAGTCCATCCCATGTTTCAATGGGGTGGTGCTGATGATGCCACTCGCGTGTCTGCCGATGGCATGTCCGCAAGTGAGGTAGATAAGAGGGTGCGACTGGTCACGAAGTACACCTTCAAGGACGTGCTTCCGAATGAGCCAGTTGTTCCTCCCTTCGATGCTTTGAATTCTCCTCCCGAGGTACAGTCGTACTACGTAGTAGCTTATATTCACGATCGCTTTTCTGATGCTTACCTGCTCCTTTTTGCTTTTTGTATGCAGGATTGGGCGGTCTCGCCTTGCATGCCTCCTCTCCCTGAGGGCATTATTCCTCGCGAAGCTTTTGAAGAGGACGAGTCTGAGTCGACTGTCCCTTCTGACGTGGAAGAGGAAGCCCCCGAGTCAGAGAGCCCAGATACTCGCAAGCGTCCGCGCAGCGAGGACTCTGATGCATCGACTCCTTCAACTCCAGAGGGCACTATTGCTGGCGCAGAGTCACCAATTCCCGCCATTCCTGTGAGGGCTGTAGCACCAGCTTCTCACAAGAAGATGCGATTGCCCAAGGAGTCTTCGTCGGAATCGGCGGAAGCCACCTTTGATCTTGACTGGTAAGTTTATGAGTTCGTTCTTTTCTTCTCTGTGTTCTTTGTGTTGGCTTTGCCCTGGAGTTTTGCCTTTCCTCAATGTGAATTTGGTCTTGCAGTCAAGAGGCATCATCATCTTCTGGCGATGTTGAATTTTTGAAGGAATAGGGAGTCGTGACCTCAAGGGCCAAGGTAGAGGTCGAGCGTGCTCCGTCGCCTCCGGCGGCGGCCCACTCCTGGCACAATTCTTCGAGTTCTCCTCACGGAGGGGAGCATCGAATAGTTGCTCGGATGACAACTCAACAGACTTCTTCGGAGTCGCTAGAGGACCATGTGAGTATATCTTTCCTTCTTTTGTATTTTGGCAGTCAACGCCTTCTGTTGCTCTTATCTGATTCCTTGATTGGTGCGACAGCTCCTTGTAAAAGAGGCCGCGCGAGTGGCGGAGCAGGTGGTGGCGATGGTCGTCAGCATGCAATGCTGGAGACGCGTCACTGCGTGGTCGAAAGTGAGTGCTTCCATGCTTGTGTCTTCGTCTTTTTTCTGTTCTGGTGTGTTTGACTGATAGCCAATTATATTTGACTGCCATGTAGCTGAGCATAATGCCCTACTGTGCAATGTCGCATCCTTGGAGAAGACACTGGCCGCAGCTGTCAAGAGGCGCGATGAGGCAATCGCGGCTCGTGATGAAGCCCAAAAGCGTGAAGAGGATATGCGCGCCTCTTTTGCGGCTAGGGAGAAGTTGTTCGAGGAGCAGCTATTCTCAGTCGCCAAGGCCCTCTCAAGTACCTTTACTGGTGGATTTTTGATTGATGCTTTTCTCTGCTTCTGGAGTTTTGCCGTTGGCACCAGAAATCTGATCCGTGTTTTTTGGTGTAGATGCTGGCGACTTGAGTTTTGACCCGCAGGCCCTTCGTCGTGATGACGCTCTGGCTGGCGCGGTATCCGCGGTCGAAGACCGAAGCGCCGTCGTTCAGAATACGTTGTCCAAGGCCAAGGTCGCCCTTGGTCGCCTCCGAGAGGAGTTGATGCCAAAGGCGGAGCAGGTCGACAAAATGGACGAGCTGGTGGAGTCACTCGCCGGGAGTGTGCCTTCTACCTATAAGAACTCCCAACGGGCGGCTGGTGCGATGATGTCACTCGCCATGGTGCAGGCCCACGGAGTCGAGATAGATCCCTCTACGGTGTCGAAGACAATGCCTGTTGGCGCGGATGGTCAGCAGGTAGTTTTCGCCCCCTTTGCGACTACCTGTGCCAAATACGGTCATTCTTTGATTAATACCGTTGCAAAGTATTCGGAGGAGCTCCAACGCGCTAAGAAGGAGGCGAAAGCTTCGGCTTCAGGGGCAGGTGGAAAATCAGTGGCGTCTGATACTGCCACGGATTTGATGAAGCCCCCGAAGGCATCGAAGTCGAAGAAGCCAGCTGCTCCGTAGTTAGCTTTGTGTAGTTGTTAACGAATTGTCCTTTTGCCCTAAGAACATGCCTACTGGCAAGTGTGTTTGTGAATATTTTTTTATGCTTATCCTGAATGCATCTGCTATCCCTGCCTTTGTGTTAGTTTGGTCGCCTTATTTTTCTTCTGTCTTGATCTATGGTAGGGCACATCGAGTGGTCCCGTAGGGGGAAATCAGGATCCATCATCTCTTGATGAGACAGTGGTACCGCCGCGCTCCAGAGTAGAGGAGCTGTCTTTGCTGTCGCGACTTCGTGACCGGGTGAAGCAGCTGGAGCATGAGTTGCCCTTGATCCGCGGTAACGCAGATGTGTGGAAGTCAAAAGGCGGAAAAAGCCACCGCCCGCGAGCAGTATCTGCTTGGCGAGGTGACGCAGCTGGGTGACTAGTTTAAGTGTTAGTTTGCTCGTCCTTATCTTTTTTCCTTTGTAGATAGTCGCAGTGGTACGTTTGTACTCATGCTGTGGGTGCTGCTTCGTGTAGTTGTTAGCGCACAACGTCCTCAGGAGGAGAGGGATAGGATTGCCATCCGCCTTCATGGTCTCACCCAGGAGCAACTCCAAGAGAGTGGATACTTTTGGGTGGATCATGATCGTGCGACTGCATTGGTGACCCTGCAGGATCGTGCTTCGCGAGTGCTGCTCTTCCTGAAGAAGTCGCAGTCATGTTTGAAGAATATCTACCGAGCGATGTTCCCGTTGGATGACGCGCCGTCTAGCCTGTTGGCTCTCCTGGCCAAATTTCAAGATATGTCCGCGGTTCGCGAGTGCGTGAGGCAGTAGTTGGTGGCTGGTGCCAAGGCTGCCCTCTCGATGGTGCGAATGCACAGGCCTGACGTGGATGTCGCCGTCGTAGCTTCCGGTCTGCCAGCGCCGCCAGCCGGATTTTCTTGGAATATGGTGCCGCATTATCAAGCGGTGGACCGCCCAGCAGAGGAGATTATCGACTTCTTCGAGGAGCAAACCAATGTTCTTCTGTTGTAGCCGTAACCAGATTTTGTATCCTGCACATAAGTGTAATTGTGTTGTAAAGTTCATATATATATATTTGTATGTAATTTATTGTTGAACGCATATAAACAACTCTTGTAAGAGTAAGGTGCGTTGCACTACGCGAGTCCTTTTCATTAGCCTGGCCATCCCTTTTTATCAATCAGCCAGGTGCGTTGCAGCTGGGTTGAATTTGTGTTAAAGGGTTCGACTGATGTGCCATCTACTCAGGATGTCGCGTTTATTAGTTCGAAGAACAAATGTGTGTAGGGTGGCGCAGCCCCCGAGTACAATAGTAGCAGAAGTGAAAACAAAAAACACAGAGTTTTGGGGCACTTAGCTTTTATTTATTTTGAGAACAATACGAGGTACAATGTGTGGCTAAGTAGCCTTGGCTGAGTAGCCTTATTTGCGATGTAAAAGTAAAAACAGCTAGGGGTAGAAGCGTCGCAGTTGTGCGACATTCCAAGGGTTGGAGTATGCGACTCCTGTTTCTAGGTCTTGAAGGCGATAGACGCCACCTGGGATTACTTCTGTAACCAAGTATGGTCCTTCCCAGGGGGACTCGAGCTTGAGATGCCCCTGCTGCTTCAGTCGCAGGACCAGGTCACCTTTGATGAAGGATCTGGGGCGAAGCCTTCTACTGTGGTAGTTGCGCAGATTCTGCTGGTAGATCGTGGATCTTTCTGCGGCGATTTCTCTCGCCTCGTCGAGGAGGTTGACGGAGTCTTCGAGTGCAAGAGATGACTCTTGTTCGCTGTAAGCGACTATGCGCGGCGCCTTGTACCTTACTTCGGCGGGTAATACCGCTTCTGCCCCATGCACCCTAAAGAATGGCGTGTAGCCTGTGGCGCTGTTTGGAGTTGTACGTAGGCTCCAGAGTACGGACTGGAGCTCATCTGGCCAGCAACCCGCGGCTTGTTCGAGTGGTCGAAGGAGTCGCTTCTTGATGCCGCTGCAGACGAGCCCGTTTGCTTTTTCCACCTGACCGTTGGTCTGTGGATGCGCGACTGAGGCATAACTGATGTTGATCCCTAGGTTTTCACAGAATTCTTGGAACTCCTTGGATGTGAAGTTCGTCCCATTGTCAGTGATGATGCTGTGTGGCACACCAAAGCGATAGACGATGGACTCGAAGAACTTGACTGCGCTGTGCCCTGATTGCTTGGTTACTAGCATGGCCTCGATCCACTTGGTGAATTTGTCGACTGCTACCAAGAGGTAGACGTATCCTCCTTGCGAGGACCTTGGAAGTTTGCCAACCATATCGAGACCCGACTGTGCGAAGGGCCAGGCCAATGGAATAGGCCGCAATTCTGCGCCTGGTGCGTGTGGTTTGTCCGCGAATCGCTGACAAGCGTTGCACTTTTGGACTATGTCCTTGGCGTCGCGCATGGCCATGGGCCAGTAAAATCCAGCTCGTAGAGCTTTGGCAACGAGGGTGCGACTGCCGGCGTGGTGTCCGTAGGTTCCTTCATGTATGTCGAGGAGGACTGCTTTTTCCATCGGCCAGGGAGACGCATCGCTGTAACACGCCTGTAATACTGCATTTATACAGTTCGCCGTTGATAACAGCGAATGCCTTGGAGCGTCGTGCGATGTGCCGTGCGTCCGTCGGGTCGTCCGGTAGGCGCTTGCTGAGGAGATATGTAATGTACGGCTGCGTCCAAGATTGTTCTATCATCATGACGCTCATTGGCCCTTCGAGTCCTATGTCCAGCTCCAAGACTTCGAGTGCCATTGGCTCATTGGGTGGCGTAGCCCCCGAGTCCATTGCTGCGCTTGTTTTTTCCTCTGCGGCCTTTGGCTTGATAGAGCGTTCGCAGATGCACTCGAGAAATACCCCAGGTGGTATGGGGGCGCAGGTAGAGCCTATGTTGGCGAGTGCGTCCGCCTCCTCGTTGCTTTCGTGGCCTACATGTCGCAACTCGCAACTATCAAAGTCTCCCTCGAGTATATCGTAGAGGTCGCAGTATGCGATCATGTTGTCATTGAGTGCGTCGCACTCGTGCATTGTTTGGTTGACAACCAGCTTGGAGTCGCCGTATATGATGAGCCTCTTTGCGCCGCAGGCTTTTTCCATCCTCATCCCGTGCAACAGGGCCTCGAATTCAGCCTCGTTGTTGGAGGCTGTGAACTGCATTCGCAAGATGTATTTCAGCTTGTCCCCTTGAGGTGACGTCAGAATGACGCCTGCTCCTGCTCTGTCTTTCCGCTTGGATCCATTGAAGTGCATGGTCCAAAGGTAGGGCATATCTGGCTTGTCTGGGAGTTGGTTTTCCATCCAATGCACGAGAAAGTCAGGGAGAACTTGCGACTTTATTGCGTCGCGCTTTTCGTATGTGATGTCTCGTGGAGACAGTTCGATTCCCCAGAGCGCGACTCGTCCCGTGGCGTCGGGTTATTGAGGATATGTCCCAATGGGGCGTCGCTGACTACCACGATTGGGTGTTCCTGGAAGTAATGGCGCAGTCGCCGGGTGGTCATGAAGACGCCGTACGCCAACTTCTGGTAGTGCGGGTACCGCTGCTTTGTTGGCGTGAGGACTTCGCTGAGGTAGTATACAGGGCGTTGTACGCCGTGGACCTGGTTTTCCTTGGCCCGCTCGATGACGAGCACTGTACTAACCACTTGGTTGGTAGCGGAGATGTATAGCAGTAGTGGCTCCCTTTCTCGCGGAGTCACCAGTACTGGCGAGGTGGATAACAGGCGCTTGAGGTCTTTGAATGCTTCTTGCGCTTCCTTGGTCCACTCGAATTTGTCAGTTTTGTGGAGGAGCTGATAGAAGGGCAGTGCCTTTTCCCCCATTCACCTGATAAATCGACTGAGGTCCGCGATTCGTCCGGCTAGTTGCTGGACGCCTTTTATGTTCTTTGGTTTCTCCATGGCCAGTATGGCCTTTATCTTTTTCGGGTTTGCCTCAATCGCTCTCGCGGAGATGAGATACCCGAGTAGCTGCCCAGATGGTACGCCGAAGGCGCATTTGTCCGGACTGAGCTTAATCCGGTAACGATCGAGGTTGGCGAATGTTTCGCGCAAGTCGTTGATTAAAGAGGCTTCCTCCTTGGTTTTGATTACTATGTCGTCGACATAGACTTGGATGTTGCGACCCAATTGCTCCTTGAGGCAAGCCTGCATGCACCGCTGGTAGGTGGCTCCCGCGTTTTTTAGCCCGAAGGGCATTGTGTTGTACCAGAACACACCGAAGGGCGTTGTAAACGCGGTCTTCTCCTGGTCTTCCTCCTTCATTCGAATTTGGTTATAGCCTGAGTAGGCATCGAGAAAGCAGAGGCTCTCGCATCCAGCGGTGGAGTCGATGATTTGATCGATTCGTGGTAGCGGGAAGTGATCCTTTGGGCAGTGCTTGTTTAAAGAAGTGAAGTCCACGCACATCCATAGGATATCCGTGTCTTTTTTTGGCACTAGCACCGTATTAGCGAGCCAAGTGCTTTCCTTGATCTCGCGTATGAATTTGGCCTTGAGGAGTCTGTTGATCTCCATTCCAACTACTCGCGCTCGTGGCTCAGATAGTCGCCTGATTGTTTGTTTGACTGGCCTTGCGTCGGGGTTGACGTTGAGTGCATGCTCGGCGAATTCCCTGGGAACTCCTGGCATGTCCGCAGGACACCAGGCGAAAATTTCAGTGCTCACGGAGGAATTCGACGAGCGCGAGTTCCTATGCGGGACTCAAGTTGTTGGCGATGAAGGCCGTTTTGGCGGGATCTGTCGGATGGACCTGCACCTTCTTTGTGTGCACGGATGAGTCGAAGGAGAGATCAGGTGAGCTTGGCCTGCTCAGGGGAGACATACTATTGTCTGTCGTTTCCTTCAATCGCGTGAGCTCCTCCTGCATGCCAAAGGACTGGGAGATTCTGTTGAATTCCCTGTCACAACTGTCGGATCGCTCAAAGCTTCCGTTGATCGTGATGACGCCGTTGGGACCTGGCATTTTCATCTGCAGGTAGGCGTAGTGGGGTACTGCCATGAACCTAGCGAATGCGACGCGTCCGAGGATGCAGTGGTATTGTGAGGGCCAGTTGACGACCTCAAAGTCAATGCGCTCACACCTAAAGTTCTTTGGGGTGCCGAATATGATGTCGAGGTTGATTTTGCCCAGGGGGTATACGCCTTTCCCTGGGACGATGCCATGGAACGTTGTGTCCGATGCCTCTAAGCAGGTTAGGGGAATCCTCATTGCTCGCAGGGTACTCGCGAATATGAGGTTGATGCCGCTTCCGCCGTCCATGAAGACGCGACTCATGTCGAAACCTCCAATTTGCGCCTCGAGAACGAGGGGGCAATGGCCTGGGCAAGGTACTTGAGGCGGGTGGTCGCGTTTATCGAAGGTAATGCACGACTCACTGCCACTGAGGTACTCAGTGGTGGATGGTGGTGAGTGCATGGCCAAGTTGACCTGGCAAGTGATAGCTTTCTGCACCCTATTGGAGGGGCGCCCCTTTTGGATCATCATGGTACCCATGGCTCGTGGGTACGGTTCTCCTCCGTGGTGCTGGTCCGGTGCAGCTCCGTTCAGGGGTGGCCCTGGTGGTGGTGGTGCGCCATGTGCCACGGCGCCTGGAGCGGCCCCGTAGCCTCTTTCGACTGCGTTGCGGTTCATCCGAACCAATCCCTCGTGTAGCTTGAGGAACTCGCGGCAGTCTTTGAGGAGGTGGCTGGACTTTCTCTTGCCGTCATGCTTGTTGATGTAGAAGTGTACCGTGCATGGTCCGGACAGTTTCTCCTCGATGGAGGTCGCGGTTGCCTCGTCGCGAGTGCGGCGTTGCCACACTTGCATGGTCTTCCCAGAGTCGTGGTATCCACCGCTGTGGTATCCGCTGTTGCGGTTGTCGTCGCGTCTCTCGGCGTAGCCGGCTGCGACCATATTAACGTCGTCACGGTCGTCGCATCTCTCGGCGTAGCCGGCTGTGGTATCCGCATGCGGCGTTTGCCTCGGCGGTCGCGTCTGCGTTCGAGCTCTACCTCCTCGTCAGAGTGAGCGCGGTTCTTCATTGAATCTTCTCCATCAGCCCATCGATTCGCGATCTCCATTAGATGGTCGATAGTCTGGGGCTTTGAGCGGCCCAGCTCCTCCCTGAGCTCTAAGCGGCGAACGCCACCGTTGAATGCATCAATCGCGCGGTCCTCTGAGATTTTTTTCGCGGAATTCTTGATGATGGACCACCTTCGGATGTATGAGCGCAGTGATTCGCCAGATTTTTGCTGGCAGCATCTCAGTTCTTCGATTGACGCGGGCCGTTTGTACTTGCCTTTAAAGTTGCGCACGAAGCTATAGACCAGCTCATCCCACCTGCGAATGGATCCGCGTGGGAGGCTGTTGAGCCATGCTCGGGCGGCGCCCTGCAGCTGTAGCTGCAAACATTGCATGGCAGTACTTCGACTGCCCCCTTGGAGTCTGACGGAGGAGATGTGGTCCTCTAGCCAGATTTTGGGGTCTTGTAGGCCGTCGAACTTCGGGTTTTCCGACGGAAGTTCAAATCCCTTAGGCATTCATTTCTGCCTAATGGACCTGCTGAAGCATCTGGCGCCGCAGAGTTCCCCGTCTTCCTCCTCTGAGTCAGTCGACCGGGCACGTCGTGCTCTTGATTTGTCGATCTTACGTTGTGTGAGATCGTTACGCGCGTCGTAGTCGCGATCGTGTCGTTGCGAACGACGGCGTCATGACAGGTCGTGACTGTCATCGCTAGACGAGGGCGAGGAGTAGCGTTTTGCTAGCATTTTGCCCTTCTTGGGGTCTGGTACTGGCTGCTTGTCGAGGGCGGCCTCGATTAACCCCAGACCCGCGATCGTAGATCGGTGCATGGCGGTTCGGGGATCTCCAGCCGGCGGCAGGTTGTTGAGGAGGTACATGGTGGCTGCCGTGACCGCGGCCTGCGGCGTTCTGGGGACCACGTTGCCTCTAGTGTCGATTGTCATAGAGCTGAAGTCCAGGACTTTCGCAGCGTCTATGCACTCTTGTTTGGTGAGGTGAGCCATTCACGACTGCCTCTTCTTGGCGACGTATCCGTTTCCTCGTGAGGAGGATCCTCCGTAGGAGGAGAGCCCAACACGACGAAGGCTCGATTCGTCCGCCGCCCTTTTATGCGCCTCCAGCTGCGCGATTGTTTCTTTTTGGCGCTTGAATTCCTCTTTCAGGAGCCAGTGGTAACCCATTAGTAATTCCTATGGAGATCCAAAGGGCAGAGGTGTACCTCGTAGGGCTTCGCGGCAGCGCTCCCACTCTTGCTCGTTGAGCCTGATTACGACGCGTTCGCCGGTTTGCTCATTGATTATGCTGGGAGGTTCGACTGCTCCAACGTTGGCGCCGTTACCTCCGTTGCCACCATTGCCAGCGTTGGGTGGATCGGTGCCGTTGCCGGTGTTGACGACGGTGCGATTGGCGGAGGTATCGTCTGCGTTGATGAAGGCGCATATGAAGTGATTGGGGAAGTTGTTGCTTCCGCAACTTTCAGATTCGGAACCGCAGGTTCCCTCTTCTGTGGCCAGATCGCTCAGATCGGAGTCGCGACTGCTGTCGCTGATCCTGTTTCCGACTGCTGCCGGAGTATTGAGCTCGCTGAGGGTGCCGATCGATGGAGGGAACCATGATGCCGGGGCAATCGCCGGTGTTGTCGGTTGATCAGGCATGCGAAGCGTGCCCATCTGACCAACTTGGAAGTGGAAGCTCCCAATCGCCAAGCTGATTCCGCCTCCCACGGACTCGAAAGCCGGGCGGGTGGCCGGTGTGTGGACGGTGAAGTCGAAGGCGCCGAAGAGCTGGCGAATCTCCGCTGTTGCGGAGTTGTAGATCGCGGTTGATGGGGCCAAAGAAGCCGCAACATCAGCACTCCCAATTCCCACAGACGGCGCCAATTGACGAGGGTTTAACTCATCAAAGCCCATTCTTATGGACTTGGGTTTTGGAGAAGGAGGGAGTGCTGGAGACATCTATCGGCTAGCAAACAAGCACACAGGGGACAAAGGATTTACCCAGGTTCAGGCCTCGTAGAGGTCCCTAATCCTGCTTGTCTGCTCGTGGAATTATCGAGGGAGTCGAAAGTTACAATGGTGCGCAGATGCAATCTGGCGAGGGTTGTGGAAAATTAGGGTTGTGTCTGTCCTCCTCGCCGCCCCCTCCTAGCCTTTATATAGATAGGCTAGGTCGCAGGTAGCAAGTCGAGTCGGTTACAAGTTAGGGTTTTCCCCTTCAAACTTTCTATCTTTAGCTTCTTCTTGTCTCTCAAGCAATCGAGAGTCCGCAAATCACTCGAATCCTTTCGTCTGGGCCTTGGCGACACCGTGGTCCTGTACGTATTTAGACCGTATATACCAAGCTTGACTACCTGTAAGGTATACCCATATCAAGGGGTATCTGGTGGAAACCAGCATATGCATCTATGAATGAAAACAACTCACACCCAATAGTTGAATCTATGACCTGATCTATTCTTGGCAGTGGAAATGAATCTTTTGGACACGCCTTATTTAGGTTCGTGTAATCGATACACATGCGCCATACCACTGCCACATTCAGATCGTCCTTCTTCTTTTCCACGTGCACCGGATTAGAGAGCCAATCCAGGTAAAGTACTTCCATGATAAATCCGGCTGCGAGGAGCCGAGCTATCTCATCTCCAATGGCTTTTCTCCTGTCCTCGGCGAAGCGGAGGAGATGTTACTTCACCGGCTTTGCTCCATGTCTCACGTTTAGAGAGTGCTTGGCTAACTCCCTCGGCACACCTTGCAGGTCCTATGTTGACCAAGCAAAAATGTCCCGATTCTCACGGAGGAAGTTGACGAGCTCTCTTTCCTATTTGTCACTTAACCCGGCTCCAATAGTCATGGTGCACTCCAGGAACTGATCATCGATTGGCACTTTCTTAGTGTCCTTCGTCGCTTGAAATTATACACTACCATGTGGGTTGGTCAGGGCCGGCATATGCCATTGCGTAGACTGAGCCAGTGCAGCCACCTCCATGATTTTCCTCTTCTCCTGAGCGATCACGAGTGAATCAGCCACATTCAATAGAGCGCCTGAAGTCCCCAGCTATGGTATTCACTCCCCTTGGTCTGGGTAATTTCATGTTCAAGTAACTAATGTGAGTACTTGCCATGAACTTGCTCAGAGCGGTTCTGCCGAGTAACGCGTGATAAGAGCTTTCCAAATTCACCACTTCAAACTCCAAATTTTCAGTCCGGCAGTTATCCCTTGTGCCGAATAGCACATCAACCCGGACCTTTCCAATTGGTTCACATGATATACTTGGCACAATGCCATGAAAGGTGGTCCTAGTTGCTTGGAGCATATTCTCTGATATCCCCAACTTGTGCATGGTATCCTTGTACATGATGTTAATGCTACTACCATTTTCTATCAGTACCTTGGAGAATCTCACATTGATATTGGGTCCAATGAATGTTGGATCTAGCACTAGCACGTAGGTCTCTAGACATGGCATAAGCTTAAGGTGATCCTTGATACTCCAACTAATCTCCTGATCCGACCAAGACATGTACCTCACCACAGCCAGCATCACTGCATTCACCTCCATATGCCGGCGCTGCACTCTTTATGTTCGTCTCTTATGTGGTAAACACACAGTAACTCTAATGGTGCTCCCTATACTCATTTCTCCCCTCATTGTTGTGGTATCCCTGGTCTTGTTGCTTTTTTTATTTATGTGGTGCACAACATCCCTCCTTTCCTGGTTCTCATACCTCGGCGGAGGCAGAGGCAACATAAGATGTTGTCCATTCCCCTAGTTAACAGTTGTTGCCGAGGTGTTTCATTCCGAGGTCCATCATGCCGAGGTGCATCGTGCTGAGGTGCCTGAGCATTCCCCGGACTACCCTGCTCTAACTTCCTCATCCACTCACATTGCCAGCTCGTATGGTTCACCGGGCTATTTGGACTTGGCATATGGAACTTGCAAGGCTGATCCAGCATAGACTCGAATGTATATCTCAGACGAGCCTTTCTCTCTTTCCATTGTTTCTTCTGTTCCGGGGTCTAGGGTTTCTTTCCTTCAATCTTTTGTTGCCACTGTTGCCCTCCAGTTTTCTGATGCTGATTTGCGCCGGCATTGGGCTGATCTCGGTCCACAGCGGCCACTTGCTGCAAGCCAGATCGCTCAGATCGGAGTCGCGACTGCTGTCGCTGATCCTGTTTCCGACTGCTGCCGGAGTATTGAGCTCGCTGAGGGTGCCGATCGATGGAGGGAACCATGATGCCGGGGCAATCGCCGGTGTTGTCGGTTGATCAGGCATGCGAAGCGTGCCCATCTGACCAACTTGGAAGTGGAAGCTCCCAATCGCCAAGCTGATTCCGCCTCCCACGGACTCGAAAGCCGGGCGGGTGGCCGGTGTGTGGACGGTGAAGTCGAAGGCGCCGAAGAGCTGGCGAATCTCCGCTGTTGCGGAGTTGTAGATCGCGGTTGATGGGGCCAAAGAAGCCGCAACATCAGCACTCCCAATTCCCACAGACGGCGCCAATTGACGAGGGTTTAACTCATCAAAGCCCATTCTTATGGACTTGGGTTTTGGAGAAGGAGGGAGTGCTGGAGACATCTATCGGCTAGCAAACAAGCACACAGGGGACAAAGGATTTACCCAGGTTCAGGCCTCGTAGAGGTCCCTAATCCTGCTTGTCTGCTCGTGGAATTATCGAGGGAGTCGAAAGTTACAATGGTGCGCAGATGCAATCTGGCGAGGGTTGTGGAAAATTAGGGTTGTGTCTGTCCTCCTCGCCGCCCCCTCCTAGCCTTTATATAGATAGGCTAGGTCGCAGGTAGCAAGTCGAGTCGGTTACAAGTTAGGGTTTTCCCCTTCAAACTTTCTATCTTTAGCTTCTTCTTGTCTCTCAAGCAATCGAGAGTCCGCAAATCACTCGAATCCTTTCGTCTGGGCCTTGGCGACACCGTGGTCCTGTACGTATTTAGACCGTATATACCAAGCTTGACTACCTGTAAGGTATACCCATATCAAGGGGTATCTGGTGGAAACCAGCATATGCATCTATGAATGAAAACAACTCACACCCAATAGTTGAATCTATGACCTGATCTATTCTTGGCAGTGGAAATGAATCTTTTGGACACGCCTTATTTAGGTTCGTGTAATCGATACACATGCGCCATACCACTGCCACATTCAGATCGTCCTTCTTCTTTTCCACGTGCACCGGATTAGAGAGCCAATCCAGGTAAAGTACTTCCATGATAAATCCGGCTGCGAGGAGCCGAGCTATCTCATCTCCAATGGCTTTTCTCCTGTCCTCGGCGAAGCGGAGGAGATGTTACTTCACCGGCTTTGCTCCATGTCTCACGTTTAGAGAGTGCTTGGCTAACTCCCTCGGCACACCTTGCAGGTCCTATGTTGACCAAGCAAAAATGTCCCGATTCTCACGGAGGAAGTTGACGAGCTCTCTTTCCTATTTGTCACTTAACCCGGCTCCAATAGTCATGGTGCACTCCAGGAACTGATCATCGATTGGCACTTTCTTAGTGTCCTTCGTCGCTTGAAATTATACACTACCATGTGGGTTGGTCAGGGCCGGCATATGCCATTGCGTAGACTGAGCCAGTGCAGCCACCTCCATGATTTTCCTCTTCTCCTGAGCGATCACGAGTGAATCAGCCACATTCAATAGAGCGCCTGAAGTCCCCAGCTATGGTATTCACTCCCCTTGGTCTGGGTAATTTCATGTTCAAGTAACTAATGTGAGTACTTGCCATGAACTTGCTCAGAGCGGTTCTGCCGAGTAACGCGTGATAAGAGCTTTCCAAATTCACCACTTCAAACTCCAAATTTTCAGTCCGGCAGTTATCCCTTGTGCCGAATAGCACATCAACCCGGACCTTTCCAATTGGTTCACATGATATACTTGGCACAATGCCATGAAAGGTGGTCCTAGTTGCTTGGAGCATATTCTCTGATATCCCCAACTTGTGCATGGTATCCTTGTACATGATGTTAATGCTACTACCATTTTCTATCAGTACCTTGGAGAATCTCACATTGATATTGGGTCCAATGAATGTTGGATCTAGCACTAGCACGTAGGTCTCTAGACATGGCATAAGCTTAAGGTGATCCTTGATACTCCAACTAATCTCCTGATCCGACCAAGACATGTACCTCACCACAGCCAGCATCACTGCATTCACCTCCATATGCCGGCGCTGCACTCTTTATGTTCGTCTCTTATGTGGTAAACACACAGTAACTCTAATGGTGCTCCCTATACTCATTTCTCCCCTCATTGTTGTGGTATCCCTGGTCTTGTTGCTTTTTTTATTTATGTGGTGCACAACATCCCTCCTTTCCTGGTTCTCATACCTCGGCGGAGGCAGAGGCAACATAAGATGTTGTCCATTCCCCTAGTTAACAGTTGTTGCCGAGGTGTTTCATTCCGAGGTCCATCATGCCGAGGTGCATCGTGCTGAGGTGCCTGAGCATTCCCCGGACTACCCTGCTCTAACTTCCTCATCCACTCACATTGCCAGCTCGTATGGTTCACCGGGCTATTTGGACTTGGCATATGGAACTTGCAAGGCTGATCCAGCATAGACTCGAATGTATATCTCAGACGAGCCTTTCTCTCTTTCCATTGTTTCTTCTGTTCCGGGGTCTAGGGTTTCTTTCCTTCAATCTTTTGTTGCCACTGTTGCCCTCCAGTTTTCTGATGCTGATTTGCGCCGGCATTGGGCTGATCTCGGTCCACAGCGGCCACTTGCTGCAAGCCATACCTGTAATCCGGACGATCGTCCCTTCTCTTACATCAGAAGTCATTCCTCCTGGACGATCCGAAACCATCTCTATTGTAGTACTCCTTGTTGGACTCGCTTGACATTAATTAGGGTTGCGTTGGGTCTCCCAAGGCATATGAATCCGCGATACGGATCTTTTCAGCCAGCGTAGTTGGCATATCTCGCTGCAACCTCTGCTACAACATACTTCCATATCTATAGCCTTGGGCGAACCACGCTATAGCTTGTGATTCAATTATCCGCTCGCATGAATTGCGCACATTACACCATCGGGTCAGAAATTCTCTGTCCGGCTCATTTGGTCTCTGTTTGCATAATGCCAAAGTTTGTGGCTTGTTTGGCCTCTTGTAGGTGCTCGAGAAGTTGCTCACAAAAATAGCTCCTCAAAATCCAGCCAATAGTTGATACTTCCTGGTGGCAAGTTGTTTAGCTAAACTCTTGCTGGTCCTTCCAGCATCTGTGGTGAGTATCTCACAGCCCATCTCAAGTTTCCTCCGGCTATGTTCACTGCAGTTGCATAATGAATGAGCCAATCATCCAGCTTTGTACTGCCATCATACGTCTTCGTTCCTCTAGCCAGCTGAAAGTTTGGCACTGGTGGCTCCCTCATGATCCAAAGTCCAAAACATGCTAGCCCTGGAGGACCTTGCACCTCAATCAGCTCCAACCTATAGATTCGGTCCAGCTTCAGTATGGCGTCATCCGGCCGCAAGTTCCCATTCCCCAATCTTGATCCAATTACATGGTGCTCTGGTCTACGAAATCCGACATCAACCATTGCCGAATAACCATCATTGTACATGTCCTAGCCCAAACGAGCATTCTGCAGTTGTATTGCCTGTCCTGCGCCTCTCTCCTCCCGAGGTGCGTAATGCTGTTGGTGGTTTCGAGGCGCATATTTCCCTAATTTCACCTGATTAAGCTGTCCGGCGTTGCCTTGGTTGCGGTTGCCTCGGCCAACTTCACCTCGGCTAGCACTGTGTCGATCCTCATCAACTTGCATTGCTTTTCCTTTCCCTGCCCTTACCAGGTCATACGGAACCATTTGTTTGTCTCGTCTTCCTGAGTTTACCACCTCCTCTCTCCTAGGAGCATGACTCGGGGATGACGCAGCTCCAGCGGATTTTGCCGGGTTGTTCCCTACCGAATGAACCACAGGAGATGTGTCAACACCCGGATTTTTAATCCCAGATGCCTATTATGCCATACATCGCAATCCCAGGATTACCATTTTTGCGAGACATAACATATTGGATATCACAGTACATCATCCATTACAAACCATAATAAGGTCTTACACAAATAAAGGATCTCATGATCTAGTCTTAATACTAACAAGCAGCGGAAATATAAGCGTAGCGGTAGGCTCCATCTTCAGTGTCACAGGCAATGCGGACAATGGGAGATGATCTTAGTTTTCGTAGCCGTCCTGCTGTCCTTCTTCCGGATAGTCCTCCTCATAGTCTGGCCATGGGAATAGCCAGGGACAAAGCCATGAGTACTCTTTAAGTACTCGCAAACTATCAATAATAAGTAAGGTAGTTCTAGTAGGAATGCTAAAATCTAAGTTTATTTGCAAAGCTCAATTTGAAACCTAAGCTGAGTTCAGAAACAAAGAAAGATAAAATAAAGTTCTAAATCACCTAAGTGGGAACTTAGTTTTCATAGTCACAACCATGTTGTGGTCAAGTCAAGTCAGAATTCATTTCATAAGTCATTTTGAAAACAGCTGACGATGGAACAATATGGCCACTCCAACTATCCATGACCGTGGACGCGGCTATTCGAATAGTTTGACACTCTGAAGAGGTGGTACACTTTCACCACAAAATTCGATACATCCGTCAGGGATAACCCTGAATCATCATACTTAGTATGCGGATAATCAATCATAACCTTTCCTTTACACACTCTAGTATAAGCACCTCTCCTATGAGCTTGGCCTCCCAGCCATGGCCATCTGCCATCCTGGGCACTGCCTAGGTGGACAACATCAATAGGTAGCCTTAGCTCAAACCCCTTCTACGAGGGAACCCATACTAATGCATATAAACTTTCGGCTAAGCCTTACCCAATTCAGGTATTGTGGTTGTACGGTAAAATTGGAATGGTATCTCATCCGGACCCAACCATCAGTTTTTATAAAGGGCTAAGGCTCATGCCTCAACATTTTCATCATCATAAACCATTTGTGTTTTGCGACACCTGCCAAAACATCTCATTAGAATGACTCATCATTCCAAGGTTTTCATAAGCATTTTCACCAATTATTCCCATCTAGAGTGATCTAGTTTTATGCTTAGCACTATCCACTAAAGTTAAGAGTGTTCACTAAGGTGGGATGCTAATCTCAATCTGATGCCATAGAATGACATCTAGTGTAGGCCAAGTTTTATACTCTTTATGCTACCTATACTACTTTCCAAAATCTCACAAAGCATTACTAAAAGTAAAGAAACTTTGGTAAAGTAAAAGAAAAGCTTGCAAGTAAAACTTGGGATGGGTATAAATCAAAAATGTATAACGGAAGCATGCCTAAAGCATCTTGCTTAGGTTAAGTTGCATCTAGTGATGGCTTGCATAGTTAAGAAACTTGCAAGTGTTAGCTTGCCTTGATTGGTGTAGTGGTTGAAATTCTCATCGTCTTCTTCGAGGTAGAACTCCTCCTCTTTTTAAACTTGGTCGGTACTTTCGTCTATAAATACATATGGGATACACAATCACCAAACAATACTTAACTAGTCTATTTAGGTCACTAAGGTTCAAACTTGATGATCTAGCATCATCAAAATCATCACAAGATTTAAAGAACTAGTTTCATTTATTTTATTTGAGAAAAGTAATTTCTACTCATTGAAATTAATTAATATTTAATATTCTCCAATTAAAATATGGGATCATGTGGACACATGTCATCACCATATATTCTAATACATGGGAATGTGATTTAAATGTTTGATCATATTTCAATAAGTTTAAGTTTGTCATTTAAATGATTTAAAGTGACTAGAAATGCCTATATATCATTATTTTGGTACTAGTAAAGAGTCACTGCATACAAACCTAAATATTATTACATATTCAGATAGGTATCATCAAATGTGATTTTTGAGAGTTGGAATCAACTCAAAAGCCATTATGGTTGATTTTTGAAAAATGTTTGAATGTAGAAAAGTCTTGGCCTTGTTATTTTTGCTATAGATTATATCTAACTCCAAATAATTTAAATCCAACGGGCTTGGATAGATGATTTAATTATATTTCTAACAAAATTTGAATCATGCCATTTGGTTAAGTGAATCTGTCTGAGTTGATTTTTAAACAAGTGGACAGAATCTAGTTTAAACCTAAATGGAAAAATACTAGTTTGAATCTGTGGGCTAGCACCGAAAAACTAATGGGCTAGCCCAGTGGCGCTCCGCGGCACAGAGGGCAACTGATAGGGGGGTCCGCATGTCAGCGACTAATCCTAAGTGAAGCGGTACGGGGCAATCTCAGCCGTGCGATTAGAACATGAATCTACGACTAAGGATCATCCTCTCCAGTGAACAGCTCCGGTGAGAACAAACCCTAACATGGCATGGTGGGGGTACGTGGGGCCTTACCAGGGCTCCAGCTAGATGTGGCGATGGGGGTGATCGAGCTGGTGGACGACGGCGGTTATAGGCGTGATCGCGGCGGCTCCTGGGGCAGTCGCAATCAACGACCCCTCTTGTCCTCTGCTGCGGCAAGCTCTGGTGGAATTCTGGTGAACTAGGGCTCGATTGGCTCTGGGAGAAGTGTGGGATAGTCAGTGGCGAGAGGGGAGTGGAATGGTGTGAGAAATGAGGCTGGAGGAGGCTTCCTTTTATAGGCTTGATAGAGAGACCGAGCGGAATGGGTGTGGCTCGTTGGAGGCGACGGTATAGGCAGCTATTGTCGGGGCGGAGGAAGGCAGATGGTGCGCGGTCTGCTGGCGGTCATCTACGGCGTAAAGGCGCGGTGGCATTTGGTCGGGCACGACTGGTGCTCTACGCGGTAGAAGCGGCGTTCGACGCGGCGCACGGGGGCTGCAGGTCAATCAGTGGTGAACGGGCATGTCCTGGCGGTTCCTGGGGTCATGGCAAAGCGGTGCGCGCGGGCTGCGGTCGAGGCGCGGCATGTGCATGCTTGTCGGGCGTGGCGCTCTGGCGCGGTGCTCGGCATGGCGCAGACACGGTGGGCGCGGGATGCTGGGGGTGGTCAACGGCCTGGCAGCGCTTGGGGAAGGGACATGGGGTGGCGGTGTCATCTCGCCTATCTCCTAGGCACGACGGGAGAGAGCGAGGCGGCCTGCTGGGAGTGCACCATGGTCCACCGGCGGGCATGGCGCTCGGGTGGCACGGCACTGCTGCAAGTGGCTAAGGGGTAGCTAGTTTGTGGCCTGGTTTTGACTAGAGGGGACAAGGGGAGTGGATCGAGGCCTTATTGGTGCTTGATCACTGCTCTAGAACAGTAATAGTTAGGCCAGATAAATTTTTCCTGCCAAGTGCTCGATCAAATGGCGGCAAGAAATTTGTATTCGAATTTTGGAAAGATTTTTGGGGTATGATCTGATCTTATGCTTGGTCGTCTCTGGTTACTGGGAATTGTCAAGGTGAATTGGTTTGGTTGGTTTTTGCAAAAGTGGGATCTTCTCATATGGTTTGGATTCCATTTTCAAATGCCATTTAAAATGCTTTGCTATATGTTTTTGTAAGATGTTAAAGTGGGCCTTGGTAGATCTTTACTTGTACTAGCAAGGGGTGCAAAGATATAGAATTGTTTCTGTTTGAAATTGACTTCTGGGAACACCTAAAGTGGCAAAGTGGATTAAAGTGGCCAAAATGACCATTTGCATTATTTAATCTTATTTAATTTCTCTTTCTTTGCATTTTGTTTGTAAATGGTCTAGATGATCTGGCATTCACCTTTAAACCATTTCATATCATTTAGAATAATCAAACATGGCATTTACACACAATTCTATACTAATGCAACAAACACATGCACCCATAATTATTTTGATAATAAAAAGTTTTTGTTAACCATAAATTGGGTGATTTGAACTTTGATAACTTGATTAAACATTTGGGATGTACAAACCTTCCCCCCTTAAACAAAATATTGTCCCGAGATTTAAGAAAAAAACTAGGAACTAAAGAGATTTGGAAACTTAGTCCTAATGTAATCTTCTCGCTCCCAAGTAGCTCCTTTTTCGGTATGGTTGCTCCATTTAATCTTGAGAAATTTGATACTCCGGGTCCTACTGGTTCTGAAGGCTTCTTCCAAGATACGGATGGGAACTTCACGATACGTCAGATCCTTGTTGATATCAATGTCTCGGTGATCGATGTTCTTGAACACTTTGGTCTTCTCCGGCACTTCTAAGCACTTGCGAAGTAGCGAGATGTTTTGGAACACATTGTGGATGGCTGACATCTCCTCTGGCAGTTCCAGTTGATACAATACTTCTTCTCGATGATTTAGAGTCTTGAAGGGTCCAATATATCTAGGGGCTAACTTTCCTTTCAGACTAAAACGTTGTGTTCCCTTCAACGGCGAAACTATGAGATACACAAAATCTCCGACATTGAAAGTCAGGTCTCTATGTCTCTTGTCAGCATAACTCTTCTGTCTAGATTGGGCGGTCTTGAGGTGTTCACAGACTTTGTGAACCTTCTCTTCGGCTTCTCGTAGGATGTCGTGTCCGAAAATCTGACTCTCTCCTACTTGTGACAAATTCAAAGGGGTACGACACTTTCTTCCATACAGAAATTCAAATGGGGCCATTTGCAAACTGGCTTGATAACTGTTGTTGTATGAGAATTTTGCGAAAGGCAGACAATCCTCCCATTTTGATCCATACTCTAACACACAAGCTCTCAACATATCTTCTAATATTTGGTTGACTCTTTCGGTCTATCCATCTGTCTGCGGGTGATAAGCTGTGCTGAAATTCAACTTGGTCCCTAATCCTTCTTGGACTTTCTGCCAAAATCTCGAGGTAAATTGGGTTCCTCGATCCGATACTATGGTCTCGGGGGTTCCATGCAAACTAACAATTCTAGCAATGTACAACTCCACTAGCTTCAAACTCTGGTAGATTGTCTTAACAGGTATAAAATGGGCTACCTTGGATAGTTTATCAATGATGACCCAGATAGAGTCATTTCCCATACTAGAAGTATGCAAACCAGTGATAAAGTCCATTCCGATGGAATCCCATTTCCATTCCGGAATCTACAATGATTGCAATAGTCCTGCGGGTCTCTGATGTTTCGCTTTGACTCTTTGACAGATATCAGACTTGGCGATGTAGCTTCCTATTTCTCTCTTCATCTTGTGCCACCAAAATTGCTCCTTCAAATCTTGATACATCTTCGTTCCTCCGGGGTGGATAGAATAAAGAGTATCATGAGCTTCTTGCATGAAAACTTGCTTCAGCTCCGAATCTGCTGGCACATAGATACGTCCTTTGTACCAAAGAACTCCTTCTTCATCTTCGGTGAATCCAGGTAGCTTTCCTGTACCAATACGATGTTTGATTCCGTCTATACTTGCATTTCCCTTCTGGGCTTCCTTGATTTGGCTAATCAAAGTGGGTTGAGGTTCAATGCTAGCTAGAAATCCTTTGCTAACTAGCTCAGTTATAAACTGCTCCAACTCTTCATGCAAACTTGGCTAGGCTTCTTTAATCATAGTGTTTAATCTACACGGCAATCTGCTAAGAGCATCCGCTACCACATTGGCTTTGTCAGGGTGATAGTGAATGTCAAGGTCATAATCCTTGAATAACTCTATCCATCTCCTTTGCCTCATATTCATCTCCTTCTGAGTGAAAATATACTTCAAGCTCTTGTGATCTGAGTAAATCTCATAGTGGTTACCCATAAGGTAATGACGCCATGTCTTCAATGCTAAAACTACGACTGCTAGTTCAAGATCATGGGTAGGGTAGTTTTTCTCATGTTGCTTCAGTTGTCGGGACAGATATGTGATGACTTTGCCTTCTTGCATCAACACATATCCAAGACAAATCTTGGATGCATCACAATACACATCAAACGGCTTCTTGATATCTGGCATGATCAATATTGGGGCTGAAATCAATCTCTTCTTGAGCTCTTGAAAACTTGCTTCACATTTGTCGGTCCATTCAAACTTCTTGTCTTTCTTCAACAATTGGGTCATGGGTCTTGCGATGCTCGAAAATCCTTCTACGAACTTGCGGTATTATCCCGCTAATCTGAGAAATGCATGGACTTGGGTTTAAGTGGTTGGGGTTCCCATTCTTCAACATCTTTGATCTTGGCGAGATCAACAACGACTCCTCCTGCCGACACAATATGTCCGAGGAATCCTACTTCTTTCAGCCAAAACTCACATTTGCTGAACTTGGAATACAACTGATGCGCTCTAAGTGTTTCAAGGATGATTATTAGATGTTCCTCATGGTCTTCTTCTGACTTCGAGTAGATAAGAATATCTTCGATAAACACAACGACAAACTTATCCAGAAAATTCATAAAGATATTATTAATGACATTCATGAAATAAACGGGGGCATTGGTTAATCCAAAAGACATGACCATATAGTCATACAATCCATATCTGGTGGTAAAGGCGGTCTTTGGAATATCCGTTGCACGGATCATGAGTTGATGATAACGAGTCCTAAGATCAATCTTAGAGAACACTCTGGCACCAGTCAACTGATCAAACATATCCTCTATCTTGGGCAGTGGGTACTTGTTCTTGATGGTGACATCATTCAGCTTCTGGTAATCTGTGCACAAACGGTTACCTCCATCTTTCTTATCGACAAACAAAACGGGCGATCTCCATGACGATGCGCTTGGTTGAATCAAGCCTTTCTCCAACATAGCATCAAGTTGCTTCTTCAGATCCACTAACTCTGATGGGTTCATGCTATAGGGTCTCTGAGCTATGGGTCTAGTTCTAGGAATTAGTTCAATAATGAACTCAATATCCCGATCTGGGGTCATGCCGGGAAATTCATCTAGGAATACGCTGGGGTATTCATAGACTACTCTGACTTGGTCTATGGTGGGTAGGACTAGACTCTTGTTGCATTTGAACTAGCAGGGCAAGGTTTCAGATATATGCTCTACTAATACTCTAGAGCTACTAGTCATGGTGATGGATTTCTTGGCACAGTCGATCAATCCCGTATGTTTCGACATCATATCCATTCCTAGTACTACTTCCAAACGTTTGGTTCCAAGTACTATTAGATTGGCATAAAAATCTATCCCATGTATTCTGACAGGTACAACCTTGCAAATTTTTCTAGCTTTGGTGGTTGAACCAGGTATTTGAACTATCATAACATGCTTCAAATTGGTTGGGTGAATCTTACTACTGCATGGAAATTCTTCGGTAACAAACTTGTGCGATGCTCCAGAATCAAACAACACTCTTGCTAATACTAAGTTAACAGAAAACATACCCAACACGACATCTGGCGCTTCCTGGGCTTCTTCGGCATTCATGTGAAACAGACGGCCGTTGCGGTTGAGCGAGTTCCCTGGGGCGAATCTTCTTCCGGGTTGAACACGGCGTTGCTGTTGAGCTGGGGCATTCACATTGGTAGTGGCTGCAAGATTCTTGGGACACTCATTGGAGTAGTGACCCTTGACTCCACACTCAAAACAAGTAATCTGAGACTTGTCTTTGGCTGCAACAGGCACATCATTGCTTCCTGTCCTTGGGGCAGTATTGTTGTTGTTGTTGTTGGACTTGGGAGGTGCATGGTTAAAGTTGTTGGAGTTGCCGGGGTTGCTGTTGTGGTTTCCTCCGGACTTCACATTTCCTTCGCTACGGTTGGGGTAGCTTGGGCGAGACATTGGGGGTCTATTGTTCCGTGGGGCATACCCTGCAGACGGGTTGGGGCGATACTTCTGGGTATTGTGGGACCCAGTCTGGTGCATCATTCGGCACTTGTGGTTGTCATTTGCTTGGTTGATCTTCCCTTCCATCTAGATGGCAGAGTCGACTAGCTCTTCGAGATCATCAAAACAGATGTTGACTAACACCGTCTGCATCTCATCATGAAGTCCGTTCAGGAATCTCTCCTTCTTCTTGGCTGCAGTGTTGATCTCATTAGGTGCATACCTGGCGAGGGACAAAAATCTATCACGGTACTCCACTACCATCATTCTGCCTTGCTTCAGTTCTCTGAATTCATCTCTCATTCTAGGGACTAAACCCTGTGGCACAAGGGTGCGGCTGAACTTGACCTTGAAAGCTTCCCACGTCATCACTTGACTGTGGTTCATTGTGCGGGTGCTGTTCCACCAGGCTCTTGCATCTCCTGCCAGATAGTGGGTGGCAAACAGTACCTTCTCGTTGGCGTCAACTCCTGCAACTTCTAGGTTATTCTCCATCATCTTCAACCAATCATCAGCATCCAACGGGTCTTTAGACTCGCTAAAGATAGGGGGATTGGTATTCTGAAAGTTCTTGAGTTTGGACCCATGATGATCCTGATTTCCATGGCCTTGAGTGTTGTGGGCCATCTGAGCCATCTGTTGCAGGGTGGCTAGATTGGCTTGGCGCTCTGCTCTACTAGCTTCACGGTTGGAAACTAGCATCTGCAGAATCTGCAGCATCGGGTCCTGCAATGAGCTGCTTCCTCCTTGGTTTCCACGAGTCATCTGAAGATTGAGATAGATAATGGGGTAAGAAGGAAAGTTCTAAGGTTCATTGTTTTGTTTTCAAAGATAAAACTTTGAGTTTGAACTCAGGTTTTTGCAAACTAACTCCTTCTCATTCATTCATTCATTCAATCAAAGCACACGATACAAACACACACACCACAACATGAAAGGAAACAGATGGTTTTAAGAAACATTCTATGAGCTAAGATACAATGGGACCAATACATCTCACTCCTACGATAGTGATAAAGTGCATCTACTCATCATCGATGAAAGCGGAGTCTTCATCATCAGTGTAGAAGTCCATGGCATCATCCTCCAGGTAGTCGTTGTCATCACTGAGGTATGAGTGAATATCTCCCTGGATGTCTTAACCTTCTTCTTCTTCTTCTTCTTCTTCTTCTTCTTCTTTTGCTGCAAGCTGAGCTTCTTGCTCCTAGATGGTCTTCTCAAGGTCGGCCACCTTCTTGCAAAGACGAGCAGTTGTGCGATCCTTCTTCTCGTGTTGTCGGTGAAGTGATTGACGATCCTTGACGAGCAGGGCAAAAGTCTGGTCCTTCTGGGTAGCAATGGCAAGTTTGTGGTTGGCGTAGGCTCTAGCATTGTCTAATTCCTTCTGTCTGTCATACAGCAGGAAGTTAAGATTCTCCACTTGGCGCTTCAACTCTAGGTGACTTGGCATCTCCAACGACATTCCCATAGAATCACGCCTTGCATAGTGAGCAAAGAGAGTTCCCTGGATCAAGTTGATGTTCTATCCACAGAGACGGGCGAGAGCTTCGTGCATTTCCCTGGCTAATCCATCTAGCCACTAGTTCTCTCTCAAGGTGAATTGAGTCTTGTCGGAAAGGGGTGCTTCCATCTTGCCTCGAAGATCAGCAACTATCAGCCATTGTAAATGTCCTCCTAGAAAATCCTTGAGTTGAGCTCCGAAAAATTCCGGATGCGGACGCTCAAGGTACACAGACAGTGCATCAAGACCCCTCTCGAAGATCAGTTGGCCTCCGTTGCCCAACTGGTAGAACTTGCAGTACTGAACTTCCATCTATAAGAATTTAGGATGAGTAAGTTAGTGAGGTGATCAAGTGTGTCAAATTTTATGTAGGAAATGTAAGAATTTTTGAGGAACATGAATTTTTTTGAAAGAATCTCAAGGATAAGAGGGGAAATAGGTTTTCATAAATACTCACTTCTTTGGTTTTGAAACAAAGTTTTTGTTTGGACGTCCATTCTAACTAGGGTCTCCTATGGTCAGGATGGCTCTGGTACCAACTTGTCAATACCTAGATTTTTAATCCCACATGCCTGTTATGCCATACATCGCAATCCCAGGATTACCATTTTTGCGAGGCATAACAGATTGGATATCACAGTACATCAATCCATTACAAACCATAATAAGGTCTTACACAAATAAAGGATCTCATGATCTAGTCTTAATACAAACAAGCAGCGAAAATATAAGCATAGCGATGGGCTCCATCTTCAGTGTCACACGCAATGCTGATGATGGGAGATGATCCTAGTTGTCGTAGCTGTCCTGCTTTCCTTCTTCCAGATAGTCCTCCTCATAGTCTGGCCACGGGAATAGCCAGAGACAAAGCCATTAGTACTCTTTAAGTACTCGCAAACTATCACTAACAAGTAAGGTAGTTCTAGTAGGAATGCTAAACTCTAAGTTTATTTGCAAAGCTCAATTTGAAACCTAAGCTGAGTTCAGAAACAAAGAAAGATAAAATAAAGTTCTAAATCACCTAAGTGGGAACTTAGTTTTGATAGACACAACCCTGTTGTGGTCAAGTCAAGTCAAGTCACAATTCATTTCATAAGTCATTTTGAAAACAGCTGACGATGGAACAATATGGCCACTCCAACTATCCATGACCGCGGATGCGGCTATTTGAATAGTTTGACACTCTGCAGAGTTGGTACACTTTCACCACAAAATTCGATACATCCATCAGGGATAACCCTGAATCAGCATACTTAGTATGCGGATAATCAATCATAACCTTTCCTTTACACACTCTAGTATAAGCACCTCTCCTATGATCTTGGCCTCCCAACCATGGCCATCTGCCATCCTGGGCACTGCATAGGTGGACAACATCAAGAGGTAGCCTCAGCTCAAACCTCTTTCGCGAGGGAACCCATACTAATGTATATAAACTTCTGGCTAAGCCTTACCCAATTAAGGTATTGTTGTTGTATGGTAAAATTGGAATGGTATCTCATCCGGACCGAACCATCAGTTTTTATAAAGGGCTAAGGCTCATGCCTCAACATTTTCATCATCATAAACCATTTGTGTTCCTCAACACATGTCAAAACATCTCAATACAATGACTCATCATTCCAAGGTTTTCATAAGCATTTTCACCAAGTATTCCCATCTGGAGTGATCGAGTTTTATGCTTAGCACTAGCCACTAAAGTTAAGAGTGTTCACTAAGGTGGGATGCTAATCTCAATCTCATGCCATAGAATGACATCTAGTATAGGACAAGTTTTATACTCTTTATTATCTATACTAATTTCCAAAATCTCACAAAGCATTACTAAAAGTAAAGAAACTTTGGTACAGTAAAAGTAAAACTTGCAAGTAAAACTTGGGATGGGTATAAATCAAAAATGTATAACCGAAGCATGCCTAAAGCATCTTGCTTGGGTTATCTTGCATCTAGTGATGGATTGCATAGTTAAGAAACTTGCAAGTGTTAGCTTGCCTTGATTGGTGGAGTGGTTTAAATTCTCCTCGTCTTCTTCGAGGTAGAACTCCTCCTCATAGACTTGGTCGGTACTATCATCTATAAATACATACGGAATACACAATCACCAAACAATACTTAACTAGTCTATTTAGCACACTAAGGTTCAAACTTGATGATCTAGCATCATCGCAATCATCACAAGATTTAAAGAACTAGTTTCATTTATTTTATTTGAGAAAAGTAATTTCTACTCATTGAAATTAATTAATATTTAATATTCTCCAATTAAAATATGGGATCATGTGGACACATGTCATCAACACATATTCTAATACATGGGAATGTGATTTAAATGTTTGATCATATTTCAATAAGTTTAAGTTTGTCATTTAAATGATTTAAAGTGCCTAGAAATGCTTATATAGCATTATTTTGGTACTAGTCCAGAGTCACTGCAAACAAACCTAAATATTATTACATATTCAGATAGGTATGATCAAATGTGATTTTTTGGAGTTGGAATCAACTCAAAAGCTATTATGGTTGATTTTTGAAAAATGTTTGAATGGAGAAAAGTCTCTACCTTTTTATTTTTGCTATAGATTATATCTAACTCCAAACGATTTAAATCCAACGGATTGGATAGATGATTTAATTATATTTCTAACAAAATTTGAATCATGCCATTCGGTTAAGTGAATCTTTCTTAGTTGATTTTTAAACAAGTGGACATGATCTAGTTTAAACCTAAATGGAAAAATACTAGTTTGAATCTGTGGGCTAGCATGTGAAAACTAATGGGCTGGTCCTGTGGCGTTGCGCGATGCAGAGGGCAACTGATAGGGGGTCGGCATGTCAGCGACTAATCCTAACCGAAGCGGTACGGGGCAATCTCAGCCATGGGATTAAAACAAGAATCTACGGCTGAGGATCATCGTCTCCAGTGAACAGCTTCGGTGAGAACAAATCCTATCGCGGCACGGTGAGGGTACGTGGGGGCTTACCAGGGCTCCAACTAGACATGGTGATTGGGCGATCGAGCTAGTGGAAAACTGCGGTTCTAGGCGTGGTCGCAGCGACTCCGGGGGTAGTCGCAATCAACGGCCCCTCTTCTCTTCTACTGCGGCAAGCTCCGGTGGAATTGAAGTGAACTAGGGGTCGATTGGCTCCGGGGAGAAGTGTGGGGTGGTCAGTGGAGAGAGGGGAGTGGGATGGTGTGAGAAATGAGGCTGGGGGAGTCCTCCTTTTATAGGCTCGACGAAGAGACCGAGCGGCATGGGCGCGGCTCGTCGGAGGCGACGGTAGAGGAAGCTATTGTCGGGGCGGAGGTAGGCGGACAGTGTGCGGTCTGCTGGCGGTCATCTATGGCGTAAAGGCACAGCTAGGGGCGGTGGCATTTGGTCGGGCAGGGCTGGTGCTCTGCGGGGCAGAAGCGGCATTCGACGCGGCGCACGGGGGCTGCAGGTCAAGCGACGGTGAACGGGCATGTCCGGGCGGTTACTGGGGTCGTGGAGAAGCGGTGCGCGTGGGCTACGGTCGAGGAGCGACGTGTGCACACTTGTCGGGCACGGCGCTCTAGCGCGTGCTCGGCATGGCGCATACATGGTGGGCGCGGGCTGCTGGGGGTGGTCCATGGCCTGGCAGTGCTTAGGGAAGGGACAGGGGCAGCGATGTGATCTCTCCTATCTCCTAGGCACGGCGGGAGAGAGCGAGGCGGCCTGCTGGGAGTGCACCATGGTCGACCGGCAGGCATGGCGCTCGGGTGGCGTGGCACTGCTGCAAGTGGCTAAGGGGTAGCTCGTTTATGGACTGGTCGTGACTAGAGGGGACAAGGGGAGTGGATTGAGGCCTTAGTGGCGCTTGATCACTGTTCTAGAACAGTAATACTTAGGCCAGATAAATTTTCCCTGCCAAGTGCTCGATCAAATGGCCGCAAGAAATTTGTATTTGAATTTTGGAAAGATTTCTGGGGTGTGATCTGATCTTATGCTTGGTAGTCTCTAGTTTCTTGGAATTTTCAAGGTGAATTGGTTTGGTTGGTTTTTGCAAAAGTGGGATCTTCTCAGATGGTTTGGATTCCATTTTCAAATGCTATTTAAAATGCTTTGCTAGATGTTTTTGTAAGATGTTAAAGTTGGCCTTGGTAGATCTTTACTTGTACTAGCAAGGGGTGCAAAGATCTAGAACTGTTTCTGTTTGAAATTGACTTCTAGGAACACCTAAAGTGGCCTAGTGGATTAAAGTGGCCAAATGACCATTTGCATTATTTAATATTATTTGGTTTCTTTTTCTTTTGATTTTGTTTGTAAATGGTCTAGATGATGTGGCATTCACCTTTAAACCATTTCATATCATTTAGAAGAATCAAACATGGCATTTACACACAATTCTATACTAATGCAACAAACACATGCACTCATAATTATTTTGATAATAAAAAGTTTTTGTTAACCCTAAATTGGGTGATTTGAACTTTGATAACTTGATTAAAGATTTGGGATGTTACAAGATGCTCTGGGCTGCATCGGGTTTTCCTTGTTTAGGTCATCATTTTCTGGCAAGCCACCCTCAACAAGTGGTTTACCCTCTCCTCTTGCCTTTCCCAGGCTTCTCCGGTTAAACCCTCTAACTCGGACGCAGCTGCATTCGCAGCCCTGAGGTTCTTTGCCAGGGTACTGTACCTCTCCAGCCCTCCTGTTACTATAGTAGCTGTCTGACCTAGCCTAGGCTCACACTCCTTGCCAATTTCCATAATTAGGTTTCTACCTCAGGTTTTTACTCCATCTATGCGGTTTGCCTTTGCATATTCCCTCAATGTGATGCTCAGCGACTGCTGCAACTCGGCTACTTTTTTCTCCCTAGGTAACATTTTCTGCCTAGTCTCCTCTAACTCAGCTTGCGCGTGAGCCAGATCTACAACTTGAGCTATTGGTGTCGCTAGGATATCTATTGCTTGCTGCAGTACATTCTCTAGCCTCTCTAGTGGTGGGAATCTAGACATTTCCTGCTTTCCCGTGACCTCCGGGTCTGGCGCCAGATCCTTGCTTGTTCCTTCATTTGGCACAGTTATCATGACCTCAATGCAGCTTGCGGGGCGAGTGATACGCGAGCCGCTAGCCGCACTGAGAGGTGGCTCGCCTCCTTCGACGATGTGCCGCGGGTGAACACAGGTCTCGTCCATGCCAACGTAGATCTTGTGTGCGCCAAGCTTGATGAAGAGGCCATTGCAGGGAGGAGGAAGCCTGCTTAAGCTTCCAGCATTTTCACTGACGTAGTCCAGGGCTCCAAAGTGCTAAACCAAGCCAGAGACGATGCGCTCGTCGGTTCCAATGATGTTTCCCATCTGGATTTTCAACCGTACTAGCGCCGCTAGCCCCATGGTGGACGCCAGCTATCATGGTGGTGGCATGGCAGATGCCATGGATAGGCTAAAGATGGGGCCAATAAGCACTAGAGGAATCCAGGGAGGGATAGTTTGGTGATTCCACACACAGATGTTGTATTTCACTCTATCAATGGTGGATTATAAGGGCTCCTTGAGCTATTTATGAGAAGGAGACTATTTCTCTTACCACCCACTACAATGCTCTAGAGTTATCCCAAGACAGAATGATCCCTCTCCTGCTATGGAGGCCCTGGTGCTCCTTATATAGGGAGAGCCTAGGTTACAAAGTTAGGGCATACGTGGAGGCATATTCCTTGAATATGCCCCTTGGTTAAAGCTAGATGCTTCTTTATTCACTTTAACGGTCCGTCTGAACTATGGATGTAACCCTCTGCATGCCCCTTTCCTTTAGGCGTCACCAGACACGGGCTACGTCAGCCGACATCACCCGCGTCATCTTTGTTGGCCCCTCCTCGCTAGTCCTTCCCTCTGCTCGCTTCACTCACGCTACAGCGGGCAGAGGCTACCTTTTGACCAGCGGGAGATTCCTTCCTTCTAATGGAAGCCAAGTGGTAGCCCGAATAGCGCTTGGCTATCCCGGTTACAAGGGTACCTGCATACATGGCAAATCAAGTCTAGCCGACTTATATTTTATGCCGGTCGGACTAATGTTAGGAAAACGCCCATCAGGCCAGTTTACTCCGTAAGTCGGCCTGCCTTGAGGTAATTCGGCCAGCACTTGCTTTGAACGTGCCGTACCTTGGCTAACTCGGCCTTTATACCCCGGCGTGACCCTACCTAGGAGTATACCCCCAATAAGGACCCTGAATATGAGCAATGAAGTGTGTGTTTTGAGGTTTGCACATACTAGCGTTCATCATGCTAAATACTATTAGTACAATCTCGCTAGATGCTAAGAACAGAAAAGAAGATCGATCATCCAACAGTTAGCAATGTTTAGATTTGCCAGTTTTGATCCAACGATCAATATTCAAAGTTAATCCGTACACTATATGAAGTGGTATGGTATTGTAAGAGATAAGACAAGATAAAGATAAGAAGCACTACGAATGGACGATTTAATGGTAGGTCTCATAGGAGCGAGGTTCTTGAGAGTTAACACGGTCGGTGGAAGTACAAGTTACATCAAGGACCTCATAGAAAAGGAAAATTGCATCCAAGTCCATGCATTTAGCACAAGGACCCTGAAACTGAGCAGTGGGGTACTATGTGTTTCAAGGTTTGCGCATACTAATGATTGCATATTTGCATCATGTTTTACATTATTATTTTGCATTATATATGTAAGATTTTGGTATTTTATGGCGCTTGCGTGCACATTTTATGTCTATTTTCACCAGGATCAGGACAAATGATGGATCCAATGGATACAATTATTGAAGCAGTTGTACTAAGGAGAAAAGGAGTCAAAAACAACGTAAATCGCTTATTTGGAAAATATTAATAATACCAGAAGAAAACCAGATGCGAACAAAGGAGGCAGAGAGCGTAACGACCAACTATACGGCAGGAGAATTTTCTCCGCCTATATAGCTCTGGTTGTATAGCTTGCGCCGCCTCCGCCTAGTCAAATAGTTTCACCCTGTGTAATTGGTTCGGGGAGACGACATATAGAACACCCAGAAATCATGAAAACCTCACCTCCAGAAGGTATTTGGAGGGGGAACTCATCCGCTAGGGATTCATCTTCACCCTACGCAAATCTAGGAGGCTAAGGCATCGATCTTCATCAACCACCGCTGCATCACAACCATCCTTATCCATCCCACCTACATCTTGTCTAGATGTTGTTGTAATTCCTATACTCGTTGTGGATTTATACTCGTTAAGGAGAAGTACAACTTCTTAATATTTGCCTCTTATGGGGACTCGATGGAGGGGATTACTTGTTAGTAGACGGAGGGATGATAACGCTTACTGTGACTATAAAGCTGTTGTTATTCCTAACGTATTAACTCGGGGAACCAAGGAGAACTCATCAAGCCATGTCCATGCCATGGGAGAGATCCCTTAATAGCGCAGTAATGCGATGGTTGTTTGTTATTGTCTGATATGGTTATGAGGATGATGTGTGCAGCAGTTGGTAGAAAATCATCCATATATGGAGCTCCTCCCACATACATACACACTATGAGAATATTTGTTATAATACTCTCGATTACTTAGTCTAAATTGCTAGTTGTTTATCCGCTACTCCTTGAAAACGCATTTTTCCTATTGTAGTTCCAAAGTTCTAGTACACACACGATTCTTACTTTCTGCATTAAGTTTTGCTTTACTTTAAATTACCTGGTTCAACCAAAAACCCAAAAGAACTCTAGTTATCTTGCATCTTAAAGTTATTTCTCAAGTACTCCCTTTAGTTATAGTTAATAGCATTTTAGTTTTTCGCCTATTGCTCCTAGTGGGATTGATATCTTTATTTCGAAACTAACTACAAATGATCTGTGCACTTGCAGTCATCACATACTAGTGTTCATCGTGCTAAATACTATTAGTAGAATCTTTCTAGATGCTAGAATGGAAAAGAAGATCCAACAATTAGCAATGTTTGGATTTACCAGTCTTGATCCAATGAAAAATGTTCAAAGTTAAACCCTAAACTATGTAGTGGTATGGTATTGTAAGAGATAAGAGACAAGATAAATATAAGATAAGAACTACTGCGAATGGCCGATCTAATGGTAGGTATCATAACAGCGAGGTGCTTGAGAGTTAATACGGTCCGTGGAAGTACAAGTTACATCAAGGACCTCATAAAAATGAAAATGACATCCAAGTCCATGCATTTAGCACAAGGACCTTGCAACTGAGCAATGAAGTACTGTGTGTTTTAAGGTTTGCACATACTAGAATTCATCATGCTAAAGACTATCAGTTGAATCTACCTAGATGCGAAGAATGGCACTACAAGAAAAGTTTCCTTCTGCAATGACTTAGCCCGAAGGTCGTCGTAGAAGGCGCGTCTTCCGCGACGAATTTCTCGGCTCGGCCGTGGCCGATGGGAAACTTTTTTTCCCGGTTTTGCGGCCCTCTACTATGACGGCACCGCTGAAAACATGGAGGAAGCTCGTCTAGCATGTGGCAAAAGCAAGATATTCGTTTCCTCATGCGATGTTGACTCACTGAAGTCTTTTGAGGCGTGTGGGTCCCAGACGTCAGTGTCTCTAGCGAACCATCCTTTTTAGTTGCACCTCCCTGATTTGAACTCGATAATGTTGCTTGAGGCGTCTATCGTTTAGTCAGGCTCTTGGGTCCCACATGTCAACCTCTCATTAGAAGAATCGTGTGTATGATGGAATTTTTTTTATTCGCTCGTGCTACCCTTTTCCAAAGTTGATAGCATTACTCGATCCATCTACAATTTAATCAGGCTGCTGGGACCCACATCTCACCCTCTCATTAGAAGAAACGTGTGTATGATGGAATTTTTTCCTTCACTCGTGCTACATACCCTGTTCCAAACTTGATAGCGTTTTTTGATGCATCTACCGTTTAATCACGTTTCTGGGCACCACATTTCATCCTCTCATTAGAAGAAACATGTGTATGATGGATTTTTGACCCTTTGTCGCGCCTTCGTGTTCCGAACTTGATAGCGTTGCTCGCTGCATCAGCCGTTTATTCAGGCTGGTGGGTCCCTTATGCCAGCCGCACATTATATGAATCGTGGGTATGATAGAATTTTTTTCTTCGCTAGCGCTACCCTGTTCCAATCTAGATAGTGTTGCTCGACGAATCTGCCTTTGCTCACGCTGCTGGGTCCCCCATTTCACCCTCATTACAAGAAGCATGTGCATGCTGAACATTTTTCTCGCTCGTGCCTCCCTATTTCAAACTGACAACATTGCTCGATGCAACATCTATATAAGGTCGCGCTTCTAGGTCCCACATATCAGCCCCTCTGTAAATGAACGTGTGTATGATGGACTTTTTTTGGCCATGTCCGCTGTTTTGACCTTGGCAACTTGCTGGGTCCCAGATGTCAACCACCTCTATGCAGGAAACATGTCTATACTAGATCCCAGCTGACAACCTCTATTTGAAAAAAACATGCGTATCTTGGACTATTTTTCGGGTCCCAGATGTGAGCCTCAGAGTAAAAAATGCTCATAAAGGCCAAATTAAAAAGATTCTGGGCTAACTCGGGGCGGATGCCCTATTCGTCATGGCTTAAATTCCATAGGCTCACTCCTAAATTGAATGGGCTCTGGTCGGTGGCCACAAGACCACGAAAATGCCAAATTAGAAGGTATTGGGCTATACTTGGGCTGATAGGCAAATTTCATGGGCTATGCTTGGGCCTGGTGGTTCCGACATGTTAGCTTCTCTGTAAGTGCAACATGTGTATGATGGACTTTTTTGGCCATGTCCGCTGTTTTGACCATGGCAGCCGTGTATGGTCTTACTACTAGGGCCCTTATGTCAGCCTCTCTGGCATGTTCTGGCTTGTGGGTCCCCGATGCAGCCTTCTATGTTCTGTCTGGTGGGTCCCTGATGCGAGCCTCTCTATACAAGTATTTAAACTTCTTTCGAACCCACCCTCAAAAAAAATCTAGGGATGATGCATGCTGGTGGGTCCATGATGTCAGCCTTTCCGTAATGCGATATTGCTAGAAAAAAATGTAAACCCAAGATACACACACATTCGAACAAAAGACCTTCAAATCAAATAAACGTAAACTGAGTGCGTTGCCACTACAACAAAGATATTTATAGAATAAATATCATTGAACTTTTATTAGTACTACAACTTATGTATTAGTCTTCTTAAAAATATTTTGTGTGCCTATGTTTATCTCATTTAAAATATAAAAGGGCGGCGCTCATGGCATCTCAATTTATAAAATGCCACATAATGGAGTATTTTCTTAAAACATGGTTATGCAAAGTTTATTTATTTATTTTGAGACGTGGGGGACAATGCCCAAAAAGCCAAATTAAAAAGAGTTTGGCTATTCTACATAGGCTGCTCTAAGTGGGTTATACTCCGCGGTCTATGCTCCATGGGCTTCATTCTCAAATTTTACTGGGATGTGCTCAGCAGTCCCTGACCCCTAAAAGGGCAAATTAATGTGTTTTTGGCTATGCTCCATGGGATCCTTTCTCAAATTTCACTGGGCTATGGTCAGCAGTCACTCGACCCTGGAAGGACCGAATAAAAATGTTCTGGGCTAAAGACGGGCTAAATGAGCTACTAGATTTCTTCTCCTGGTTAATAAAAAATGCATTGTGCTATGCCCGGTAGGATTCGAAACAAAGACCTCAGAGAGGGAGGGGGAAAAGCGAAAATTCCTTTTGGCAGCTATTCATGTCAAAATTGAGCAGTACAGAATAAGGTAGAAAAATTATCAACAGATTCGAAGTTCATATTCAGGATCACTTGACCAATTCAGTAGCATTTCAAAAGTGACCAATCCAGCAATTGAGACAATGAAATAAAATAGCAGTACAGAGAGAACCAGTTCTTGTTTCAACTCTAAAAACCCTGTCACGCGATCAGTTTGTCCTTTTCACCAAACACACTCGACCATTGGAGCAAGCAAAACTGACGATCAAGTCTCCTTTGAGTACCTTCTTTTCACTTCAATGCCTGTGTAACCTGCGTATGCAACCCAAAATGCCCAAGTCTCATCTAGATTGTGACACGACCATGTTTTAAAAGAAAAGCAAGACTATCTACTGCCCTTGATTTAAACAAGTACCAGTACATCATTATTAGTTCCAAAAAATGTTTTAATAATAGGAACAACAGAACATTTGAGAGATTCAGTAGATTTCCTTCTTGAAATTCTATAGCAGTACAAAGAGAATCAGTTCTCGTTCCAGCTAACAAAAACTTGGCGCACGATCAGTTTGGCCTGTTCTCCAAAGAGACTTGATCATCGGAGCAAACAAAACTAACGATCAAGTCTTCTTCTGTGTATACTCCTCCTTACGTCAATTCCTATGTGACCGCCCATATGCAACCCAAACTGCCCAAGGCGCATGTAGATAATTGTGACAATGCTAAGTTTCAAAAGAAAAGCAGGACAATCTGATGCAATTCATCTAAACAACTACTAGTACATCACAATTCGTTCTACAAAATATTGTACTAATAGTAACGATAGAGCATTTGACAGATTCAGTAGCATTTGAAAGATCTAGCAGTACAGAATAAGACCATGAAAATATCAGACAAATTCCTGGTTTATATTCAACAACACTTGATAGAGTCAGCACATCATTCAAAGTGACCGGTTGGCAGTACACAGAAAGTGACCAAAATAATTGATAGATTCAGCAATGCAGACATTGAAATTCAATAGGTATAGCAAGGGCTGATTCAAAAGGAAAGGGAGACCATATTCTGCACTCGGCCGCTCGATATGAACAAGTACTGAACAAAACTTTTGACAGGTTCAGCAGCATTTGAAGGATTAAAGCAGTACATAATAAGAAAGAAAAACATCGACAGATTCCCAGTTCACATATTCAACAGCATTTCAATGTGGCATATTCAGTTTGCCCTTTTCTCCGTACACTCGTCGTTGGAAGAAACAAAACTAACAATCAAGTCTGCTTTTGTGTGCATGCCTCCTTCTCACATCAATGCCTGTGTGTGACCGCCATAGGCAACTCAAAATGCACAAAGCCTTGTCTAGATTATGTGTTTATGATAAGGCCAAGTTACAAAAGAAAAGCAAGACCATCAACTGCACTTGATCTAAGCTGAGCTATCCTATTACATAGTATTACGATTACTTACGGTAGTTTGGTTCCAATCGCGGGCATTGGCAAAGCTCGAGATGAACCATAATGGAGTCTCATGAGATTTCCATGGAACGTTGGTCGAGAAACAAACAACCGCTTCTTCGGTATTTAAACTGAAGCATCATATTTCAGGACACAACGTCTACCCAAGTACTATTTCATGGTGGGAGGTGTAGACATAGTTGCTTCTCGTGAGATATCCTAGGGCAACATCTGCACCACCTACCGCAATGTTAATCAGATAGTTCAATCCAAGGAAAAGGGAGAATGCTCCCATGTCAGCAATCAATATCCATGGCTTAGGTGGATACAAGTAAGCAGTGTCCTTTGAGTACACCTTGTAGCCAAACCCAGTAGCGTAGGTGCCACAAGTGCGACCGCAGCGAACAACACTATGATCAGCAATAGGATTGCCATGACCATAATAAGTACTACCATAAAACTCCTAATCAGTAACACCCACGATATGGATAAGAAGAAGACGAGATTCATCTGCAGATATTGTTAAGAACCATAAACCATGTTCGTGCTCATCATCATCTATGGCAAAAAGGTTTCCCTCCTTGAGATGCGCGGAAGGTGGTGACGGGAGCAGAATAGGACCTTGAAAAATAAATGATGGCCAAATCAGCCAACACTAGTTTACATCCATTAAAACTGAAGCTAGTGTTTAGAACAGGAATGGATCAAACTTAACAAAATATAGATGATTCTAGACATAAACACTGCCACTCTCAGTGGCAGCAAACACTAGACCCTTGTGGATAAGTGCATCGCTATATCCGAAATAGCACTAGAAATGTTTCTCAAGAACTTTCCATGCATACTCATCGCCATCAAAGGTAGAAAATTGAGCAGTCGAAGATAGCAACAAGAGAGAAATAAATAATCCGCCACAGCTATTGGAGCTCGGCAAATAGCAATCTTCTGCAGGAGAATATGGCGATCATTATACATGAATATAAACAGATCGTTGGTGGGTGCAAACTCATTGACTTGTGGGAGTGGAACGCGTTGATGAGTGTACACATTGACAAGCTCCTACTTGCACTCAGACCCAACAGTGGTGATCCAATCTCCATTGGCACCTACATACTACATACTCATACAATTCGGGAACACAGCGTCAGAGGAGAACCTGTCCAGTGGTGTCAGGTTGCATGTCCTGCCCTTTCCCTCGAAGTACTCATTTCATTCCCATGGTTTCTTAGTTAGGTGAGAATGAAGAACACAGGGGAGGCCAAACGGCTGAGAAGCATCTAAAGTTGCACTATATTTTGCCGAGTCAAGAAGATGTTTGGACGAACCAGCAAGGCTCGTGGCGTTGATGATGTCGCATATGGTTATGAGTTCTTCAAGCGGGCCTTCGGTAAAAAAATCTTGGAACAACTCAGAATCATCATTGTCCTTGCTCAGTCCTGCCATCGTAAGGGAGCTGATGGAAGTTGGGATGATGTCTTGATTTGGTTTTTTGGAAAAGAGGGAAGATCGATGGCGGCAAGCGGGACAGGGTGAAGAACAAACACTCTCATACTGTGTGGTGAATAGGATCGGAAAGCGGCATCGTGGAGGAGAAGAATGGCGATGCTTGGCATAGAGGTAGGGTAATGGGGAACTGGGATAGAGCATATAAGCGAGGTTAAATAATATTAAAATGGACGCATGTTCCTCTGCTCCAGTTCCCTTCAGAATAGTACTACACTGCTCCAGTTCCCTCCACAAAATATCTTTCTTGTAAAATGAAAACGGAGTACTACTGAGTACTTGAATGTAGGGGAAGCTGTAGGAGTAGCGATCCACCTGTAATAATAATTTCTCCCGTTCTCAAGCTCTTTTGTGGTACTAGTTTCCAAAAAAAAACTCTTGTGTACATTTTGGCCATATTGCGAAACATGGTTTTTCAAAGGCTGCCAAAAAAATTGTCCTTGTTTTAGAAACAATGAAACAAAAAAATGAGTACTAATATCAAAATAATTCACACGATGTTCTCCTACATTTACTACTTTCCATGAGGACAAACATGAGTTTTGACAATTGTTTAAATATAAACATGAGTATGAACATACTTGGATTTCAAGCCAAACGAACAAGTTCAAGGCCATATCTACATCATACTTTATGCCGATGATCCCATATACAAGAATTTTCATCTTGACAAAGTTGGCCATATTTTGAAAACAATCGAAGATGAAGTAGTGTGAAGAGTATGGCTCGATCAGCTGCTCTCTAGAGAAGGAGCCAAACCCAAATATTTTCCTTGCTTAATTTAAGGGTCCTTTGTGCGAAATGTATGGACCTCAATGTAATTTTATCTTTTTTAGATCCTTGATGTAAAATGTACTTCCACGCCCATGTAAAATTCTAACCTAAAAGTTTAAGTGGTGAAATTTCAATGATTTTAAGCTTACTTGTCAACAAGTATGACCATCATTGGATGTCAAGGCAAACAACCAAGGTCAAGGCCATATCAACATCATACTTTATGTTGATGATCCCATATGAGAGAATTTGCATGGCAACAAATTTGGCCATATTTTGAAGACAATCAAAGAGGAAGTAGTGTGTAGAGTTTAACTTATACCAGCTGATCTCAAGAAGAAGCCAAACCAGAATTTTTTTCCTTTTAGGGAGCTTTATGATAAATGTATGGACCTCAATGTAATTTTTTCTTTTTTCAGGTACCTGATGTAAAATGTACTCCCACTATCCGTGTAAAAATCTAATCTAAAAGTAAGTGGTGAAATTTAAATGAATTTAAGCTTAGTTGTCAATGAGTATGAACCATTCTAGGATTTCAAGCTGAATGACCAAGGTCATGATCCCATATCCAAGAATTTGCATGCTAACTAATTTGGCCATATTTCGAAAACAATGAAGATGAACTAGTATGAAGAGTATGGCTCGATCAGCTACTCTCTCGAGAAGGAGACAAACCTGACTTTTTTCCTTGCTTAATTTTAGGGTCCTTTGTGCTAATTGTATGGACCTCGACGTAATTTTCCCTTTTTAGGTCCTTGATGTAAAATGTACTTCCACGCCCATGTAAAATTCTAACCAAAAAGTATAAGTGGTGAAATTTCAATGATTCTTTAGCTTGTCAACAAGTATGACCATTATTGGATTTCAAGATGAACGACCAAGGTCAAGGCCATATCAACATCATACTTTATGTTGATGATCCCATATGAGAGAATTTTCATGGCAACAAATTTGGCCATATTTTGAAAACAATCAAAGAGGAAGTAGTATGTATAGTTTGGCTCAGATCAGTTGTTCTCTCGAGAAGGAGTCGAACCAGAATTATTTCCTTTTAGGGAGCTTTATGATAAATGTATGGATCGCGATGTAATTTATGCTTTTTCAGGTCCCTAATGTAAAATGTACTCAGACCAACGGTGTAAACATCTAACCTAACAGTAAGTGGTGAAATTTAAATGAATTTAGGCTTAGTTGTCAACGAGTATGAACCATTTTGGGATTTCAAGATGAATTACCAACGTCATGATCTCATATCCAAGAATTTGCATGCCGACAAATTTGGCCATATTTTGAAAACAATCGAAGATGAAGTAGTATGAAGAGTATGGCTCGATCACCTACTCTCTAGAGAAGGAGCCGAACTCGACTGTTTTCCTTGCTTAACTTTAGGTTCCTTTGTGCTAAATGTATAGACCTTGATGTAATTTTGCACTCGAAGTATTATTACTCCTTAAGTGCTAGACAAGGGATTGATTGATCTGGCCAGCCAAAAAAACAAAAATGTCCCATCGAAGTGGATGATCACCATTATGATCTGGCCAACCTTCCTACTCCACCTCCGTACCCTAGGAAGAGGAAGAACCAAGCACACCCCTAGCAAGCTGGTTCGAAAGTGAGGAGCGCTCCTTTTTTCCTATGAATTAAGTAGTACTCCCTCCTTCCCAAATTAGGACGCGTATTACTTCTAGTTAGAGTCAAATTTAATAAACTTTGACTAAGTGTACGACATCAACTCAATGTTATTGGAATCATCATCAACTATATTTTCATATTATATGCATTTTTTAGTAGAAAAGTAAGTATGTTTTTACATATAGTTGGTCGAACTTTATAAGGATTGACTTCGACCAAACCTAATATGCATCCTAATTTGGGAAAGAGGAAGTATTATGAAGAGTATTGCTCGATCAGCTGGTCTCTCTCGAGGAACTGTACCCGACTGTTTTCCTTGCTTGGTTTTAGGGTCCTTTGTGCTAAATATATGGACCTCGATGTAATTTTCCCTATTTTATGTCCTTGATGTAAAATGTAGTCCCACCATCCGTGTAAAGTTCTAACCAAAAAGTGTCGGTGGTGAAATTTAAAAGAATTTAAGCTTACTTGTCAATGAGTATGACCATTCTTGAATTTCAAGCCGAACGACCAAGGTCAGGCCATATCAACATCATACTTTATGTTGATGGCCCCATATGAGAGAATTTGCATGGCAACAGATTTGGCCATATTTTGAAAACAGTCAAAGAGGAAGTAGTATCAAGAGTTTGGCTCAGATCAGCTGACCTCTTGAGAAGGAGCCGAACCAGAAAGTTTTCCTTCTAGGGTCCTTTGGGCTATATGTATGGACCTCCATGTAAATTTCCCTCTTTATGTCTTTGATGTAAAATATGCTGCCACCGACCGTGTAAAATGCTAACCTAAAACTAAGTGGTGAAGTTTAAACAAATTTAATCTTATCTATCAACGAGTATGAACTTTCTTGGATTTCAAGCCGAACGACCACAAGGTCAAGGCCATATCTCTACATCATACTTTATGTTGATGATACCATATCCAAGAATTTGCATGGCCACAGATTTGCCCATAATTTGAAAACAATCGAAGAGGAAGTAGTATGAAGAGTATGGCTCAATCAGCTGCTCTCTCGAGTAGGAGTTGTACCCTACTGTTTTCGTGGCTCAGTTTTAGGGTCCTCTGTGCTAAATGTATGGACCTCGATGAAATTTTCCCTTTTTAGGTCCTTGGTGTAAAATGTACTCCCACGATCTATGTAAAATTCTAACCAAAAAGTGTAAGTGGTGAAATTTAAACAAATTTAAGCTTACTTATCAATGAGTATGGACATTCTTGGATTTCAAGCCGAACGACCAAGGTCAAGGCCATATCAACATCATACTTTATGCTGATGACCCCATATCAAAGAATTTGCATGGAAACATATTTGGCCATATTTTCAAAATAATCAATGAGGAAGTAGTATAAAGAGTTTGGATCAAATCAGCTAATTCTCTCAAGAAGAAGCCGAACCAATTTTTTTTCCTTTTAGGGTCATTTGAGCTATATGTATGGACATTGATGTAATTTTCCATTTTTTAGATCCTAGTTGTCAATGAGTATGAACTTTCATAGATTTCAAGACGAACGACCAAAAGGTCAAGGCCATATCTCTACATCATACTTTATGCCGATGATCCCAAATCCAAGAATTTGCAATGCGACAAATTTGGCCATATTTTGAAAACAATCAAGGAGGAAGTAGTATGAAACATATGACTCGATCAGCTGCTCTCTCGAGAAGGAGCTGAACCCGACTATTTTCATTCCTCAATTATACTAAGTATACGGCATCAGCTCAATGTTATTAGAATAATCATGAACTATATTTTCATATTATACGCATTTGTTATTAGAAAAGTCAGTATGTTTTGGCCATATTTTGAAAACAATCAAAGATGAAGTAGTATGAAGAGTATCGCTCGATCAGCTACTCTCTGTAGAAGCAGCCAAACCCGACTATTTTCCTTGCTTAATTTTAGGGTTCTTTGTGCTAAATGTATTTACCTCGATGTAATTTCCCCCTTTTTAGGTCTAAAAGTGTAAGTGGTGAAATTTAGACGATTATTTTAAGCTTACTTGTCAACGAGTATGAACATTCTTGGATTTCAAGACGAAAGACCAAGATTAAGACCATATCAACATCATACTTTATATGCTAATGATCCCATGTCAAAGAATTTGCATGGCAACCGATCTGTCCATGTTTTGAAAACAATCAAAGAGGAAGTAGTATCAAGAGTTTGGCTCAGATCAGCCGATCTCTCGAGAAGGATCCAAACCTGAATATTACAATTTTAGGGCCCTTTATGCTAAATGTATGTACTTCGATGTAATTTTTTCCTTTTTGAGGCCCCTGATGTAAAATGTACTCCGATCGACCATCTAAAGTTCTAACCTAAAAGTAAGTGGTGCAATTTAAACAAATTTAAGCTTAGTTGTCAACGAGTATGAACCATTCTAGTATTTCAAGACGGACGACCAAGGTCAAGGCCATATCTATATCATACTTTATTCTGATGATCCCATATTCAAGAATTTGCATATCGACAAATTTGGCCATATTTTGAAAACAATCGAATATGAAGTAGTATGAAGAGTGTGGCTTGATCAGCTACTCTCTCGATAAGGAGCCGAACCTGACTGTTTTGTTTGCTTAAGTTTAGGGTCCTTTGTGCTAAATGTATGGACCTCAAAGTAATTTCCCCCCTTTTTAGGTCCTTGTTGTAAAATGTACTCCCACCGACCGTGTAAAATTCTAACCTAAAAGTAAGTGGTGAAATTTAAATGAATTTCAGCTTATAGTTGTCAATAGGTATGAACATTCTTTGATTTCAAGCCAAACAACCACACGGTCAAGTCTATATCTCTACATCAATAGGTATGAACATTCTGATGATCGAGTATCCAAGAAGTTGCATGGCGACAAATTTGGCCATATTGTGAAAACAATCGAAGCAAAAGTAGTATGAAGAGTATGGCTTGATCAATTGCTCTCTTGAGAAGAAGCCGAACCTCACTGTTTTCTTTGCTCAATTTTAGGGTCATTTGTGCTAAATGTATGGACCTCGATGTAATTTTACATTTTTAGGTCCTTGATGTAGAATGTACTCCCACCGAGCATGTAAAATGCTAACCTAAAAGAAAGTGGTGAAATTTCAGTGAATTTAAGCATAGTTGTCAACGAGTATGAAAAATTATTGGATTTCAAGGCGAACGACCATAAGGTTAAGGCCATATCTATACGTCATACTTTATGTTCATGATACCATATCCAAGAATTTGCATGGAGACAAGTTCGGCCATATTTGAAAACAATCGAAGAGGAAGTAGTTTGAATAGTATGGCTCGATTAGCTGGTCTCTCAAGAAGGAGCCGAACCAGAATGTTTTCTTTGTTCAATTTAGGGTCCAGTGTGCTAAATGTATGGACCTAGATATATTTTTCCCTTTTTGGGGACCTTGTTGTAGAATGTACTCCCATCGAGCGTGTAAAATTCTAACCTAAAAGTAAGTGGTGAAATTTCAACGAATTTAAGCATAGTTGTCAATGAGTATCAAAAAATCTTGGATTTCAAGCCGAACGACCACAATGTCAAGGCCATATTTCTACATCATTGCTTATGTTGATGATCCCATATTCAAGAATTTGCATGGTGACAGATTTGGCCATATTTTGAAAACAATCAAAGAGGAAGTAGAATGAAGAGTATGGCTCGATCAGTTGCACTCTCGAGAAGGAGCCGAACCCATCTATTTTCTTTGCTCAATTTTATGGTCCTTTTTGCTATATGTATGGACCTGGATGTAATTTTCCCTTTTTAGGTCCTTTATGTAGAATGTACTTTATACTTATGATCCCATATCCAAGAATTTGCATGTCGACAAATTTGGCCATCTTTTGAAAACAATCGAAGATATTAAAAACAAAAATAATCAATTTCAATTTTCCAAGTCACAGGAATTTATTTTCTGAAAAGCAAGTAAGTAGAATTTATTTCCTTTTTTCTGTTAGAAAAATAAAGAGTGAGAAGATACTATATGAGCACAGAGGAGGCCGCGAGAGAGCTGAGAAGAGGAGGATTTGAAGGCGATGCGATGTTAGAGCAAAGCTAGGATGGGTTCCTGACACGAGGTACAGGGTACAGTGAGTATAGTAAATTTCAAGACCACAATATGTATGCACGCAAAAAAAATTATGTTTTTCTCTCCTTCACTCCCTCATCACCACCTCATACCCCGGCCGACTGATCTCTCCCTCGTCGACCTGCCTTGTGTCGACGGATCCGTGTATGTGTCTGGCGTGTCTGTCAGCTGCGTTGGTGGGAACCATTTTGGTCATTGGTGGCAAAAAGTATTACTACTATTCCCTCCATTTCAAAATATAAGATGTTTTAGTTTTGGGAAGGGAGTGTATCTAGACTCCTTTTAGTGTGTAGGTTCATTTAGATTTGGAGTGAACCTACACACTAAAAGTGGTCCAAATACACTCCTTTCATAAAGCTAAAACATCTTATATTTTGAAAAAGAGGGAGTACAATAGAGTAGCAATTCAAACTTCCCTGTTTCGAAATTCTCACTTCCTTCACAAACATCCCGAGGGAAGGATATTCAAAAGATCGCCATTCACAGTACTACTAGTACAAGTACGAGTACTACTTAAGTGCTAGACAAGGGATTGGTTGATCTAACCAGCCAAAAAAAAAACATCCCATCGCATTGGATGCTCACCATTATGATCTGGCCGGCCTTCCTACTCCGCACTACTCCACCTTCATACCCTAGGAAGAGGAAGCACCCCGCACACCCGCAGCAAGCTGGTTCGAAAGTGACGACCGCTCCTTTTTCTCCTGAAGCAATTGGTACTCCCTCCTACCCATATGAGGACGCGTATTACTTCTGGTCTGGGTCAAATTTAATAAACTTTGACTAAATGCACGACATTAACTCAATATTATTAGAATCATCCTAAACTATATTTTCATATTGTATGCATTTTTATTAGAAAAGTAAGTATATTTTTACATAAAGTTGGTCAAACATTATAAAGATTGACTTTGACTAAACCTAATATGCGTCCTAATTTGGGAAAGAGGAAGTAGTATGAAGAGTATGGCTCGATCAGCTGCTCTCTCTCGAGGAGCCGTACCCGATTGTTTTCCTTGCTTGGTTTTAGGGTCCTTGGTACTAAATGTATGGACCTCGATGTAATTTTCCCTTTTTTTAGGTCCTCGATGTAAAATGTAGTCCCACCATCCGTGTAAAATTCTTACAAAAAAAGTGTAAGTGGTGAAATTTAAACGTATTTAAGCTTACTTGTCAATGAGTATGAACATTCTTGGATTTCAAGCCGAACGACCAAGGTCAAGGCCATATAAACATCATACTTTATGCTGATGGCCCCATATGAGAGAATTTGCATGGCAATAGATTTGGTCATATTTTGAAAACAGTCGAAGAGGAAGTAGTATGAAGAGTTTGGCTCAGATCAGCTGATCTCTTGAGAAGGATTCGAACCAAAAAGTTTTCCTTTTAGGCTCCTTTAGGGCAAATGTATGGACCTTCATGGAATTTCCCCTTTTTAGGTATTTGATGTAAAATATGCTCCCACTGATCGTGTAAAATGCTAACCTAAAAGTAAGTGGTGAAATTTAAACGAATTTATGCTTAGCTGTCAACGAGTATGAACTTTCTTGGATTTCAAGCCGAATGACCACAAGGTCAAGGCCTTATCTCTACATCATACTTTATGCTGATGATCCCATATCCAAGAATTTGCATGGTGATAGATTTGGCCATATTTTGAAAACAATCAAAGATGAAGTACTATGAAACGTATGGCATGAGTAGCTGTTCTCTCGAGAAGGATCCGAACTCGAATATTTTATTTTCTCAATTTTAGGTTTCTTTGAGCTAAATGTATGGACCTCGATGTAATTTCCCCTTTTTAGGTCCTTGATATAAAATGTACTCACCCCGACCATGTAGAATGCTAACCAAAAAGTGTAAGTGGTGAAATTTAAACGAATTTAAGCTTAGTTGTCAATGAGTATGGGCATTCTTGGATTTCAAGCCGAACGACCAGAAGGTTAAGGCCATATGTCTACATCATACTCCCTATGTCAAAAAATAACTGATTTGAGTTTTTCTAGATACGAATGTATCTATACACTAAAACATGTCAAAAAATATATTCAAATTTAGACAAACCTAAGTTAGTTATTTCTAGACGAAGGGAGTACTTTATGCTGATGATAGATCACATATCCAAGAATTAGCATGGCGACATATTTGGCCATATTTTGAAAACAATCGAAGAGGAAGTATTATGAAACGTATATTTCGGTCAGCTGCACTCTCAAGAAGGAGCCGAACCTAACAATTTTCTTTGGGAAATTTTAGTATCCTCTGTGCTAAATGTATGGACCTCAATGTAATTTCACCTTTTTAGGTCCTTGATGTAAATGCACTCCCACCATCCATGTAAAATTCTAACCAAAAAGTGTAAGTGGTGAAATTTAAACGAATTTAAGCTTACTTGTCAACGAGTATGAACATTCTTGGATTTCAAGCCGAACGACCACAATGTCAAGGCCATATCTGTACATCGTACTTTATGCTGATGACCCCATATCAGAGAATTTGCATGACGACATGTTTGGCCATATTTTGAAAACAATCGAAGAGGAAGTAGTATAAAGAGTTTGGCTCAGATCAGCTGATCTCACGAGATGGAGTCGAACCACAAAGTTTTCCTTTTAGGGTCCTTTGTGCTAAATGTATGGACCTCGATGTAATTTTCCCTTTTAGGTCCTTGAAGTAAATGTCCTCCCACCGACCGTGTAAAATGCTAACCTAAAAGTAAGTGGTGAAATTTTAACGAATTTAATCTTAGTTGTCAACCAGTATGGGCATTCTTGGATTTCATGCCGAATGACCAGAAGGTCAAGGCCATATCTCTGCATCATAATTTATGGTGATGATCCCATATCCAAGAATTTGCATGGCGACAAATTTGGCCATATTTTGATAACAATCAAGGAGGAAGTAGTATGAAACGTATGGCTCGATCAGCTGCTCTATCGAGAAGGAGACGAACCTGACTATTTCCTTGCTTAATTTTAGGGGGGTTTTGCTAAATGTATGGACACTGATGTAATTTTCCCATTTTTAGGTCGTTGGTGTAAAATGTACTTCCACCCGTCTAAAATTTTCACATAAAAATGTAAGTTGTGAAATTTAGACAATTTTAAGCCTATTTGTGAACGAGTATGAAAATTCTTGGATTTCAAGCCGAACGACCAAGGTGAAGGCCATGTCAACATCATACTTTATTCCGATGATCCTAGATGAGAGAATTTGGATGGCAACAAATTTCTCCATATTTTGAAAACAATCAAATAGGGAGTAGTATGAAGAGTTTGGCTTAGATCAGCTGATCACACGAGAAGGATCCGAACCAAAAAAATCTGTTTTGGGTATGTTGTGCTATTTGTATGGACCTCGATTAAATTATCCCCCTTTTGAGGTCCATGATGTAAAATGTACTCCGATCAACTGTCTAAAATTCTAATCTAAACGTAAGTAGTGAAATTTAAACGAATTTAAGCTTAGTTGTCAACGAGTATGAACCATTCTTGTATTTCAAAACAAACGACCAAGGTAAAGGCCATATCTACATCATACTTTATGCCGATGATCCCATATCCAAGAATTTGCATGCCGACAAATTTGGCCATATTTTAAAAACAATCGAAGATGAAGTAACATGAAGAGTATGGCTCGATCAGCTACTCTCTCGAGAACAAGCCGAACCTGACTGTTTTCCTTGCTTAATTTTAGGGTCCTTTGTGCTAAATGTATGGATCTCGATGAAATTTCCCCCTTTTTAGGTCCTTGTTGTAAAATGTACTCCCACCGACTATGTAAATTTCTAACCTAAAAGTAAGTGGTGAAATTTAAATGAATTTCAGCTTATAGTTGTCAATGAATATGAACATTCTTGGATTTCAAGCCGAACGACCACAAGGTCAAGGCCATATCTCTACATCACACTTTATTCTGATGATCGAGTATCCAAAAATTTGCATGGCGACGGATTTGGCCATATTTTGAAAACAATCGAAGAGGAAGAAGTATCAAGAGTATGGCTTGATCAACTGATCTCTCGAGAAGGAGCCGAACCCGACTGTTTTCTTTGCTCAATTTTAGGGTCCTTTATGATAAATGTATGGACCTCTATGTAATTTTCCCATTTCTTAGGCCCTTGATGTAGAATGTACACCCACCGACCTGTGAAATGCTAACCTAAAAGTAAGTGGTAAAATTTAAACGAATTTAAGTATAGTTGTCAACGAGTATAAAAAATTCTTAGATTTCAAGCCGAACGACCACAAGGTTAAGGCTATATCTCTACATATACTTTATGTTGACGATCCCATATCCAAGAATTTGCATGGTGATAGATTCGGCCATATTCGTAAAACAATTGAAGAGGAAGTATTATGAAACGTATGGCTTGATCAGCTGCTCTCTCGAGAAGGAGCCGAACCTGACTATTTTCTTTGCTCAATTTTATGGTCCTTTGTGCTAAATGTATGGACCTCAATGTAATTTTCCCTTTTTAGGTCCTTGATGTAAAATGTACTCCCACCGCCCGTGTAAAATTCTAACCTAAAAGTAAGTGGTGAAATTGAAACGAATTTAATCTTAGTTGTCAACGAGTACGAAAATTATTGGATTTCAAGACTAAAGACCATGGTCAAGGCCATATCTACATCATACATTATGCTTACGATCCTATATCCAAGAATTTGTATGCCGACAAATTTGGCCACCTTTTGAAAACAATCGAAGATACTAAAACCAAAATAATCAATTTCAGTTTTTCAAGTGACAGGAATTTATTTTCTTAAAAGCAAGTAAGAAGAATTTATTTCCATTTTGGTCCTTAGCATCAAAAAGTATTACTACTACTCCCTCCGGCTCAAATTAATTGACTTGTATTTATCATATTTGAATGCATCTAGCACTAGAATATGTCATGATACATCTGAATCTAGACAAATTCGAGTCAAGTAATTTGAGGGAGTACAATAGAGTAGCAACTCAAACTTTCCCGATTTAGAAATTTTCACTTCCTTCACAAACATCCCAGGGGAAGGATATTCAATAAATTGCCATTCGTAGTACTACTAATACTACAGGATAAAGTGAGTAGTACCAAAAGAAACTTTTTTGATGATAGTACCAAAAGAAACTTCATTCAACCATTAGCATAACATCACGACTTTACATATATAGGACTCGCTTCTGAACTAGTGCAGGTCCGGCGCCTCCTAGAACCTAGTATGCGCGCAAATGGCCGCTCGTGACATCGGCACCAACGCCAACTCTAGCGACACATCGGCTCCTGATTCGTCGGCACCTCCGGATAAGGCAGCGATACCTCCTCAGCCATCGGTGGCACCTCTGGAGCTATTGGCAGCTCTGTGAGGACATTGTGGACATAGTTTCTGTTGTTCGGGAACCGGTCCCAGTAGTTGGTGAAAATGGTTGTACCGGTGAACACCACCATCTCACAGCCGCAGTGGAAGGCCTGGCCGTAGAGGAGATGGGCGTCCTTGAAGTTGACGAACTAGACCTTCAACGTCCTGTCCGAATTGTCGTGGAGGCGGTACATACGGTATTTGCGGTGACAGTACCTAGCGTTGAGGAAGGCGCACGCCAGCTACCACGGTGTTTTCTGCAGGGAGAAGGCCCAAAAGCAAGGGACATTTTCCTCATGTGCGGTGATGTTGGGGTCTTTGCACTGTGGTACGGCGGGCGGCAGCCGGAAGGTGGCCGTGGATGATAGACGAGGACGGAGATGGTTGCTAGAAGCAGGGGATTATAGATGGATTGGTGCAGGGAAGGGGAGAGGATAAATAGGAAGGAGATGATCCGAGATTAATGTGGCAGATTACCAAAGCGAGGGGACAATCAATGTCACTGATGAAGCCAATGCGTGTGGAAAATATCGATGACGATGACTAGGCTAAGCGATTGGATGAAACGCTGACTCTACTTCCTACACTCGATGGCCCGTCATAATTTTGTGGTGCTTCCAAGGCGACCGCTACCTCCCCAATCTATGGGCCCTACATGGATGACTGAGTTGATGGGTGAAACCAAATTGAGAAAGTGAGCTCTTTCCTACTTCCTCTGGTCCTATTTTTACTTTATTACTCAATATATTCTGCTTCATTGGAAGGTTATATGAATACCATCAAACTTGTATTCAAGCCTTAAGGAGGCATTCAAGGAAGCAAGAAGGATCCTGACAAGCTACTGTACTTATACTACTAGCCACTATTTGTCCTAGATGGAACTATGGAACTTATAGCAACTAGTACTAGTAGTACTAAAGTATTAATCCTATTTGTATTATTAGTACTCATATTTTGGTGCCTAGTCGATCTCATACTGCTGGTATGGCGAGCAAGGGCTCCTTCCACCACAAATCTTTTTCCTTGTTTTAAAAAAAGGCTCCTCTACCCAAAATTCTGTCTCGTCGCTACCTTCTGTGAGAGAAAGGGCTCCTGGATGAAGGAGAATCATCCTCCCTCTCTCCTACTTAATGCGGCATTGGATGTTATGCTCCACTCATGCATATATGCCTAGCACTTGTTCAGGTGGGAAGCATCGCAGGAGTCACCTCTTCCTTCCTATGTAAGATTCGGCGCAATGGAGTACAACAGTGCAGGCGTAGCAGTGCACAAAAAGTTGGGGCCCTTGATGGTCCATCCCAACTTTCCTTCTGTTTGGCACGTGCTTCCACCCAAAAATGAGCTCTGGCTAGATGTTTTCTTTCTCTTCTATATCAGGCTGCTCATAGTGCTAAATAACTTAGTCTAGTAAAACTTTCACATGTTACTACAGTACCTTCAAAGTGTATTGGGTAATAATGTGTGTCTAGTGTCATGTTACTTAGGCTTACTTGTAGGAGTAGCTCATATCTCCTAGATGAAGGAGAATCATCGTCCTTCTCTCCTCTTCAATGCGACATTGGCTGCTCTGCTCATGCATCGGTGAATCTATGACTTTAATGGGACTTTTTTCAGGTGGGTAGCATCGCAACAGTCACCTCTTCCTCTTTTTTGGCGAATCACAGTCACCTCTTCCTTCCCATGGAGTACGGAATACAACCGTGCAGGCGCAGCAGTGCAGAAGTTGGGGCCCTTGGTGGTCCAACCCAACTTTCCTTCTATTTGCCTCGTGCTTCCACCCATATTTTAGGATGCTCAAGTGCTAAATAACTTAGACTAGTAAAACTTTCACATGTTACTACCTCCACAATATTGGGTAATAACATGTATCTAGTGTCATGCAAGGCCTAATTAAGTAGGTTGTAGGATTAGATCATATGGAACATGGTTTCATTGACTCGACTCCACCATAATCTATATGATTCAAAGGATTTCCGAAGGAATTCTACAGAATTCCAATCCATAGGAATTTTTTCAATAGAATGATTTTGTTTCAAAGGAATAAATCCTACAAAACTCCTATGCATTGCTTCCCTACACTACAATCCTTTGGGATTTATAACAAGAGGTGAGACATCTTGGGAAATTTCCTATGTGTCTATGACATGTACCTAAACCGTATAAAAGTTTCTGCGTTTTTCCTGCGGTGCAATCAAACACCTTATCTTATCGATTCCTGCATTTTTCATTTCTATAGGATTATAAGTGAGAACAAGGAAATATCCTAGTGGTTGGGTCACAGGTGGCGCATCCCACCGACTAGAGTTTGATCCCTGTCAGGGATGAAGTTCCGGAATTCGCACGCTGACCCGCTTCTACAATATATAAAAAAGTTTCTAGTTCCTCCTAGCACTATTTCATCTTTTTTATAAGTGTCACGTCATTCTATTCCTGCACTTCTCCTATTCCTATGTTCTACAAATCCTTTGAATCGAATGAACCCTAAATACATGGTGTACACACTACTATTTTACTTAGAGCATGCTGACTAGTCCTTAGAGCAATTCCAATAGTATAGCCAACAACTTTCGTGTACAATACACTAGTTACCTCTAAAGATTTACTGTACTTACACATGACTACTTTATGTGTAAGTGGCCCACCTCACATACTCACAAACTACCTAGGAGCAATATGGCCAACCATGTAGTGGGAACATAATACCTTGGTGGCCACGAGGAATGATAAACACGAGTTTTGGTAACTTCCGTAAAAAATCCTTCGCAATATGGCCTCGTGGCCTACCATGTAGGAACATACCTTGGTTTGAAGACAAACAACCAAGGTATGACCATATTTACATCGCAATTTATGATAAGGGCCCCTTATTCGATATACTGGCGCATCTTCACATGGTAAGCAATGTTTATTACAATTGTAATTTTCCAATTTGCATGACTACAAAAATCAGTTACAATTTTCCAAGTAACTATTTTTGTAAGCAAGAACATGTGGAATAAGGCCCATTTGACAAACCCATTTTTTCACACATAGTGTACACAGTTTTATGGGCAATTATGAAATTAGATGAATTTACAAGCTAGCTAATTTTTCCATTTAACTCCCCCTATCGATTAACCAAAATTATGTCAAACTTGAACTACGATCGTATGACAGGCTGTTTGCTCCTAAGCTTTGCCAACGAAGTGGCAGATCGAAATGGTGGATAGGGCGGTGAATGGACCACCTTAAGATTTCTAAATAGCCTATATATTATAAAGAAAAAAATAAAAACATTATTAAATGAAAAATTGCCCTGTTGGGCTACCCTCACATGTTGAGATGGATCCGCCAAATTGTTTTAAGGGACCCAAGTTAGTCAATACAATATCAACAAACAATAGGAGGTTTCAAAGATTCTACTTGCAAATAATTTACATGTTGGTCAAAAAATTCCGGTGTATTTTAAAAAATAAGAAAAAATGGCCATGCTTATGTAGTCACCCACAATGTATAGCCAAAAGTAGTTCCATATTTGTTTTTTGTCTTTTGGAACTAGTTCCCTGCACTATGGAGGTGATTCCAAATGAGAGAAAAACTGGGAACCAGAGCAAGTAGTTGCTCTGATGCCAAATTTGCTTTTTTGGCTTTGGGAACTAGTTCCCTACACTATGAAGGTAGTTCCATATTTGCTTCATGTGTTGTTTTAGCTAGATGGTGGGTCCCACACTATAAATATTTGGAACCACTACATTGTGGAGATCCTGCTATATTTTATACCAAAGCCAAATTTACCTTTACATCAAATTTGGCAATGGCAACCTTGTGGGAATAATACCTGTATTCGGTAAATGCGCATCTGGGCATGATATGGTAAACAATGTTTACAATAGTAGATTATTTAACAAAGTGCACAACGAATTTCATAAAGCTAGCTACCAGCCTTCCATTTCTACACAAAAGCGAACCATGTTTTATGGGAAATTCTCCAATTACATGAACTTTTGACTTGTCTAGCTAATTTCAACCACTTAAAGTACTTGTTGTTGATTTATCAAAATCAGATAAATTTTTAACTATGACTGCATGATAGGTTGCTATCTCTCTAATTTCACATAAAGTCACTTTAAGGTACTAGAGTAGTCAATCTATAAAAAAACAACTAGAGGTTTGAAACCATCAAGTTCTTTCGAATAGTTAAATAATAGCTGACAAGCTTGAACTAGTTATGATTTTTCAAGAAAAATAAAGAAAAATCAAAATAATCTATAACTTGTGCATCACGTTCTCTTGACCGCACTAGTTGTGATAAGTATGAGTTTTGATTACTTTTGCAAACCTTGCTTTGCAATATGGTATACTATGTTGTGAAGATGCTTAGCTTCCAAATGAAATGACTAGGGTCATGGCAATATCTACATTGTAGTAGACGAATAGTTTGCCCATAATTAGTAGATGAGCGCATGTTGGTATGGGAGAACGTGTTTACAATCGTAGTTTCCAACTTTCACGAACAAAAAATAGTTTTCAATTTTGTAAGTGATAGACAATGTTTATTTGTTAAGTTACTACACGAAGAATAAGGCCCAGAATGGTAATACCCCATTATTTGCACATAGCAGACCATGTTTATGGGCTATTTTCAAGTAATAACATGAATTTTCAATCTTTCTAGTAGCTATTTTCTCTGATTGGAACTACTTCATGTCGATCTACCAAAATTATATATATCAAATTTGCACGACGAGTGCATTATAGGTTCTAGAGTCGTTTAAGGTACCCAATATTTGAATATCTAAAACCACCATCAGGTTTGAAAATTTCAACTTCTTGCAATGTCTATGCACACAAAATTCATCACTATTCATCCTTACAATCACTATAATTATGTCCTTGCTGCTGAACTTGAAGGAAAATCATAATAGATCCCTGATCTTATCTCTCTTCTCTACTTGTCCCCTCTTAGAAAACTTTGCAGCACCCATTGGGTACGCATAGTGCTTTCGCGCATGATTATAGTTCGAATAGTACTAGTCTGGCGGTTTTACTACATATCAAGCCTAGCGGTAGAGAGAAAGCATACCCCCATCATGTGAGACATGTTTTTATACGAGATAAAATCTAGCATGATCCGAAAATTTATCTCCCAATCCTCATATTTGATTTTTATTATCGAATAAGATCGCATAGAACATCACATGAACATTTAGTTTTTATCTGTGGACCTGTATCAAATCTTACCGTAATAAAATGTATGCATAACGTTGAATATTCAACGTTGGATCAAGACTCGCAAATCCCAACATTGTCAACCGTTGGATCTTCTTTTCTAGTCTACGATCTAAAATATTCTATTGATTGTGTTTAGCAGAATTACTATGCGCAAACCTGAAAACACACTTCTCGATCATTCTAGAATCACCTCTGTCATTTCTCTAGATCATGGTCCCAAAATTTTCAAGTATTAGGTAGCTAATAAACATTTATTTCTACATGATATAAAGTACAAGAACCAAATACACCGTTACTTTTTATAGATGTGACTTTTTCATATTTTTTTGAGCTTTACCTATTACAAAGCATAATTTTATATAGTGATGATATGTAATACTTTATTATTATGTGAGTCTCACGTGCAAGGCACGTGCAACTTACTAATAAAAGGATGGTGCACAAATACAAAGAGGCTGCTAATCTTGTCCAACTAAACCAAGAATTTGTAGATAATAAGGCCTCAAAATATGGAAACAGGACCCTATTATAGAAAGGAAAGGCGTAATCAGGTAGAGCTTCCTTGATTATTAGTGGTGGTATATAAAATAAGGGCACGACTCAAGGCCGGTCAGAGAGTCCTCATTTCGCCCCACACAAATTGGAATGCTTGGGACGGTGACTATGAAGATGGAAGCCACTGTTCTCAACAGTTCCTCCTGCTCCCAGACCCTCAAGCCCTATCGGGTCTACAAGGTCTCTCCATTTCTCCCTCACAATCCATTGATTTCTCTTTCTTCGGTTCGTTCGTGCAACTATTATATTTTTCGAACTTCTATTTCTACAGTGCGTGGATATTCATCTAGTCTACCACCGGTACGTCTGCAAGATCACCTCCTGCCAGAAGTGCGAGCACCCTAGCGGTGGATTCACCCACGAGACCACCATGGATGTCGTCCTATCAGCGCCTATGATCGAGTGCGCCCATAAAAGTTGCAGTTGTTTGCTGCCCTCCTACAAACTCCAGGAGCACGAAATCACGCGCCGGTATCCTCCTTTCACTTGCATGGAGACCAGGTGTGACTTTGCCTCCCCGCCGCCAGCGCTCGTCGCCCACCTCGAAGCGGTCCACTCGATCCAAGTGCACAAGATCTATTATGCCATCACCAAAGCTTTCCAGGAGCTGGTGCTGCTAGTGGGCGAGGTGTCCCGCCAGCTCATCCTCGTCAGGGAGACGGACGACACCGTGTATCTCCTAACGATTAGCATGGTAAGCACATTAACCCTCGTGTCTGCGGTCTGTGTTACGGCTGCGATGTGCGACTTGGTGGTCTACAGGGTGAGGATGTGGGCAGAATGCCCGCTGCTGCTCTCCTGGACGGACGTCAGGAGGAGGACCGACACGTCGAGCTCCACTAAGCCAGGCGACGTCGCTTTTGAGGACCTTACGTCTTATCTGGCGGTGCCACCGCATTACCTGGTCGGTCCTACTACATCGAAGGAGCTGCATTTCTTCTCTCGCATCGAGTTTTAGTGGTGATGTAAGCTGTTGTTAATTGGTTTAATTGCAGAAATATCATTTGCATACCAGGAATAGTGGATTTTGTAGTAGTACTCTATCTCCGTCCTAAGAAATATGGCTCCCTTATTTTTCTTGTTTTTTGTTTTACCAAGATTTACTCTAAATATATATAAAGAATGTTGGTACTATACAAATTTAGTATCATTGGAAAGTGTGTTCAATACGAATTCAACGATATAGATTTTACACAATATAAGTAAATTTTAGTTGCTCCATTTATTCGGTCAAAGTTTACTTTGGAGTGCGCGTGCGCCTTATTCCTTGAAACGTAGGTAAATGAGTTCGCTGGATGTACTCTCCTGAGTATTTGTCATGATGTCTTAACTTCCGATGGGTTGGGTGGATGTAGTCCGCTGAGTAGTAAGCTGAATCGGATTATAAGGCTCTCTGTTTAGGAAAACTAGAGGTCCAATTCACAATACTACCAAGTAGATGAATTATTCACTCTAACTAATTTATGCATGCACCACTAGTTTTACATGCATGAGATGCCAGATAAAAAAGGGGACATGATGAGGGATGAAACAACATGCATTGGGACATTGGGAGAAAAGAGAGATATCTAAATTAATGAGTCACAGGAATTAAGACAATAAATAAGATAGGTTTTATAATTTTTAACAATTTTGAAAAGCTCTTTGGCCTAATAATCCCAAACAGAGGTAGGAGTACTATTCAACATACATTCGGGAGTACTAGTATGTAGTAGTAGAAGTACAATAGGGGAGTACGATAGTAGTAGTACTTCCCTCCGATTCATATTAATTGTCACTTGATTGGATGTACTCGTATCTAACACTAAAACATGTCTAGATACATACATTTTCACGACAAGTAAATATAGCCATTTTTTGGAGTAGTACTAGTTTGGTTGGAAGAAATCATATTCTTTCTGCAGTAGGGACTGTGGTTTTTTGCTAGTAGTAGTACTAGTACATAGCAGGTAGTAGTAATATATATGTTTATACTGTACAAACTCAACATACATTCGAGCAATTGACAAAATTTCATCTTGTGGTTCTACTGCTATAGTACTCCTAGCAGTTTTTCAGGTGCTCATTCACCCTCAGTCTTTCAGCAGTACTCCGCCCTTAAGCAGTATAAATAGAATTACTCAAAGAAAGTATGTACCACTATAAAATTATAATCTGGCATGGTGGTTGATTGACAATGCAAGGTGGGGTTGGGGATGGGGTGGGATGTTGGTGTGCTACGATGCCTACTCCTACTGTCACTTTGAAGTGAAAATAAAAGAAACATTTGTGATTCCTTGCATTAATTCTTGCCTCTGCCCCTTGCATGCCTACACTATATACATGCATTAACTTCTATGACTAGTAGTACAAGTAGGGGTAGTATCAAGCAAGGATATACCGAAACGCAAAGATATACTCATAGGTGACATGGTGTACCATTCTGAGTCTTCGTTCTTCTTTGGTCTTCTTGTGATTTCCCTTGCCCTTGCTCTTCTTCCTTAGTTCTTTTTTTGTTGAACATTTCAAGAGTTTGTTGACCCCTCTCGAAGTTCACTATCTGCCTATATACCTCGTAAGTCACGTAGGCATCGAGGCTTGCATACTTGATCTACTCTTCGAGTAGGGGCATGTTCCCCCACTGCTTGTGGTCCACATCCTTCTTTTTGTTCTTCATGACTTTGTAACAGATGTGTATGAGGGCCACCGTGTAATCAGCCAAAGAATCCTTCTCATTCATGGATCATGTAGGCTTCCACCTCTTCTGGATGTCCACGAAGTTCGTCACTGGCACTAGAGATTTCCTAAGCTTGATACCATCATTGCCGGTGTCGATGCCTGCAAAGGAAATGTTAGGGTTGGTGAGGAACTCTGCTACCTTGGAGCATGGCTGGTCGGCCTAGCAGATCTGGTAGACCAGGCAATCCATGCCCACACATAGGTGGACGACAACAGCCTTCTGCGTCAATGATTGCTCATTGGTGTACTCGATGCCGAGGCCAACAATCTTGTCGTCCGTTTCCTCTAGGAACTTGTGGTTTTTCTCGATGTAATCGTTCACCACCGACGCTCTGTTGGTATATGCCACCTGTAGTGTGGTGTTGCCAGGGTCTAGGAAGTAGTACATCTTGTCCAACAGTGCCACCATTGATGGTGATTGGCGCCTTCTTTTCTTTTGCAGAGGTCCGGCAGGGTGGCAGAAAAGGAATGGGATCGAGAAGAAAGGAACCGCTAGGAAGATTGGGACATGCATGCATGAGTAGTTCTGGAGACGAAAGGGCATGCAGTTTCACCCCGGCCCCGCCCATGTACTCCTATAGAATAGAATTTATTTATGGATCAGTTTTACGGACACAGATTATTTAGGTAGCTATAGGTTGATTTCTAGATTAAACAAAAATTACAAGAACCAAACACACGCAATACTTTATGAACGTGGTTCGAAATTATAAATATTTTTTGAGTTTCACCTATACCCTCCAAACCAAATTAGTTGACTGATGGCTCAGTGTTAATGTAGAGCTTGTTGGGAACCCCAAGAGGAAGGTATGATAAGCACAGCATCAAGTTTCCCTCAGTTATGAAACCACGGTTTAATCGAACTAGTAGGAGCAAGGAAACACCCCAAAGGTGTTGCTAGCTGAGCCTTGGCAGGGCGCACTAACGATGCTAGTAGCAACGTGTAGACCTACACAACACACCACAAAACTATGTCCCCAACTTCCGATGAGGTTGTCAATCTCACCGTGTTTTGCTGAAAACAAAGGATTAAACGTATCGAATGGAAGGAAGTAATAGTTTGCAGAAGGTAAACACAAAGCAGTAAACAGTTTGTAGATTGTATGTAATGAAAAAGGATCGGGATCCATAGTTCACTAGAGGTAGCTCACCTTAAGATAGATAACATGCTGGGTGAACAAATTACAGCGGGGCAATTGACAAACATCGAGAAAGCAATACATGCATATACTAATCATCTTGACTCCTTTGTAACTTGATTGGGAATTACAACATTATACATAGACCGCCATCTAACTGCATCTATGACTAATAATCCACCTTCAGTATTAAGTTGCAAGCAACGGATTATTGCTTTACGAATTGAGTGTAATGTAAACAATACGATTGTTCTATGAACAAAGGATTGTTTTTTTCTCCCTAGTAGCAACAACACATCTAGCACCTTAGAGATTTCTGTCACTTCCCAGATTACCAGAGGCATGAACCCACTATCGAGCATAAATACTAACTCTTGGAGTTGCTAGCATCTAGTTGGCCAACATAGCTACTAACAACAGAAAGCATGCACGATCACAAATAACAAAGACATGATAGAATCAATAATCAATCTGAAATAGCATCTCAATATCCATCGGATCCCCATGAACACAACATGCAGAATTACAAATAGATGATCTTGATCATGAATAGAGCTCACAAGATCTAGACATGAAAGCACAAAGGAGGAGAACCAACCATCTAGCTACTACATGGATCCGTAGTCCAAGGATGAACTACTTACGCATCACACCGGAGGCTTGCATGATGATGAAGAAGGCCTCCAGGGTGAATTCCCCTCTCCGGTAGGGTGTCGGGAAGAGCTTCAGATCCCTCCCAATCTAGGGATGGAGATGAAGGCAACTACAGACTCTTTCGTGGATTTTTGATTGGGTACTTAGGGTTTTCGTCTCGAGGGCACCTGGGCTGGCCACACCACCTCCTGGCGCGGGCCAAGCCTGGCCGCGCGGCCAGGTGGTGTGGCCGCCCTCTAGCCCGTCTCCGTCTAGTATTCTGGCATCTGATGACTTCCGGAAAAATAGGCACTTTGTCTTTTGTCCCGTCCAATTCCGAGAATATTCATTTTCTGACTTCCTGGAACCAAAAACAACATAAAACATGAAGCTGGCACTGTGGCTCTTGTTAATAGGTTAGTCCAAGAAATCATATAAAAAGTACTCCAAAGTGTGGACAAAAGACAAGAAAGTGGATAAAATCAAGCATGGAACATCAAAAATTAAAGATACATTTGCAATGTATCAACATCCCCAAGCTTAACTCCTGCTAGTCGTCGAGTAGGTAAGTGATAAAAAAGAAAGAATAATTTTTGAGGTGACATGCACCATCAAAGACTTGATCAAATTATTTGTAAAACATTCAAAGCTAGGATCATAGTACTTCAATCATAACATGAAAGACAAAGTTCTAGCAATAAGACAAAGAAACTATGATGCAACATGAAAAGGCACAAACAAAAGATTCATGAATAACAATGCTTTGCAAGACGTTTGTTTGTTTCACATAACGAAAACATATCATAATAGTATTCAGCTTGTCCCTCATAGAGTAGAAAATATAAATGCATAGGACACCTTCAAAGTTCATAAGAGTGACTAGATACAAATAGTTTAAAACAAGAAATATCAAGTTATGCATCAATCAACTAGTCTTGGGACAATGCACATAGAACTAAGAGTGGCCACTATGCTCTCAAAGTAGGTGCATAAAAGTAGAAGGTGGAGACTCAATATAATGGTGGAAGAAAGGCCTTTATAAAAGGAAGTAGGGATTCAAGTCTCATAAAGAGCTTCCAAAAATTATGGTACTTATAGCTTTCAGCTCTCATTGCCCCTATCATAAGCATCTTGAAGGTGATTAAGGTTAAAGTGACACAACTAAGAGGATATCCTAGACAAGTTATAAACCGAAATCTCATGCCCCTTACATACGAAGACCGAACCTCATGCTACTCAACTTTAGTCATGAGTAAGATCTTGTCATTGTAAGTACATGTGTATCATAAAGAAGCGCCAATGGGGTACCCCTTGCACATGATACAGGAGCTATCCCATAATCAAAATGACAAGGCAAGCAGACAATGAGCATCTCAGCGATCTTTTTATTTGCTATTTGCATATGTTTTTATTGAGGATGCTTCATAGAGTGCTCATTATGGTGATGCTGCAAGTTTCCACCATGATTAGGCATGGCTTAGGCTAGTGTCCCAGGCGTTTCTCTAACACACATACAAACTCCATGATCTTACAAGTTCCACTTTTATTTCACACCGCTAGGATCCATAAGCAAAAGAACATGATATCAACGGGGTACAAAGTACAAGTGCAATGTTGAAAGCGTTCCCCATGATACGTGGTTCTGCTAATTTCAATTTATAAAGCGCAAGCATATACAGAACAAAGAAGGACCCAATGGTTCAAGTTTATTAGATGCAAAAAAGTAAAGTGTGCCATCAAGTTCGTGAGAGCTTTAATCACTAGTTTTCTCATAACAAATTTAATTTGGAAGGTAAACAAAAGCATGAATATACTTGGAATAGCATAAGCTAGTAGGTAGGTATGGTGGACTCTTTGGAATAACTTGGTTTAGGGAGTTGGATGCATGAGTGGAACTCATACTTGGTTGTGGAGGCTAGCAAAAGACTGGGAGCGACAAACTAAGAGAGCAATAATGGCTATAATCATGCAAAGCGACAAAACATCATTGATCAAAGCATAAAGTGATACTACAAGTTGAAACCTAAAGGATCATAAAGGCTATGGTGACTTGAGATAGTCATAACATGGTGTGAGCATGCGCTAAGTCAACCCAAATAAAGCATCAAAGGAGAATACCACTATACTATGCTTTAATATGCTAAAACAACGCATGATTCATCCAAGGCACATTAAGCAATCTCAATTGTTTATAACAAGTCATGCTATAGCAATGAATACTAAGCATAAAGCCAAAACAATATCAAGCATGGCATGACAAACCATAGGCCACAGTAAAAAACGAGCTCTTTTTACCACATAAGCATGAACTTTCCTACTCTTTTCCGAACCAATCCAAACTATTTGCAAACCAATGTATTAAAGAGGGCGTCCAACCAATTTATTCAGAAAACTAAGCAAACAAAAGCAAACGAAAAACCAAAACGAAAACGAAAAAGAAGACGCTCCAAGAACAACACAACTGTGCATGGAACAATAAAAATGAAGCGTTTGGAAGAAACCTGGGATTTTTTATTGATGAATAAGCGGATGCCTTGGGCATCCCTAAGCTTTGACGCTTGTACCTCTTGGATATTTCTTGGGGTGACACACATGGCATCCCCAAGCTTGAGCTTTAGTCCATCCTTCATCTCATTACTCATTCCTTCCATACACCTGAAATTTTTCCTTCATACAAAACTTCACACAATCTTTATTAGTAACATTAGTGCACTCAAGATAAATAAGTCTTCAAGTTCAGTTATAACACCACAGAAACTTCCATTGGAACACTAGATACTGTAGGACTTCCCTCAAAAAGCTCAATTCCCCAAAAGAACTCAAAAAGGAACTAACATGAAGCAAATGCGGAAAATGGCAGAAATCTGTCAAAACAGACCAGCAGGTAAAGACGATTTTTTTCGAAGACCTTCTATTCCTCAAATCAAAAAGTTTTCAACTAACGAAAGTTAGATAACAACCTGGGGCAGAAGCGCAAATATTTACGCCTCAAAAGGATGTACAGAGATTTTACACGAATTTTTACAGTGAAGCACAAAAATCTGTTTCGGGACAGCAACTTTTTCCCAATCATTACTTCTCTCTCATTAGAGGTTACTCTTGGTACAAAAACAAAATAAAAAGGATAAGCGGTTATTACTGAAGTAATAACTTCCAAGACTCATCTAAAGCTTGGGTTATCTCCCAATAATTATTTTCTTTAACGCCTTTAAGTTAGGCATAAGAAGTAAGAAAAAGAATCAAGTATTCTCAAATGAAGAAGCATTAAGACTAATACCAGAAATATCTTCAACAAAGCAAGGTATATCATCCAAATAAGTTCCAGAGGATCCTTTCTCAATGCTCTTAGGTTCACTATTCTCATCACAAGGGTTTGCATGAACAATCCAATCAAGATTCTTTTCTATGGCATCATGTATTGCTACTAGTTTAAAGGGTATTGGTATCTTAGGTTCCTCCCCATTAGGTTCGGTTTTGTTCATCTTTTCTTGAGTACCAACAACATCTACACATGAGCCTAGCATATTGAAACGTTCAAAGACTTTTCTAGCTTCCTTGGCAACATCATAGAACTCCTTAAACAAAGTTTCTAGAATAAAATCCCTCTTTTCAGGGTCCTCAATTTCTTTAAGCTTAAGAAACATTACTTGCATTAATGGGTTGAGGTTAACAAACCAAGCTTCTAACATGTGAATTAAAGAAACTGCAGCCATCTCATAGTTTGGAGCAAGTTCTACAAGGGATCTATCCTCAGTATCCTCATGATTACTAACATGATTAAAGAATTCTTTAATATTATCTTTCCCAATTATAGAACAACTACCAATTGAAAGGTCTTTCAGGGTGAATTTAGGGATCAACATGGTGAGCTAAGGAAGAGGTGACAACTAAAGGAGACTTAATTTTTTGTATTTTCAATAAAGAAAGCAAACTAGTAAAACTATTTTTTTTGTGTTTTTGATAATAAAGCAAGCAAACAAAGCAAAAAGAAACTAAGCAAAACAAAAATAACAAAGTAAAGAGATTGGTTGTGAGGGACTCCCCTTGTGAACATGTCCTTGACTCCCCCCGCAATGGCGCCAGAAAAATGCTTGATGGCTTAGTGTTAATGTAGAGCTCGTTGGGAACCCCAAGAGGAAGGTATGACGAGCACAACAGCAAGTTTCCCTCATTTGTGAAACCAAGGTTTAATCGAACCAGTAGGAGCAAGGAAACACCCCAAAGGTGTTGCTAGCTGAGCCTTGGCAGGGCGCCCTACTGGTGCTTGTAGCAACATGGAGACCTGCACAACACAACCACAAAACTCTGTCCCCAACTTGCGATGAGGTTGTCAATCTCACCGTGTTTTGCTGAAAACAAAGGATTAAACATATCGAATTGAAGGAAGTAATAGTTTGCAGAAAGTAAACACAAAGTAGTAAACAATTTGTAGATTGTTTCTAAAGAAAAAGGACCGGGATCCATAGTTCACTAGAGGTGGATCTCCTTAAGATAGATAACATGTTGGGTGAACAAATTACATCGGGGCAATTGACAAACACCGAGAAAGCAATACATGCATATATTAATCATCTTGACTCCTTTGAGACTTGATTGGGCATTACAACATAATACATAGACCGCCATCCAACTGCATCTATGACTAATAATCCACCTTTAGGTTATCATCCGAACCCCCTCCAGTATTAAGTTGCAAGCAACAGATTATTGCTTTACGAACTGCGTGTAAAGTAAACAATACGATTGTTCTATGAACAAATGATTGTTGTTTTCTCCCTAGTAGCAACATAAAATCTAGTACCTTAGAGATTTCTGTCACTTCCCCAGATTACCAGAGGCATGAACCCACTACCGAGCATAAATACTAACTCTTGGAGTTGCTAGCATCTGCTTGGCCAAGATAGCTACTAACAACGGAAAGCATGCAAGATCACAAATAATAAAGACATGATAGAATCAATAATGAATTTGAAATAGCATCTCAATATCCATCGGATCCCCACAAACACAACATGCATAATTACAAATAGATGATCTTGATCATGAACGGAGCTCACAAGATCTAAACATGAAAGCACAAAGGAGGAGAACCAGCCATCTAGATACTACATGGATCCGTAGTCCAAGGATGAACTACTCACACATCACACCAGAGGCTTGCATGGTGATGAAGAAGGCCTCCAGGGTGAATTCCCTTCTCCGGCAGGGTGCCGGGAAGACCTTCAGATCCCTCCCGATCTAGGGATGGAGATGTCGGCGGCTACAGACTCTTCCGTGGATTTTTGATCGGGGACTTAGGGTTTTCGTCTCGAGGGAAATATATAGGCGGAAGGAGAGGCTGAGGGGGTGCCGGGAGCGTCCACACCACCCCCTGGCGCGGGCCAGGCCTGGCCGCGCGGCCAGGTGGTGTGGTGGCTCCCTGGCACCTCTCCGTCTCATATTTTGGCACTTGATGTCTTCCGGAAAAATAGGCACTTTGGCTTTTGTCCTGTCCAATTCCGATAATATTCATTTTCTGACTTTCCTGGAACCAATAACAGCAGAAAGCAGGCAGCTGGCACTGTGGCTCTTGTTAATAGGTTTGTCCAAGAAATCATATGAAATGTACTCCAAAGTGTGGACAAAACACAAGAAAGTGGATAAAACCAAGCATGGTACATCAAAAATTATAGATACATTTGCAATGTATCAACATCCCAAAGCTTAACTCTAGCTCGTCCTCGAGTAGGTAAGTGATAAAAAGAAAGAATAATTTTTGAGGTGACATGCACCATCAAAGACTTGATCAAAGTATTTGTAAAACATTCAAAGTTGGGATCATAGTACTTCAATCATAACATGAAAGACAAAGTTCTAGCAATAAGACAAAGAAACTATGATGCAACATGAAAAGGCACAAACAAAATATTCATGAATAACAATGCTTTGCCAGACGTTTGTTTGTTTCACGTAAAGAAAACATAGCATACTAGTATTCAGCTTGTCCCTCAATAGAGTAGCAAATATAAATGCATAGGACACCTTCAAAGTTCATAAGAGTGACTAGATACAAATAGTTTAAAACAAGCAATATCAAAGTATGCATCAATCAACTAGACTTGGGACAATGCACATACAACTAAGAATGGCCACTATGCTCTCAAAGTAGGTGCATAAAGATAGAAGATGGAGACTCAATATAATGGTGGAAGAAAGGCCTTTGTAAAAGGAAGTAGGGATTCAAGTGTCATAAAGAGCTTCCAAAAATTATGGTACTTATAGCTTTCAGCTCTCATTGCCCCTATCATAAGCATCTTGAAGGTGATTAAGGTTAAAGTGACACAACTAAGAGGATATGCTTGACAAGTTATAAACCATAATCTCATGCCCCTTACTTACGAAGACCGATCCTCATGCTACTCAACTTCAGTCACGAGTAAGCTCTTGTCATTGTAAGTAAATGTGTATAATTATGAACCGACGGGGTACCCTTGCACATGATACGGGAGCTTTCCCATAATCAAAATGACAAGGCAAGGAGACAATGAGCATCTCAGCGATCTTTTTATTTGCTATTTGCATAGGTTTTTAGTGAGGATTCTTCATAGAGTGCTCATTATGGTGATGCTGCAAGTTTCCACCATGATTAGGCATGGATTAGGCTAGCGGCCCAGGTGTTTCTCTAACACACATACAAACTCCATGATCTTACAAGTTCCACTTTTATTTCACACCGCCGGGATCCGTAAGCAAAAGAACATGATATCAACAGGGTACAAAGTACAAGTGCAATGTTGAAATCGTTCCCCATGAAACATGGTTCTGCTAATTTCAACTTATAAAGCGCAAGCATATACACAACAAAGAAGGACCCAATGGTTCAAGTTTATTAAGGGTAAGTAAAGTAAAGTGTGACATCAAGTTCGTGAGAGCATTAATCACTAGTTTTCTCATAACAAGTTTAATTTGGAAGGTAAACAAAAGCATGAATATACTTGGAATAGCATAAGCTAGTAGGTAGGTATTGTGTACTCTTTGGAATAACTTGGTTTAGGGAGTTGGATGCATGACTGGAACTCATACTTGGTGGTGGAGGCTAGCAAAAGACTGGGAACAACAAACTAAGAGAGAAATAATGGCCATAATCATGTAGAGCGACAAAACATCATTGATCAAAGCATAAATTGATACTACAAGTTGAAAACTAAAGGATTATAAATGCTATGGTGACTTGAGATAGTTATAACATGGTGTGAGCATGTTCCAAGTCAACCCAAATAAAGCATCAAAGCAGAATACCACTATACTATGCTTTAATATGCTAAAACAACGCATGATTCATCCAAGGCACATTAAGAAATCTCAATTGTTTATAACAAGTCATGCTACCGCAAACAATACTAATCATAAAGCCAAAACAATATCAAGCATGGCATGACAAACCATAGGCCACAGTCAAAAACAAGCTCTTTTTACCACATAAGCATGAACTTTCTACTCTTTTCCAAACCAAACCAAACTATTTGCAAACCAATGTATGAAAGAGGGGGTCCAACCAATTTATTCAGCGAACTAATAAAACCAAGAAAACTAAAAACCAATACAAAAACAAAAAACAAGACGCTCCAAGAAAAGCACAACTGTGCATGAAACAATAAAAATAAAGCGTTTGGATGAAACCTGGCATTTTTGTTGATGAAGAAGGGGATGCCTTGGGCATCCCCAAGCTTTGACGCTTGTACTTCTTGGATATTTATTGGGGTGACACGCGTGGCAGCCCCAAGCTTGAGCTTTAGTCCATCCTTCATCTCATTACTCATTTCTTCCATACACCTGAAATTTTTCCTTCATACAAAACTTGACACAATCTTTATTAGCAACATTAGTGCACTGAAGATAAATAAGTCTTAAGGTTCAGTTCTAACACGAAATAAACTTCCACTAGAACACTAGCTATTGTAGCACTTCCCTCAAAAAGCTCAATTCCCCAAAAAAAACTCAAGAAGCAACCAACAAGAAGCAACTGCCGAAAATGGCAGAAATCTGTCAAAACAGACCAGCAGGTAAAGACGAATTTTTTCGAAGATCTTCTGTTGCTCAAATCATAAAGTGTTGAACTAACGAAAGTTAGATAACAACCTGGGGCAGAAGCACAAACGATTACAGGTCAATCCGACATATAGAGTTCTCTCACGAAATTTTATGGTGAAGCACAAATATCTGTTTCGGGACAGCAACTTTCTCAATCATTACTTCACTCTCATTAGAGGTTACTCTTGGCACAAAAAGCAAATAAAAAGGATAAGGAGAGGTTATTACATAGGTAATAACTTCCAAGACTCATCTAAAACTTTTGGGTTATCTCACAATAAGTACTTTTCTTTAACGCCTTTAAGTTAGGCATAAGAAGCAAATAAAGAATTAAGTGTTCTCAAATGAAGAAGCATTAAAACCAAATTTCTTGCCCTTAACTCTCTTATTTTTATTCTTAACCTTTGGTAAAATGTGATTGTTTGGTGGAGAATAAAGGTGCATGGTCCCCTTTCCCACATCTATTATTGCACCAAGGACTTCTAATAGGGACATTCCAAGTGTAATTTGTCCTTTTCCTACACATTCAATAACAAGATAATCAATAGAAATCGTTTTCCCAAGGATCATTGTAAACAATCCTTCAGCTATTCCAAGAGGTAATATGGTAGTATTATTAGCAAGAGATATTTCTTTTCCTCCCTTAGTGAGCCCCCAAGTATTCAGAGATTTATAAATATCTTTGGGCATAAGACAAAATTCAGACATGATATCACAGCGAGCTTGAAAAGTTTACATGTTCATCTCAATATTTACTGTAGGGAACCAATTTGATGGTTCAGAGTTTATTGGAACATAATTGTGATGGTCCGTAAGCGTGTTATAGCAATTTTCTAAGCTAGTAGTGTTAGCCTCAAGAGTGTCCAACCTAGCAAATATTTTTGCGAAAAAATTATCAGTTTGGCTAGGCATGTTGTAAGTGAGGATCAATTTATTTATAGCATTAGTAGCATCATCCTCATTACATTGGAGGAAATCTCCTCCCACAATAGCATCTAAAGCATATCCATAGCAAAGAGCAATCCCAAGGTAAAAACTGCTAAGTAACAAGCTTTGGGTCATTTTAGGCTCAGTTTTTTCATGTAGATCAGAGATTCTAGACCAAGCTTCTTTAAAACTTTCCTCAATTCCTTGTTTAAAAGTGAAAATCATTTCCTCGGGTGACATAGTGACTGGAGCATGGCTAGACATAGTGGCAACTAAGGATAGGAACTAATTTTTTTGTGTTTTTGAAAAGAAAGCAAACTAGTAAAACTAATTTTTGTGTGTTTTTGAATAACAAAACAAACAAACAAAGCAAAAAAGAAAACTAAGCAAAAAATCAAAAAAGTAAAGAGATTGGTTATTAGGGACTCCCCTTGTAAATATGTCCTTGACTCCCAAGCAACGGCGCCAGAAAATCCCTTAATGGCTCAATGCACGGCGCCCACAAAAATGCTTGACGGTGGTGTTGATGAAGAGCTCGTTGAGAACCCCAAGAGGAAGGTATGATGAGCACAACATCAAGTTTCCCTCAGTTATGAAACCAAGGTTTAATCGAACCAGTAGGAGCAAGGAAACACTTTAAAGGTGTTACTAGCTGAGATTTGGCAGGGCGCACTACCGGTGCTAGTAGCAACATGGAGACCTGCGCAACACAACCATAGAACTTTGTCCCGAACTTGCGATGAGGTTGTCAATCTCACTGTGTTTTGCAGAAAACAAAGGATTAAACGTATCGAATGGAAAGAATTAAAAGTTTGTAGAAAGTAAACACAAAGCAGTAAACAGTTGTAGATTGGATGTAAAGAAAAAGGACCGGGATCCATAGTTCACTAGAGGTGGCTCTCCTTAGAAGATAACATGCTGGGTGAACAAATTACAGCGGGGCAATTGATAAACACCGGGACAACAAACATGCATATACTAATCATCTTGACTCCTTTGCGACTTGATTGGGCATTATAACATAATACATAGACCGTCATCCAACTGCATCTATGACTAATAATCCACCTTTAGGTTATCATCTGAACCCCCTCTAGTATTAAGTTGCAAGCAACAGATTATTGCTTTACGAACTGCGTGTAAAGTAAACAATACGATTGTTCTATGAACAAAGGATTGTTGTTTTCTCCCTAGTAGCAACAGCACATCTAGTACCTTAGAGATTTCTGTCACTTCCCCAGATTACCAGAGGCATGACCCCACTATCGAGCATAAATATTAACTCTTGGAGTTGCTAGCATCTACTTGGCCAAGATAGCTACTACCAACAGAAAGCATGCAAGATCACAAATAACAAAGACATGATAGAATCAATAATCAATCAGAAATGGCATCTCAATATCCATCGGATCCCGACAAACACAACATGCAGAATTACAAACAGATGATTTTGATCATGAACGGAGCTCACAAGATCTAAACATGAAAGCACAAAGGAGGAGAACCAGCCATCTAGCTACTACATGGATCCATAATCCAAGGATGAACTACTCACGCATCACACCGGAGGGTTGCATGGTGATGAAGAAGGCCTCCAGGGTGAATTCCCCTCTCCGGCAGGGTGCCGGGAAGAGCTTCAGATCCCTCCCGATCTAGGGATGGAGATGACCGTGGCTACAGACTCTATCGTGGATTTTTGATCGAGGACTTAGGGTTTTCGTCCCGAGGGAAATATATAGGCGGAAGGAGAGGCCGAGGGGGTGCCGAGAGCGGCCACACCACCCCCTGGCGCGGGCCAGGCCTAGCCGCGAGGACAGGTGGTTTGGTGGCTCCCTGGCCCCTCTCCGTCTCGTATTCTGGCACTTGATGTCTTCCGAAAAAATAGGCACTTTGGCTTTTGTCCCGTCCAATTCCGAGAATATTCATTTTCTGACTTTCCTGGAACCAAAAACAGCAGAAAACAGGCAGCTATCACTGTGGCTCTTGTTAATAGGTTAGTCCAAGAAATCATATGAAAAGTACTCCAAAATGTGGACAAAACACAAGAAAGTGGATAAAACCAAGCATGAAACATCAAAAATTATAGATACATTTGCAATGTATCATTGACTCAAATTTGTCAAGATATGGATGTATCTAATACTAAATCATGTCTAGATACATTTGAATCTAGACAAATATAAGTCAACTAATTTGGGTCGGAGGGAGTACTATAATTTTATATAAAAAATGATATGTCATACTTCTATTATCTGATTCTCACGTGCAAGGCACTTGCAACTCACAAGTTATTTCTTATCTTATCTTCATATACTATATAGTGTACAAATAACTTTGAATATTGACAGTTGAATCCCAATATTTCCAACAGTTGGATCTTCTTCTCCATTTTTGCATCTAAAAGATACTACTCCCACCATCGATAAATAACTGACTTGGGTTTGTCTAGATTCGAATGTATCTGTATACTAAAATGTGTCTAAATACATTCGAATCTAGACAAAACCAACTTAGTTATTTCTTGACGAAGGGAGTACTTTTGATAGTCTTTAGCACAATGTATGCATATTACTACTCCAAGTTACTTACCACTCAGACTAGCCGTAGAGCATCTCTATCATGGAAAAAATAGCACGCTATTTCACGCTATTTACCATGATATAGCATATTTGGAGAGTCCACAATTTGTTTTATGATGTTTTTTGATATGGCGCTATTTTTTAAATAGCTTACTATATCGTGCTAAAACATCATAGCGTTAGCGCTATTTCAAGTATAGGACAATATTTTTTTGTTGGAGGGTGTGGAGTAAGATAACATATGATGAATGTGTCGAGTAAGCAAAGAGACGATGAAAATTTGATTGTTAAACTTAAGTGATCGCGTCAAGCCACTGCCTCCTCCTGTAGCACCCGGTGTTGTACCTAGATTCAGCCCTGTCGGTTCTCCTCCAACTTGGATAGCGCCAGAATCTATTATGCATGTACAAGTATTACTCTAGGAAATTCATTAGATGCCAAAATCCTTTATATTCATGATATACATGTTATATTTTTAATTTTTTACAAAAAGATGTTTTGTAAAATAGTGGGTTATTAGCATGCTATAACTTTCATATTGTCTAGAGAAAAGCCATGCTAAACTAAATAACATGCTAGTATTTTTTGCCTTGATCTTTAGTGGCTTGTCTAAATTTGGTAGTCTCTTAGAGCATCTCTAGTTGCTTGTCTAAATTTGTAGTCTACATCTTCACATAGATAATGGTGTAAAAAGATTCCTTTTTATACGACTTTAGTTTTCTAGTGGGTAGTCTAAATTTGATAGTCTATATGTCCATCTGCACACAAATAGTCAATATACACAACAAATCAGTACAACTAATGCTCTGATTTGGTGCGAGAGCGAGCTCGCGAGCGACCAACTTTGGTTTAGACATGGTGGCTCGGTTGTCCAAATATGGACAACAAGTAGCTAGTTTGGAGGATGTCTAAAGTTTTAGACCACCAGATACACAAGCCACTGGAGGCATTTTTTGTCCATGGTGGTCTATATTTGGCTTAGAATATCGGATACACTAGCCACTAGAGATGATCTTAGGCTTGTCATAGTTGGAAACATACTAGTTCATGTTACTAACTTCATGTGTGTATGTAATTGAGCCGAAGGTAGAGACCCTATTTTTGCAGAAATGGCTCCAGAAATACTCCATACCTAGAAAGGATAGGACATTACAGTAAACTATTTTTTCTAGTCATTGGACTATAGCTACTGCTAGGATAGTATATGAAATTATTATTCTATATCTTTTTAACTGTATAGCCAAATTCAAAATCCCAGAGTGGCAAATTCTCCTGCCTCACCTCCACCAAAATATTTCGAGTGGTCACACGCCCCAAGTTGTAGCCGTACGAAATTCCTTTTCTACCCCTGACAATGGCCTATCTAATAATGTTGGGGCATGGGTATGGTTCGTAATCCCCCTCCCCCCACCGGGGGTCCCCACAGCTCTGAATCTGGGTAGTCCACCTTCCACCGATGCCATTTCCCCCATAGCACTCAAAAAAAACCTAACCCTTTCTTACCCCCATCTTCCGCACCACCGCACCGGAGCATCCCGCAGCGCTTTGCCAGCCTACACACCATCCAACCCCCTCTCTCCCCCAGCACCTTCACCACCACACCATAATCATCTCCGCCGCACTTTGCCCACCTACAGGCCATCCAACCCCCTATCTCACATCCAGCAACTACACCACCGCACCTGAACATCACCGCCGCACTTCGGCCACCCACACGCCACCCCAAACCCCCTATCCCACCTCTGGATCCTGCACCACCGCTCTTCGCCGGCCTACACGCCATACATCAATACCATATACTCCTGACCAGTCTACCGGATCAGCCGATGTCCACCTTACCCAACCTAGTTTGCTGACACCCTCTTCCATACAATTGTGTTAGTTTTGTCGACTCCCTCATCCACACCACCTGACCTGCTTCACCTACGCCAGTGTGCACTGCATTAGATCTGCTTCACAGAATCAATAGTCCACTACACCATATCTGCTTCACCAACGCTCTTGTGCAGCGCCTCGAATCCATAATTTATCGCAACAGATCTGCTTCACCGATGACGTCGTGCACTACACCGGATCTCCTTCACCGGCCATCTTGTCAAGAAAGACAGACCCATCAACAACCTCCATAGATCTGCTTCGCAAACGCCGCCGAGATCTATCTGCTTTAGCGCGACTCGCCACTAACGGGCACCCTCGGCATCCTTGACGTGACCCTCAAAGATGCGGTGTATGCATAGACGATGCCGTGACCTAGGTAAACTACATATGGTTGTTTGTTTCAATATAGCAGGTATAAGCCTGCGACAATGGACTGTATTTCTATATTGGTGGTAAATTCCTCCCTCAATGCCGAATTAATTGATATCTCACTCTCCCTTGATAAATTTGGTGTAGTCTATGTTAAATCCAGGCATTGAACTACTGCTTCTGTTTCGAGGTATAAGGCATCCTTGTTATGCGTGTTTTTTCTTTGACCAAAAATTACTCTTAATATATATAAACAATTTTGGTAGTACAAAACTGACATCATTAGAGTTCATTGGTATTATGCAGTTCATGGCAAATGTTAATTCATTGAACATCTGAAGCTGCCTACCTATTCTACATGTTCGCAAGTTATGTCATCATAATGTGCATTTTCTTTGTCTGTTGCTACAATACTGACTGCATGTAATTTTGGAGTTCATTGGTAGTTTTAAGCCACCGAACATGTAGGTTAACATTCCCTGCTCTATAATTTCAGAATTTATGCTATTTTAATTTCAATCTAGTTGTTCTAAGCAACCATAGTAACTTCCTTATCTTATGTAATTCATCGCAAATTTTATGTCATTGAACTTGTTGGTTTTGCATTCCCTCTGCAAGTTATGCCATTATTGTTTGTTTCAATTAAGCTCCAACAGTAGTTGCCGCCTATTGTGTACTACTCCCTCCTTTTCAAAATATAAGATGTTTTAGCTTTGTGAAATGAGTGTATTTAGACACCATTTAGTGTGTAGGTTTACTCTAAACCTACATGAACCTACACACTACAAGTGGTCTAGATACACTTCTTTCACAAAGCTAAAATATCTTACATTTTGAAATGGAGGGAGTACATACATTCCGTAATAGAAGGCATATAATTTTATAAAGTCAAAAAATGATGACTTTTACCGAGCTCATAGAAAAATATATTAAGGGTTAATTTTTGGCATTTGCGTCTATGAAAATATATGCCCCGATGTATCGAATGGCGTTGGTTTGGCATGGTAGATGTTCCTGGTAAGTTCTACAAACTTGGGGCAATTTTGCGTCGATTGACATGCGAAAAATTTATACGCCTTATTTACTTTGGATTTCATGTAGTATTACATGGCATGTTTTAAGGCACTTAACATGGTTCTCTGCATGCCCTGCTCTATAAATTCAAGTTTCTCAATTATAATTTCTGTACCAGCAGTATCTACCTTCTATTATGTAGTTCATGGCATTTTAAGTCACTTCATAGATGGGTTAGCATTCCCTGGTCTATAAATTCACGAGATATACTATTGTAATGTCTATCTTGTCCATCCAAATGTTAGTACAGTAACTGCCTGCTCTGTATATGGTGACAAATTTTATGGCACTTTTCATATTTGTTTGCAATCCTATTGCACAAGTTAAATCATTGTAATTTGGCTCTTGTTCATGCTAAGAAGTGACTGTAACTGCATTGTATTTTGTCGCCATGGCAATCATTATGTTATTTAAATGTTTGTTTATATTCCACCATTCCCTGCTCTATGTGTTTACAAGTGATTATACTATAATGTCTGTCTAGTTCTTTGTAAACAGCAACAACCACTATCTGATATTATTTCCTCTAACAAGGAACACGGAGAATCGTAGAGCGAATCGCCCCTACAATCTTGTAAGTACCCGTTCCTTTCTATTGCTGAATGCAAACCTGTTTTATGTGAATGAGTGGCCTGAACCTATATGTAGAGGAGCAAGAATAAAGTAGATGGATCGTCTATCCATGTACTAGATGTGGTGGATGTCTTCAAAGAACGAACTGACAACAGGATGTGCTCCAACGGTACTGCACAAAGAGAAATAATATTCTCTTGTTTTTAGTGAGATGTGTGCTTAGTTTCAGATGATTGTTTGTACGAGGTACCACATGATTCGGCTAATGATTAGAATAAGGTTGACCTTAAAGAAGACTGGACAAAAACGAAACGTAAATCCCTCGATTTATAATTCAATGTGCTCACTTGATTTTGGTGATGATCTATTCTTTCGACATTTGACTTGTGTTCATCTATCTATCTATCTATCTATCTATCTATCTATATGTTAACTAGACCATCATTAGGTGGTGGTGATTTAAGTATATCCACTTTTATGCTATATTTTCTACTATGTAACAAAGACCAATTGTAAATCTCTCGATTTATAATTCATTTTTCTCGCACAATAATCGTGATGATCTATTCTTTGCTATATTTGACTCATCATCATACCTATCTATCTGTCTATCTATGTATGCATTAACTAGAATATGATTATGTGGTGGTAATTTAAGTATATCCACTTTTATGCTACTTTATAGTCTATTATAGTTTTTTCTACTATATTGAAGAGTTTGTATGCACTCTGGAGGTAGTCCCATTGTCTAGTGTTGGCACCACATGAGTTGGCCAATGATTAGAACAAGATGACCTTTAAAGGTACAACACAAAGACCAAACGTAAATCCCTTTATTTATAATTCAATTTGCTCACTCAATCATGGTGGAGATCTCTTTTTTGCTATATTTTACTAATGATCATCTATATATATACATTAACTAGACCATGATTAGGTGGTGGTGATTGAAGTATATCCACTTTTATGCTAATATATATTCTATTTTAATATTAGAGATCGTCACCATGATTGAGCTTCTATGCACTCTGGAGGTATTACCATTGTCTAATGTTATATATATGAGAGTAGTATAAACTACATGGCCTTGGTGGGGAGTAACTTAGACCAGTAAAAATGCATACAATACTAGTCCAAGTTACTCTACGAACACTGAAATGGGTCTAGATACATTCGTTTCACAAAAGCCATAACATCTTATATTTTGAAACGGAGGGAGTTCTATCTAGACTACTCATAGTGAGATTGTCATAGCTATTATCATCTAATATGATCCCTAGTTACTATATATATATCTACTATAACCATCTTAATATGATTTGGAAGTCTATCGTGTACCTAGTGTTTGATTGCTTAATTCATTAACTCAATAGCTACTATACATGATGCACATATATATTCTATTGCAAATTCGATTCTTTAGTTTGCTCATGATTAAAGCAATATAATGATTTTCTTAACTTAAACGGTCAGTGCATCGCCCTGTCAAGGCGGAAGTTGCGGGTTCGAGCCCCGTAAGTCCCAAACTAGGGATGGCAATTTGTGTGCTAAATACAATGTTTGATTAAAAATAAACAAGATATTTTCATCTATACATGATCAGATGATCTTGTGAGTTTAATATTAGCAACTAGATGGTTCAATTGGTTATGGTTCCTATGAATTTATAGTTGACTTGTGATTGCATCAATGCTATATTCTGACGTGGTTCCTCGACATACATTGTTTAAATACTTCATTGACCTTGCAAGGTCCACAATGTATTATTTGCTTGTTTGTCTACTAGATTTTCTTGCATGGTTATATGTACAATGATACTATCAGCAGTTGGAATATAATAGATGTAGGCATTACAAAGCAGGTTTGTGCTACTTTTTGGATGCATCCAACTATTGTTTTGGAAGCAAATTATCCATCTCTTTGTTTCTATTTTTTACTTGCCCGACGATCAAAATATTTGAAAGATCTGGCTATTGAAAAGCAATGGTTGATATCTTGTTTGTCTGAAATGATTCCGGTAGTCTATTTTAGACACTTGATCTATTGCTTTTTTTTCCAAGGTACTATCATAGTTCCCTGATGATTAAAGCAATGCCACCTTCTATGCTTGGAGGTCACTTTTTGGCTAGTTCATACTATAGACCATTTTTAAATGCTATTTTTATATTTTAGGTTAATGCTTTGTTGTCCCCACCAGCTCTAAGCAGCTGAAGGAATCTCACGCACCTCTTTTTGTTATATTTTCTATATTTCCGTTATGAAGTGATATGATTAGTTTATGATGTAAAGAGTCGAGTTGATTGATTCCCTACATTCATTGCCACACTAGTTTAGTTAGTCTGCATGAGACACACATGTTGATGGCTTGATTTGTTATATTAGGAAAATGTCAATTTTGAAATTCTTTGGTGTTTTTTGCCTGCTTTGCTACTCTAACTTAATATGTCTTAGTTTCAGCATGCAAATAACCTGTAGTGTTTGTTCCAGAGTGGCTATGATACTGGCACATGTACGCATCGGTCCAGGACATCGACAGTTCCTATTGTTTTGGAAAGAGATGTACGATGCACATCATTGATTGTTCTTGGCCAATGATGAATTAGAATTATTTTACATATAAGATGGACGCCAGTTAGCTGGTATGCTGTGTTGACTTGTTTTATTTGTTTCAGGATGCACATGAAGCTATGGAGGTAGAAGGGAGGAATCTTACGTTAAGTATTGAGGTCATTTCACAAAGCAGCTGTGACAATGATTATTTCTTGCATCGGTCCACTATTTCAGTTTTCCAGCAAAAAGAGGTGTTACAACTGCACTCTAAACAATTGATTTAATTGAACAAGAAACAGAGGAAATAGATGGAATAATCACGATTACACGTGAATAGATACAAGAACTGATAGATCGACAAGATTTGACAGACCGTCTACTTCATAATCTCTTTTGCAACTATCATGGTATGCCAGTTGTTACTTGTATGGGGATGTAATCTCCATAGCAGAAACCCTATTCCAACCCATGTTTGGTGATGTCTCTCTGATGCTTCATCTTGTTTTTGTTGAAATTCTAGTCTATAATAAATTTCAAAAAAATTCGGTTGATGTAATAGGGTGATCCTAGCATGTCCATTCGCGGGCCAAAATATTAAAAAACTGTTTAAAACTACAATTGCGCCATAGTTATAGAATACACAAATATGTTGGCCCGTAGACGGGGCCTAATAAACAGTAAAAGGCCGTAAGTGGCAGGTCAGAATATTGGGGGGCCTCATAAGCGGTCAAGGCCCTGAAAACATATAGGGCTGAACAACAATATGCCTGAACAGTAAAAGGCCCGAACAGTAATGGGCCCGAAGATTAATAGACCTGAACTGTAAAAGACCTGAACAGTAAATGGCCAGAACAACAGAGGGCCAGCAGAGCAAAACGAACAGAAGAGTAAAAAAGCCTGAACAGTAAATGGACGGAACAGGAAGCCCGGAACAGTAAAAGGCCATAAGAGCAAAAGGCCTAAAGAGTGAATGGCCGGAAAAGTAAAAGGCCATAATAGTCGGGGATTCTAACACTGGCAATCTAGAAATGTAAAAGGCCATAACAGTAAATGGGTAGAACAGGAGTGGACCCTACGGTCTGTAGGAATAGTAACGGGTCACCTACATGTCTTAATAGTGCCTACCCTACTAGCGCAGGCCCCTAATGGGCCGCATATTATTCTACCCAAGTGGGACTTCTTTAGTCCGAAACAGTAACGAGCCTGGATTCATACAGGCCCTGGAATGATTCATTAATGGACCATGTCAAACAATACACGGTAAAAGAGTAAAGGGTCGTAATCTTATTAGGATCTCCTCGTGTGCTAGCCCACTTAATAATTAGCAGGCTTTGTTTGGGCCCAGATTCTGCCACGGTTTCTGTGACCGTTAACTTCGATAATCGGCCGTTAACAGTGGGTGACACGTGGAATATTGGATGACATAAGAAGTAAACGTGGCTAGCAAACAGATCTATGACAAAACAAGTTTTCGTGGCTGAAGGGTGTGATCCTTCATGGTTAGAAATAAAACCGTGGTAGATTCTTTTGTGACGGGCTTTTACAAAGAAGGACATCCATCGTAGAAGACCTTTTAGCCATGAAAAACGGGACTTCAGCCACGAAAATCATCCGTTGTAAAAGCCAACTTTTCTTGTAGTGTGGAAAAGAAGATCCGATGGTTAGCAATGTTTGGATTTGCCAGTCTTGATCCAACGCTCAATGTTCAAAGTTAATCCATACACTATATGAAGTGTTAAGGTATTATAAGAGATAAGTAAAGATAAAGATAAAGATAAGATAAGAAGTATTGAGAATAGCCGATCTAAAGGTAGGTCTCGTAGGAGCGAGGTGCTTAAGAGTTAACACAGTCGGTGGAAGTACAAGTCACATCAAGGACCTCATAAAAAATGAAAATTGCATCCAAGTCAATGCATTTAGCACATGGACCCTGAAAATGAGCAATGCATTAAGCGTGTGTTTTGAGGTTTGCGCATACTAGCGTTCATCATGCTCAAGACTATCAGTAGAATCTTTCAAGATGCTAAGAATGGAAATGAAGATCCAACGGTTAGCAATGTTTTGATTTGCTAGTCTTGATCTAACGGTCAATGTTCAAAGTTAATCCGTACACTATATGCAGTGTTATGGTATTGTAAGAGATAGGACAAGATAAAGATAAGTTAAGAAGTATAATACTACGAATGGACAATCTTTTGAATAACCTTGCCTCCTGATGTTTGGAAAGCAAGTAAAAATTTCGAAAACCGGAAAAGTTTGAATTTTTGTGCCACCAAGGTCCAAAGTGGTTTCCTTCCTATGTACTCCTCGTCCCTACACACCAACGTGTGGCTGCCGAACACGGCAGAGACACAGAGCCACTGTACTAAGGCACTCGTGTGCAGCACCACGCTGTGGACGAGGGAGAGATCAGTTGGGCTGTTGCGCGAGGGGAAAGGGGAGGAGAGATGGAGGATAGCAAAGGAGAGAGAAACCACATGATTTGTTGTGCATTCATAGGTCCTGAAACTTACTACAAGTAGAGTGTACACTCTAAGGCTGCAGGAGTACCTCCTGTCAGGAACCCATCATAACTTTCCTCTGACATGGAACCGCCTTCAACTCCTCTTCACAGCTGCCCTCTTCCCTTGCCAATGTTTTATTCTCTCAGCTTGTACAATGCATGGACAGAGGTGAGCATATGTCTAAGCAAAGAAATATACTACTCCCGCATTGTGTAAAAAAGCACACCTTAATAAGGCCTACTATGTGGCATACGCTAAGGTTCACCTTATAGATAGAGGAAAAAATAAAGTTATCTTTAAGCCTAAGATGCACCTCAAGCTTGTGGGTTGACCATAGATAATAGAAAAATCATTTCCCTCTGTCCTTATTTCATGTGATTCTTTTCAAAAGGGGTTCAAAATTTCCAAGATGCAAAATCTTAGTATCTACAAGTCGAACCAGTCGTCAAAACTCTCTGTGCTTTTCGATATATTAATTAACCGCTCGATGGGTACCCCCAAAAGCCTTTTTCATAAAACTTTCAAACCAACCTACAATGTGTTACTTGTAGTTAAAGTTTGACCTTATTTCGATACATTGACATAAAGTCATTCAACAAGTGGGCGGGGTCCGCTACGAACCTTGAAAACTCATAAAACATGGGAATGGTAAGTAAGACACATTGGTCCACCTAGCTAATATGTCTAGAAGCTTGGCTTATGGCATTGGGATCCATATTATTTTGACTTTCTTTACGGAAAAGAATCATCTCGTCATCACTCAGAAAAATGAGAATTTTCTTTCATGATAGTTGGACACTCACATCGATGACATTGTTTACTACAAGAATATGCACCCAGCTACCTCCGAAAAGGCATTTATTTCAAGAGGTATCTATCGCACTTATTTTTAGCTAAAGTTTAACTTAATTTCATTAAATTGACAAGAAGTCACTAAATTGTGTGAAGTTAGCTAAGAAGCTTGAAAAATCCTAGTACTAAAAACTTGGGTATTACGTATAAGAAACCGTGGTCCAGTTTGTGTGATAATTGGGGCAGTTGCATTTTCTTTTAACTTTGATAGGTCTCGTTGGAGTGATGTGCTTGAGAGTTAATACGGTCGGTGGAACTAAAAGTTACATCAAGGACCTCATAAAGAATGAAAATTGCATCAAAGTCCATGCATTTAGCACAAGGACCAATAAACTGAGCAATGAAGTGTGTGTTTTGAGATTTGCGCATACTAGTGTCCATTGTGCTAAAGACTATTAGTAGAATCTTTCTAGATGCTAAGAATGGAAAAGAAGATCCAACGGTTAGCAATGTTTGGATTTGATAGTCTTGATCCAGCGGTCAATGTTCAAAGTTAATCCGTACACTATATGAAGTGGTATGGTATTGTAAGAGATAAGACAAGAAAAAGATAAGATAAGAAGTATCATGAATGGCCGATTTAATGGTAGGTCTCATAGGAGAGAGTTAACACAGTCGGTGGAAGTACAAGTTACATCAAGGACCTCATAAAAAATGAAAATTTATCCAAGTCCATGCATTTAGCACAAGGATCCTGAAACTGAGCAATGAGGTGTGTGTTTTGAGGTTTGCGCATACTAGCGTTCACCGTGCTAAAGACTATCTGTAGAATGTTTCAAGAGGCTAAGAATGGAAAGAAGACCGAACAGTTAGCAATGTTTGGATTTTCCAGTCTTGATCTAACGGTCAATGTTCAAAGTTAATCCGTGCACTATATGAAGTGGTATGGTATTGTAAGAGATAAGACAAGATAAATATAAGTTAAAAAGTATAGTACTACGAACGGCTAATCTTTTGAATAACCTTCCCTCCCGATGTTTTGGAAGTAAGTGAAAATTTTGAAAACTGGAAAAGTTTGAATTTTTGTGCTGCCAAGGACCAAAGTGGTTTCCTTCCTATGTACTCCTCGTCCCTACTCCACAAAAACGCCCGGCTTCCAAACACGGTAGAGACAGCCGCCGTACCAAGGCACACGTGCGCAGCACCACGCTGTGGACGAGGAGAGATCAGCCAAGCCGGTGTGTGAGGGGAAAGGGGAGGAAAGATGGAGGATAGTGAAGGAGAGAGAAAACACATGATTTGTTTTGCGTGCATAGATACTGAAATTTAATACTAGTAGAGTGTACACTATAAGGCCGTAGGAGTACCCCGTGCCAGGAACCCATCATAACTTTGCTCTGACATGGAACTGCCTTCAACTCCTCTTCACTGGTGCCCTCTTTCCCTGCCAATGTTTTATTCTCTCAGCATGTACAGTGCATGGTCAGAGGTGAGCATATGTCTAAGCAAAGAAATATACTACTCCCGCATTATGTAAAAAAGCACACCTTAATAAGGCCTACTATATCGCATCTGCTAAGGTTCACCTTATACATAGTGGAAAAAATAAAGTTATATTTAAGCCTAAGGTGCACCTCAAGCTTGTGGGTTGACCATAGAGAATAGAAAAAACACTTGCCCTCTCTCCTTATTTCATATGATTGTTTTCAAAAGGGGTTAAGAAATTTCAATATGCAAAATCTTAGTAGCTAGAAGTCAAACCAGTTATCAAAACTCTCTGTGTTTTATGATATATTAATTAACCGCTTGATGGGTACCCCCCAAAGCATTTTTCATAAAACTTTCAAACCAACCTACAATTTATTACTTATAGTTCAAATTTGACATTATTTCTATACATCGACATAAAGTCATTCAACAAGTGGGCGGGGTCCGCAAGGAACCTTGAAAACTTATAAAATATGGGAAGCATAAGTAAAACACATTGGTACACCTAGATAATATGTCTAGAAGCTTGGTTTATGGCATTGAGATCCATATTCTTCGGATTTCTTTATAGAGAAGTATCGTCTCATCATCACTCAGAAAACTAAGAATTTTTTCTTGATAGTTGGAAACTCACACCGATGACATTGTTTACTACAAGAAGATGCACCCATCAACCTCCGAAAATACACTTAATTCACGATCAATCTATCGCACTTACTTGTAGCTAAAGTTTGACTTAATTTTGTCAAATTGACAAGAAGTCACCAAAGTGCGTGAAGTTAGCTAGGAAGCTTGAAAAATCCTAGTACTAAAAACTTGGGTCTTATGTATAAGAAACAGTGGTCCAATTTGTGTGATAATTGGAGTGGTTGTATTTTCTTTTAACCTTGGTAGGCCTCATAGGAGCGAGGTACTTGAGAGTTAACACGGTCGGTGGAAGTACAAGTTATATCAAGGACCTCATAAAGAATGAAAATTGGATCCAAGTACATGCATTTATTAGCACAAGGACCCTGAAACTGAGCAATGAAGTGTGTCTTTTGAGGTTTGCGCATACTAGCGTCCATTGTGCTAAAGACTATTAGTAGAATATTTCTAGATGCTAAGCATCGAAAAGATGATCCAATAGTTACCAACGTTTGGATTTGCCAGTCTTGATCCAACGGTCAATGTTCAAAGTTCATCCGTACACTATATGAAGTGGTATGGTATTGTTAGAGATAAGACAAGATAAAGATAAGATAAGAAGTACTGCGAATGGCCGATCTAATGGTAGGTCTCATAGGAGCGAGGTGCTCGAGAGTTAACACGGTCTATGGAAGTACAAGTTACATCAAGGACCTCATAAAAGATGAAAATTGCATCCAAGTCGATGCACTTAGCACAAGGACCCTGAAACTGAGCAATGAAGTGTGTGTTTTGAGGTTTGCGCATACTAGTGTTCATCGTGCTAAAGACTATTAGTAGAATCTTTCTAGATGCTAAGAATGGAAAAGAAGATCCAACGGTTGGCAATGTTTGGATTTGCTAGTCTTGATCCAATGGTCAATGTTCAAAGTTAATCCGCACACTATGAAGTGGTATGGTATTTTAAGAGATAAGACAAGATAAAGATAATATGTACTATGAATGGCCGCTAAAATGGTAGGTATCGCAGGATCAAGGTGCTAGTGAGTTAACACGATGGTATTGTAAGACTATAAAGTGGTATGGTATTGTAAGAGATAAGACAAGATAAAGATAAGATAAGAAGTACTGCGAATGGCCGATCTAATGGTAGGTCTCGTAGGAGATAGGCGCTTGAGAGTTAACACTGTCGGTGGAAGTACAAGTTACATCAAGAACCTCGTAGAAAATGAAAATTGCATCCAAGTCCAAGCATTCATCACAAGGACCCCGAAACTGAGAAATGAAGTACTATGTGGTTTGAGGTTTGCGCATACTAGCATTCATCATGCAAAAGACTATTAGTAGGATCTTTCCAAAAGCTAAGAATGGAAAAGAAGATCCAATGGTTAGCAATGTTTGGATTTGCCAGTTTTGATCCAACGGTCAATGTTCAAAGTTAATCCCTACACTATGTACTGGTGGTATGGTATTGTAAGAGATAAGATACAAGATAAAGATACGAGAAGAAGTACTGCGAATGGCCGATCTAATGGTAGGTCTGATAAGAGCGAGGTGCTTGAGAGTTAACACAGTTAGTGGAAGTACAAGTTACATCAAGGGCCTCATAAAAAATTAAAATTGCATCCAAGTCCGTTCATTTAGCACAAGGACCCTGAAATTGAGTAATGAAGTACTGTGTGTTTTGAGGTTTGCGCATACCAGCATTCATCGTGCTCAAAACTATCAGCGGAATATTTCTAGATGCTAAGAATGGAAAAGAAGACCCAATGGTTAGCAATGTTTTGATTTGCCAGTCTTGATCCAACTATCATTGTTTCAAACTTTATCCATACACTATGTAGTGTGTGTTTTGTAGTTTGCACGTACTAGCGTTCATTGTGCTAAAGACTATCAGTATAATCTTTCTAGATGCTAAGAATGGAAAAGAAGATCCAACGGTTTGCAATGTTTGGTTTTACTAGTCTTGATCCAAAGGTGAATGTTCAAAGTTAATCCATACACTATATGAAGTGGTATGGTATTATACGTAAGAGATAAGACAATATAAAGATAAGATAAGAAGTATTGCGAATAATAGCCGATCTAATGGTAGGTCTCATAGGAGCGAGGTGCTTGAGAGTTAACACGGTGGGTAGAATTACAAGTTACATCAAGGACCTCATGAAAAATGAAAATTGCATCCAAGTCCATGCATTTAGCACAAGGACCCTGAAACTGGAGCAATGAAGTGTGTGTTTTGATCTAGGTTTCTGCATAATAGCCTTCATCATGCTAAAGAGTATTAGTAGAATATTTCTGGATGCTAAGAATGGAAAAGAAGATCCAATGGTTAGAAATGTTTGGATTTGCCAGTCTTGGTCCAATAGTAAATTTCAAAGTTAATACATACACTATATGTAGTGCTATGGTATTGTAAGAGATAAGACAAGATAAAGATAAGATAAGAAGTACTACGAATGACCGATCTAATGGTAGGTATCATAGGAGCGAGGTGCTTGAGTGTTAGCACAATCAGTGGAAGTTCAAGTTACATAAAGGACCTCATAAAAAATGAAAATTGCATCCTAGTCCATGCATTTAGCACAAGGACCCTAAAACTAAGCAATAAAGTGTGTGTGTTTTGAGGTTTGCACATACTTGCGTTCATCATACTCATCAAGACTATTAGTAGAATCTTTCTAGATGCTAAGAATGGAAAAGAAGATGCAACAGTTAGAAAAATGTTTGGATTTGCTAGTCTTGATCCAACTTGTCGTAAAAACTCTCGTTGGATGGTTTCTCATATATTAATGGTGACCCCCCCCCCCGATGTGTACCTCCAAAAACATTTTCGTAAAACTTGCACAGTAACCTACAATTTACTTGTACTAGTTCAAATTTGGCCTATTTTCGATAAATCGACATAGAGTCATTGAAGTGGGCGGAGTTAGGTAGGGAGTTTGAGAACTCATGAAACACGGGAAACCATAAGTACAATATGCTGGTCCACTATATATATATATGTGTGTGTGTGTGAAATCTTTGGCTTGTGGCATTTAGATCAATATTCTTCGGACTTCCTTTACGGGAGAGAATGATCATGACATCACTCGGAAAATTGAGAATGTTCTTTCCTGATAGTTGGAAACTCACATCGACGACATTGTTTACTACAAGAAGATGCACCCATCTACCTCCGAAAAGACTTTTAATTCAAGAGTAGTCTACCGCGCTTACTTGTAGCTCAAGTCTAACTTAATTTCATTAAATTGATGCAAAATCTTAGCAATAAGTTGAATTGTACCTATCGTTAAAACTCTCGGTGGTTTCTAATATATTAATTGACCCCCTTCCCCCAATGGGTACCTCCAAGAGAGATATTTCGTCAAACTTTCAAAGCAACCTGCAATTTACTTGTGGTAGTTCAATTTTTACCTAATAATTTCGTTAAATTGGCATAACAATCAAGTGGGCAAAGTTAGCTAGGAAGTTTGAGAACTCATAAAACATGGGAAATCATAAGAACAAAATGTTGGTTCACAATATATGTTTGAAAACTTGCCTCGTGTGTCATTCTAATCCATATTCTTGGGACTTGCTTTACGGTAAAGAACAATCTCGTCATCACACTAGGAAAATTGAGAATGTTCTTTCCTAAGATAGTTGGAAACTCATACTGATGGAATTGTTTACTACAACAAGATGCACCTATAGACCTCCTAAAAGACATTTAATTCAATAGCAATCTATATTTTGCTTACTTTTAGCTCAAGTATGACCAAATTTCGTTAAATTGTCAACATGAAAAATCTATCTTAGCAAGAAGTTGAACCTATCATCAAAACTCTCGGTGGTTTGTGATATATTAATTGACCCCCTGATGGTTACCTCCAAAATCATTTTCATAAAACTTTCAAAGCAACCTACAATTTTCTTGTAGTTCAAATTCGACCTAATATAACATTGAAAGACATTTAATTTTGTTTACTTTTTGGCTCATGACATCACTAAAGAAATTGAGAATGTTCTTTCCTAATAGTTGGAAACTCACACTGAAAAAATTGTTTACTACAATTAGATGCACCCATCTACCTCTTAAAAGACATTTAATTCAAGAGCAATCTATCATGCTTACTTATAGCTCAAGTTTGATCGACCTCAGTTTGTTAAATCGGCAAGTGGTCTATGAAGTGTGCGAAATTATCTAGGAAGCTTGAAAATTCCTAGCTAGTACTAAAAACTTGGGTATTGCATATAAGAAACCAAGTTCCACTTTGTGTGATATATAATAGGCATGGTTGCATTTTCTTTTAACTATGGTTAGTCCCGTAGGAGCGAGGTGCTTGAGTTAACACGGATGGTGGAAGTACAAGTTACATTAATGACCTCATAATAAATAAAGATTGCATCCAAGCCCATGTATTTAGCACAAGGACCCTAAACCTTAAAACGCTAAAACCCCAAACCCTAAACCCTAAATACATGTCTACTCATTTGTCCAAAAATGGTTGGTGGCAAGCTCTTGCGTGGCAAGTTTAATGATCCCTAGCTCATCTAGTCGACTCATTTGAGCTTGGTTTGCTTTCTTAACAAACTTATGTGAGCAAAACTTTTTGATATTTAATGTTAACGTACTGAACAATATAGTTTTAAAGAGTTTCCTGAGCTACTCATTAAGAGTCGGTCACAATAAAGAGCTTAGAAAGTGTGTTCGACTAATTTCTTGTATGCTAGTTACTTAATTGTTTATCGTGTACTATATATACAAGAGAGAGAGATCAAGAAAATAACCCATGGTTGGATGGTTCTAAGTGAAGTGGTACCCCCTTGCCCACCAGAGTTCAAACCCCATCAGGTTTGGCACTTTGGTGTCCATTAAAATGCACAATATTATTCTTAAGTGGGAAGCGATGTCCCCGTCTATAGCTCGGTGTTTATGGTCACTTCTTCAAGCTCAAGCGCCCCACCGTGGATTAGTTTCAAGACACAGTCTTTCGTAGGTGGTCATATATATAGAGGTAGGGTGTGCATGCATTCATAGGGGTGAGTGTGTATGCATTTGTGAGTGTTTGTGTTTTGTATTGGGTTTTCCCCAAAAAATGTGTGAGGGGCCTTTGGTTTGTGTTGAGATTTGCTCGTTTATCCAAAAGTACCTATGATGTAAGTCAAACTAGGTCACTAAGAGAATGGTGCATCGTTGGAATTTTGGGATGTACTCTAAGAGAATATCTTTCTTAACTAGTAAGTTACACGTGCCCTGCACGTGAGGCTCAGATAATAGACGTGTGACATATCATCACTATATAAAATTATAATGGGTAAAGCATAAAAATATAAATTTGATCAACATATATAAAGTATGGGTGTATATTTGGTACTTATACTTTGTATCATCATGTTTAAGTCAATCATTATTAGCTACCTAACACTTGAAATTTTTGGTAACATGGTCTAGAGAAACGAGTGAGAAGATTCTAGTATGATGGAGAAGTGTGTTTTGAGGTTTGTGCATAACATTAATTATGCTGAAGACTATCAATAGAATCTTGTAGATGCTAGAATGGAAAACAAGATCCAACGTCTGGAAATGTTCGGAGTCGCGAGCCTCGATCCAACGGTCAATATTCAAAGTTATTCATACACTATATCATGGTAAGATTACTCGATCTAGGTCTAAACAATGGATAGGGTGAGTCTAGCTAGCTAAGGTTTTTGGACCCTGGGTCTATACAAGACACATGTCTAAAGGAATCAAATGGCAGTTGCACCAACTCATTAGTGTCTAGAAGGTTTTCTTTATTGTATCTTTCTACTCAGATGAGTGGGTCCCCTATCTAGTCTAAATAGTGGAGCAGATTTTTATTTTCTTTGACAGGAGGCTAGTAAATTTCTAAGCTACTTCTAGTAAGGGCATGTACAGTGTCTAGAAGTAGCTATGAAAACTAGTGTTTAGAACTGTAGTATACACATCCATGCTAAAAAGAAAAAGAAAAACAGACTATTATCCACTGACTAGTGGGCCCTCCTGCCAATTGATTCTCTTAGACATAAGTATAGCACTAGAATCACCTTGAAGACTCTTTTTGTTACCACTACCCACTCCACCGTTTAGACATATGTTTAAGAATTGACGCTGTGCTTACTCTGATGTCTGGGGCCTATGGGCTCACTACCATGGGGGGCCGTTGTTATTAGTGGTCTAGTTATATCCTATAGCATCCAATGAATGTTAGATCTGACTCCTCTAGCTCCTCCTTCTCGATGAAGCCTCGACACTCGGCTTTGAAGGATGGTTACGAGGGTAGTAGGAGGCGACGTTCCCGTCGATAACGAGGTGCCTATGGTGACTTCGTCAAGCTCAAGCCCTCTATCGGACAGTCTGAAGACACAATCTTTCAGATGTGCTCATAGGGGTAGGATGTGCGTTCATGTGTTCATAGGGGTGAGTGTGTGTACGCATTTGTGAGCGTGTGCATTTTGTAGTAGGTTTTGTCAAAAAGGAGAGAGATGGGACTTCCGCTTATATTAAGGTTTGCTCGGTTTTCCCAAAGTAATTGTAATGGCCACTAGTGTCTAGGGTCTATGGGCTCACTACCGAGAAGCCACATTATTAGTGGTTCAATTACATCCCATAGCAGCCAGCGAATATGAGCTCTGACCCCCTAGCATTTACTTTGCCAGGAAGCCTCGGTGCTTGACTTTGAAGAATGGTTATGAGGGTAGTGAGAGGCGACCTTCCCGTCAATATATAGCGAGGTGCCTATGGTGACATCGTCAAGCTCAATCCCCACTAGATAAGTCTCAAGATCCAGTCTTTCTGAAGTGATCATAGGTGTAGGGTGTGCGTACCTGCATTCACAGGGGTGAGTTTGTGTACGCATTTGTGAGTGTCTCTGTTTTTTAGTGGGTTTTCGCAAAAAGATAGGGTGGCCTTTGGTTTATTTATTTATTGAGTTTTGATCTGTTTTCCAAAAGTACATGTAATGCAAGTCAAACTAGGTGAGTGATGTTTGGGGGCCCACATGTTCTCTAGCGTGGGCCCTAGTTATCAGTGGTCGAGTTAAATCCAATAGTAGCCAGCGAATGTGAAGACCTGCTCCCCTACCTCTTCGTTCTCCACGAAGCCTCTACGCTAGGCTTTGAAGGCACGCTCTTTTTTCGAGAAATGTCGGCGGATTCAGTCATGCCGGTCTGGTGACCGATAGGGGATCTTGATGCACAAGGTGCCCGAGTTAGGGTAAGTACACCAGAGTTCAAGGTCTTAGTTTGTTTTCTCGAATTTAGCTTATGGGTTCTATCCTTTTGGGTTTTTTCTCTATTATGCCCGTCCTGGTCGATGATGTTTCCTGGCTTTAGATGCTGGCACGGATGGTGGACGCGGAGTGGTATGGTATCGTTACTGATGCAGATCTCGGGCTCTGGTGCGACTGTGCCCTAGAGCCCCGTTGCCGCGTCGCGTTCTAGGGAATGAACTTTGACCGCAGGTTCTTGGGTTGCAACTATGAATGTGAGCGCTACATGTTCATTCACTAGGTATATCTACCACACTCACTTTCGCTGCAGCGCACAATGATGTCGTTGTGATCATAGCTCGAGATCCGTGATGACCTCGAAGAGGAGGAGTAGGAGCACCACCAGATGCATGCCGAGGAGGTGGGCGTAGAGTTAGCGGATATCTCCAACTCACTGCACTCAGTCGTAAATAGGATAGATGCTCTTAGATTTGGGTAATTAGAGCTAGACATTAGGTTCTTAACCAACTATGGTCTGCAATCCAGATATTTAGCATGCTCATGATGGTTTTGGTGGCTGGATGTAGATTCCACTAAAAATTAAGTAATCCCCTTTTGTTTACTAGTACTCACCATCTCATAGTACTGCCACATTAAATTACACTAGGTTAATTAATATGGGAGTAGTTGACAATCTGCTTATAGCCTGTCTAGAGTTCGTGGTTACTACTAGTTGATCTGGTTTTTGTGTTACTGCTATCTCTATCTATATACGAGTATCACTACATTTTTTGCACATTTCTGCACCTCCTCCGTCGCGCACCTTCTTTACCCAACAACATCCACCTTTCCATCGCATTAGCTCAATCTCAAGTGAGTCCGCAACCATACGGATAGTTGTTCAGGTGATATCTATTTGAAATAGTAGATCTATATGCCACATTAGGAAGCTGGGATCACCATGGATGTAGCCATGGAATTAGTTATAAGGTCCACTAAAAATTGGTAAGTATATGTTGCAAGGAAGAGTCTTATGAGGATGGGAAGCTTGTCCCTGGCTTTATTTCATAGAACGGTCCTCTACTGAACAATGCAGATGTAATTTGTTGCATATCGTTCCTAAACAGATTGTTATTTGTTGGTGTCCTGCATTGCTGAGTTCTTTAAATTATATTTTTCAGTAAAGGGGAACACGCCCAATCCTTGACGTCATATTAATGCACTACCCTACTTTTCATTGCGAAGTTGATGTGTTCTTTCCTAAAGTTTACTGGTTTTGCTACATTTCATTTAGCATCATGCGCATGTGCCACCCATGGAGGAGGCATTATCGAGTGACAAGTGTTTTTATGTATCCAACTGCTTTGCTGGAATTTCAGTAACCTATGCTTTGTCCCAAAAACATTTTTTTAATAAAGAACGCTTTATTACTTAAAAGGTCCCCCAAAATATACGGATCATTTTTGTTGCATCATGATTTGTAGAAACGAAGTTATTCCAATCTGTTGCCACTTACTAAAGCTAGGACTGCTCATGTGCCATCAAAGAAGGCAAACCTTGAAGTTCGACCCTTTTCATGTCGGTTCTATTTCCCATGTTTGGGAAATATGCATGGGAATATGCCTCTATGGTTCTTTGCCATTTGCGGTACCACTGTGGAGCTTGCACGATGTGTGTAGCTGAATTTGGATTTCTTTTTGAAACAAGAATTTGGTTTAATTTTTTTGAAATGAGAATCTGGTTTAATTCTGGATTTGTTATCTACAGTTTCCACCTTACTCATATTTATCATGCCGTAATGGTGCTAGTCACTACAAGGATTTGACAATTTCCCATCTCCGAGAGAAATACAAAGCTCATAAACACATGATTTCGTGCCTTCAATTGAAGAGAAACACTAGGACAAACAGATTAGTCGCTTGAAGGAGGAAGTGGCCACATCCACTAAGAGGATAGCTGATTTGACTGCATGATGGAACACATCAATTTCAGTTGCTCATGATGCTACTGTTGATTTTCAAAAGTTCGTGGCCAACGACTTAGTTCCCGAGTCGCCTGATGTGGATGGCGACGAGCTGATTGGCCAGGCGTATGACTAGATCTTGGAATAGGTGGGAATGCAAGCTGAAAATCTTTTCAATTCGGCTATAGAAGAAGATGAGACCCTCACAGAAATTCGATAATATCCACGCCCATATAGTCTTGATCCTACCAAAGATGAGGAAAACTGTAAACCATATTGACTGCATATAGTCTTATTCAAACTTGTGGTGGTTTCTTAGCTTTCAATTTTTTTCCTTCTGAGATCTGTTAATGATGATGTTAATGCCAGTTGCGAGTGATTTGTTAGCATGTTTCTGGTAGTAAACCAAAACTTGTAGTTGTATATTGTGAAATTTTAGGGCGATGTTGTTGGGTCCGCAGCATAGAAAACAAAAAATTTCCTACGGTGTGAACTACACGCCAAGATCTATCTACTAGGTACAAAGCAACGGGTGGACATACATCCAACGAGGACTTACCCTCGAAGACAACGAGTTTTGTTAACGAGTAGGAACTCGTGGTTGATGTAGTCGTACACTTGCCGATCTCATGATCGTGAGGAAGTCCGAGCAGGTCCGGCTCCAGCACGTCCTTCAGATCCAGCTCCAGCACCACCAAGTCCAGCACCGCAAAGTAGTGGTGCATCCGTGATCGCACACTCGTTCGGTACCCCGACAACCTCCGTCCCTCGCTCCAGCAAAGCAGCGGAAGCAGAAACTCCTTTCCAGATAAAGCCACCGGGAACATGTATCTCGCTAATCCGAGACCATGGGGAATAATACTAGAGGGGGAGAGAGATCCTTCACAAGGAGGTGTATGTGAGAAGTGAGGAAAGGGTGGCCTTTTATAGGAGGAGGGGAGGTGCCCCTCCTTCATGGCCGGCGCATGGAGGAGGTGCCTCTCCACATTAAAATGCCTTTTCACATTCCCTTTTAAAGTCTCCACTTTAAATGCATTAAATTTCTCCAAATTTAATGCTCTCTCATTTAATAAAACTCTTTTATTATTTTTATTCAGAATTTTGTTAATTACTTTAATTAACAAACATTCACATAAAACCGCCTGCAACATTTCCATATTACATGCCGAACCAATTTCAGCAATTTCACTTGAAACAGTTTCGGTGTCTATTGAAATAAATCCAGCGCTTTCTTAAATCTTTATCTGAAACATATTTGCTCCAAATGGTGTCGGTATCCCTTAAGTGTGTCACCCTACGGTTCGCGAATAATGCAGACATGATCGAGACCCCTCTCTCAATAATTAGCAGCGGGACCTGGAGATCCGTACTGACTCCTACACATTCAACGATGACTTATGTGATCATGAGAACCTTTAATGCTTTTAACTAAATCCCTTTGTCTCGCGATATATATTCCATGTCCGAGATTCGATCATCGGTATCTCCATACCTAGTTTGATCTCGTTACCGACATGCACTCTTTTCTCGTTCCCGTGATATAACATTCTAGTGATCACATCACTTGCTTGCAAGCTATTTCAATGTGATATCACCGAGAGGGCCCAGAGTATATCTAGCCATCTTCGGGATTGACAAATTCCACTCTTGATCCATGAGCCTCAACATAACACCTTCGTAGCACTGAACCCATCTTTATAGTCACCCTGTTACGGTGTGACGTTTGATGTTATCAAGATACTCTTCCGGTGTTAGCAATTAACATGATCTCATGGTCTAAGGATAAAGATTACTTTGTATGATGTTATAGCAATATAAACATAATGACTTTGATCGTAATGCTATACTTCAGATGAATGTTCATCACATCATTCCACCAATGTTGTGACCTCGTTATTAACAACATCCAATTTCCATGATCAGGAAACCTTGATCATCTTGTTAATCAACGAGCTAGTCTATAAGAGAGGCATAACTAGGAACCCTTTTTGTTTATTAAACACACATGTCTTGACGTTTCCGATAAATACAGTTATAGCATGCAAAATAAACATTTATCATAAAAATGGAATAAGATAATAACCACTTTATTATTGCCTCTCGGGCATATTCCCTTCAGTCTCCCACTTGCACTAGAGTCAATAATCAAGTTTGAAAAACTTTGCGTATTGAACACCTATGGCTTTCTTGTGTTGCATATACGCTATTGCTAATGGTTAACATAATCTCCGGATCTGACAGTTTGAGGTTCGTGTGTATTTGCATGTCTTTGCGTCTCTACACATCACTCATTCTCAAATGAGATGGCATTGTATAAATTTGGTCCTTTGGTGAGACCTTTAGTTCGTTCGGCTCAAAATATGTGGATATTATTGTCACACAATATATCTTCATAGTATTAACCCACTTTGAACCACACCTAGTTTGATAACAAACTACTTAACACAAATGCCCTCCTTTGCTGCTACTATAGCAGTTATATACTTAGCCTTTTGTTGTAGTATCCGTCACAATGTCTCAACTTTGGAACTCATCCAAATCCATCATGGAACATCCTTTCCATTACATGGTGACACCCATAGTCTAAATTGAGATAAATTTAATTTGTATCTTGTGACAAAACTAGTATCAATGTAACACTTCACAATGAACTACCTTTAACTATTTGTCACTTATACATTATATATTCTTAGTTCTTCCAAAGCTCATAAGACTATCTTTACTATCGTCCAATGATCATCTCATGAATCATTCTGGTATGTGCTCATAACATTTAGAGCATAGGACATTCTGGATATATACATATCATGGTATAATCGATCAAAATATTCATGTGATTTTACTCACCAAGTGTTGAAACACTTGAATTTTGATACAATCCTTTCCATGCAGCAAGAACCTTTCTTGTTGTTTTCATATTGAACCCTTTCAATATCTCATATATGTATGTATGGCACAACCATATTAGCGCCTTAATCTATCCATATAGATATTGATGCCTAATATTCCGGTTTTGCCCAAGTCTTTCATTGAAATCTTATTTTAATGAAATTCTTAACTTGTGTTAATACAAGATACATCATTTCCAATCAACAATATGTCCTCTACATAATGTATTAGAAATATGTCTCAGCGCTCCCACTTAATCTCTTGCAAATGCAAGCATCTTCATCATATCCGATGAATTTAAACTCTTTTAACAGTTTCATCATGGTGAAGATTCCAACTCCGCTATGCTTACTTCAACTATTGAAGTTTGCATGCCCTTTTAGCACCCTTTGAATTAACAAAACCCTTTGGACCGTGTCATGTTCACGTCCTAGGTAACCGTACTATTAGAAGAACATTGTTTTATTTATTCAATTACCATATACCAAATTATATGTAGTGGTTGCTACATTAATCCGTCAAGACTAAATATCGCTATGAAAGATCAAATCTTGTCATAGTCAACTCCTTGAACATTGTCGTAAACTTCTTTCCGACATGTCAACTATTTCATAGATGTTAAACATCCATGTCTTATTTCTTTACAGATCCAAACACGACCGATAGGCTTCACGCCTTTCCGGAGGGTCTTCCAAGTTTAGAAACTTGATTTCTCGTGTATGGATACTATCACGGATTCTATGACTTCTAGTCATTTTATTGAGTCAGGGCCCATCATCGCTTCTTTGCATGTAGTCGGTTCATCATTGTCAAAACAATAACGACTTGCTTATCAAATCTTACTATTTGATTCTTACCGACCCACACAGTTCTATAGGAACTCTAATCTCCGAGATCACACCTTTTGTAATCGCGAGAGCCATGAGCATTGTGGCCGCCACCGGGACACTTTCCGGCGCTGCGCTACTTAGCACATATAGCTAAGGTTCAACAACCTTATCAAAGTTCTATTGTCCTCCCACTTAACTTTTCGCGAAAAATTCCTTCTCAAGAAACTTGACGTTCCAATTAACAAACTCTTTTGTCCTCGGTGTTATGGAGCAATTCCCAACAAATTCTTTGGGATAACATACAAAGACGTGCTTATCCGACTTTTGTTGTAAACATTTTACTTATGCATAGCATACCAAAATTTAAGAAAAGACAATTCGGGTTTTATCCCAAACCATAATTCATATGGTGTCATTTCAATGGATCACGATGGTGCTCTTTTCAGTGTAAAAGCGGTAGTCTCTAAAGCTTCAATCCTTAAAACATAATGGCAGTTTTATAAATGACACCTTTGATCTTACCATGTCAAACATGGTTTCATTTCATCTCTCGAGCATACCATACTCCTGTGGTTTATCGGGAAATCCAAATTCATGGAACAATTCCTCAAATCTTAGGTGTTTTCCTAAACATGTAACACAAATATCTTCCTTTATGATCGAATCATAAACTCTTTATTTTCTTGTTCCAATGATTTTTCACTTCATCTTGAAAGTCTTTGAACAACTTTCAAATGTTTCATACTTCTTCCTTATTAAGTAAATATACAGATATATGCACTCAAATTTTTGAAGAAAGCATATGAAGCAAAAAGATCCATCGCATATGGCTACACATAATGGATTATGCACATTAGCATGCACAATTTCCAATAATCTAGTCATCCGTTCCTCTCTGGCCTATGGACGAAGTTTCAATTATCTCTAGGAAAGTCTCACATGCGTCAATTGATCAAAATCAAAGACTCCAAAAATCCATCAACATGGAGTTTCTTCATGTTTTCTTTCCAATATAATTTAAACAGCGATGTCACTTCATAAGTGATCTTTCAATCATTTGTCTTGCGACATTTTAGCAATAGTGTTTATGGATGTGATTTCTCCCACTACACTTGTAAAAGTTCATCCATCCTTTATGGAATACGGTAATTATTTGAACAACCATTGTTCTCGTAATACCGGAACAAAATAAAAATTATTAAAACAAATCTTGAAGGCTAGGTTTGATGACAATGAAAAAGCACAATAACACTTTATTTGTTTTCGATGATCATCACCACTTATTCTCTTGCTAGTTAGTTAGGCCATTGCAGTTCATGAATTGCGTTGTCCTGTATGACACTTCATACCAACCAATTCGGTATCCAATACTGGTATCCAATACCTAAGAACCACATTGTTTAACAAGCAAGGAATACAGCCATAACATGTATATCTACTATATACCTAAGTTGGACATCTCCAACCTTTTATTTTATGCCAAATATTTTATAGATTCTCTTTCAGCAATTCCTTTTCTTTGAAACGAATCTATCAACATCAATAGTGGTGTCATCAACATGACACATGGTACAAAGCTTGTATATAGTCAAATACTAATACCTTTGGACTTGCACTTTGAAGTGGATCACCATCATCAAATGTTTGGCATTCTTTCCAAAATCCATTCTTTAGTAATCTATTAGTGTAGGAAACATTTTACTTACATCTTCTATTCATCCTTATCATGACAACTTTCATGATCAAGCTACTATAGCCTATAAGGAAGAATCGCGAGTATAATATCAGTTCCCAAAACCTTTTTGGTAGATTCGGATGCCTAGCATCTCCAACCTTCACAAATTCTCATACAATATGAGAACATGTATTTTGCTAAATTATATTCTATCATAATGCAACCAAAAACATTTTTTTAGATATCACAATATCTTTCACACATGATGGTTTCTGAAACAATTTTCAGCTCCAATATAATCTTGATATTAAAACAACTTTTGAGTATCAATAATCATGGAGGCAAACATGATACTTTAGATAGTAACATTGGAATTCTTAATCTTGATTTAATACTACTTATTAAACTTCATGGAGTAAATAGAGTTTGCTGAAAGTTTTCAATAGGACTTATAAACTTTAAATTGACATTCAAAACAATACGACCCCAGTTCGTAAAGTAAATATCTAGAATTATATAGTTCTATTATCTCAAATAAAAAACTAAGCATAAGGTAGAAAACGAATGCCAATGACTATAACGATCTATGAAAATTCACTTTGATTTAACTTATGACAAATTTGGTTCGACTAATCCAAATTAGAAATGAACTCCCACTCAAAAACGACATCCCTCGTGTCTTTTTGGTGATTACATGAACCAAATCCACTACACCAAGTCCGATCATCACGTGAATTGATGTAGCTTCAAAGGCGAGCATCTATATGGGCATCATATCAACTATAGGACTCATGCTTAACCTTTCGGTCCGTGTTCCGAGGCCATGTCTGTACATGCTAGGCTTGCCAAGTAAGAACCTTAGTATTCACGTGTGTAAAACTGTCTTACACCCATTCCTATGAAAGCGTAGATTCGAGTACACCTGATCATCACGTGATGTCTCGAAACACGATCCACAAAACCGTGCATACTTAAGGAAGAACACATTTTATCTTGATATTTAAATGAGGGATCATCTTATAATGCTACCAAAAGCGCCAAACTAGCAGTATAAGATGCTAACATCTAATGTGTAAAGTGAGATGATATGGTCCATGCATTTGATCTCTATCACTTGCATCGTGGTATGATCTCTATCATTCTTTTGTGTGTAAGGCCAAGGTCTATGGAACTTACACGTTGAGTGTGTTGTAAGAGTATCTATCATACATCTAATTACAACAATACCATATCAAGACACTAGCCCAGTAACGATCTAAACTAGACGCCTCTAATTTATCAATTGCAAGTTTTATGTGGCTTAGGGCTTTCGGAGATAGAACCGTTCTTACCTACGAACATGAACCACAACGAGGATAACCAAGTTATTAGCAACTCGTTGTAAATCAGATATTGACTATAGTAGGAGAGACAGACACCCGCTAGCCACTTATGCAAAACAAGTTCCATGTCAGTCGTGGAACCGGTCTCATGTACGATGACATGTAAGGTTGGTCCGGGCCGCTTCATCCCACTATGCCACAAATATCCAAAATACATAGAAGATGCAATAACATGATCATCATCACCCACATATAAACATATGTGTACTACCTATGCAAAGCACCTACGCATAGATCAGGCTCTGATACCACTGTTGGGTCCGCAACATTGAAAACAAAAAATTTCCTACTGTGTGAACTACACGCCAAGATCTATCTACTAGGTACAAAGCAACGGGTGGACATACATCCAACGAGAACTTACCCTTGAAGACAACGAGTTTTGTTAACGAGTAGGAAACCCTGGTTGATGTAGTCGTACACTTGCCGATCTCAAGATCGTGAGGAAGTCCGAGCAGGTCCGGCTCCAGCACGTCCTTCAGATCCAGCTCCAGCACCACCAAGTCCAGCACCGCAAAGCAGTGGTGCATCCGTGATCGCACACACGTCCGGTACCCCGACAACCCCCGTCCCTCGCTCCAGGAAAGCGGCGAAAGCAGCAACTCCTTTCCAGATAAAGCCACTGGGAACATGTATCTCGCTAATTCGAGACCATGGGGAATAATACTAGAGGGGGAGAGAGAGCCTTCACAAGGAGGTGTGTGTGAGACGTGAGGAGAGGGTGGCCTTTTATAGGAGGAGGGGGGTTCCCCTCCTTCGTGGCCGGCGCATGGAGGAGGTGCCTCTTCACCTCCTCCATTCATGTGGTGGTCACCCCTCCACATTAAAATGCCTCTTCACATTCCCTTTTGAAGTCTCCACTTTAAATGCATTAAATTTCTCCAAATTTAATGCTCTCTCATTTAATAAAACTCTTTTATTATTTTTATTCAGAATTTTTTTAATTACTTTAATTAACAAACATTCACATAAAACCCCCTGTAACATTTCAATATTACATGCAGAACCAATTTCAGCAATTTCACCCGAAACAGTTTCGGTGTCTATTGAAATAATTCCAGCGCTTTCTTAAATCTTTATATGAAACATATTTTCTCCAAATGGTGTCGGTATCCCTTAAGTGTGTCACCCTACGGTTCGTGAATAATGCAGACATGATCGAGACCCTGCTCCAATCAATAATCAGCAGCGGGACCTGGAGATCCGTACTGACTCCTACACATTCAATGATGACTTCTGTGATCGTGAGAACCTTTAACGCTTGTAACTAAATCCCTTTGTCTCGCGATATATATTCCATGTCCGAGATTCGATCATCGGTATCTCCATACCTAGTTTGATCTTGTTACCGACATGCACTCTTTTCTCGTTCCCGTGATATAACATTCTAGTGATCACATCACTTGCTTGCAAGCTATCTCCATGTGATATCACCGAGAGGGCCCAGAGTATATCTATCCGTCATCGGGATTGACAAATTCCACTCTTGATCCATGAGCCTCAACATAACACCTTCGTAGCACTGAACCCATCTTTATAGTCACCCTGTTACGGTGTGACGTTTGATGTTATCAAGATACTCTTCCGGTGTTAGCGATGGTCTCATGGTCTAAGGATAAAGATTACTTCGTATGATGTTATAGCAATATAAACATAATGACTTTGATCGTAATGCTATACTTCGGATGAATGTTCATCACATCATTCCACCAATGTTGTGACCTCGTTATTAACAACATCCAATTTCCATGATCAGGAAACCTTGATCATCTTGTTAATCAACGAGCTAGTCTATAAGAGAGGCATAACTAGGAACCCTTTTTGTTTATTAAACACACATGTATTGACGTTTCCGATCAATACAATTATGGCATGCAAAATAAAAATTTATCATAAACATGGAATAAGATAATAACTACTTTATTATTGCCTCTCGGGCATATTCCCTTCAGATGTTTGAACTCTAGATCTTGATGTCATAGTAGGGGTAGGCTTCTACCACTTGGAATATTTAATACCCAACAATTCATTGTATCACACGAATAAGTGCACAAACATGATGTTCGTAGGTGGAAACTGAGAAATGCAAGTGCACAAACTTGTATGAGTCGTGTGGTTTCTACTATTAATACAACGAGGGTTTTCCCCTTAAAAAGCAGGGTTCGCAAAAAAAATATAGTGGGGCGAAAGTTTGTTTTGAGTTCGAGGAAGCTCAGTCGTGTGTCCCTTGACCCCATCGTCATCTTCTCTGCATGGCTGCCCTCCCTCGACTGGACCATCCCCGCCGCTCCACCATTGAACACCACCGCACTGTCGTTTGTTGGTATGTACCTCCCCAACCTCTAGCCATCACGTGATTTCTGAAGGATAGAATGCATTTATTTTTGGGCATTGCGAGCTAAATACGCTGGTGGCGTTTCCAAGAAATGGAATCGGCGTTGGCAGATACATTTGTTGTGTCGGCGGATGCTTGTAGAGCAGAGGTGGATGCTGAAGGAGCACCAGGGGATACATGTGAAGCAGATGTGGAGGCCGATGCTTGTACCGCATCGCAGTCTTGGGAACTGTTGAGTGATGCTTGGAAAGCGGTGGAGACGTAGTTAAAATCCTTGTCGGCTGCCATTGCAACAGATTCAGCTATGTTGGCTATAGCTACCAAAGCGACGACTGAGTGGGATGCTAGGAATGCGTCAAATTGTGGCCATGCTTCTTCAATGTTAATGGCTATGGCTCATCATCCATCGTTGGCGCCTGTTCTATCTGCTCAGAACTCATCTACCCCATTGTAAGTTCTGTGTTGGATTTTGTCTCTCTGACTTTGATACATTGCAAATGTATCTATAATTTTTGATGGTCCATGCTTGGTTTTATCCACTTTCTTGTGTTTTGTTCCAACTTTGGAGTACTTTTCATATGATTTCTTGGACAAACCTATTAGCAAGAGCCACAGTGTCAGCTGCCTGTTTTCTACTGTTTTTGTTCCAGGAAAGTCAGAAAATGAATATTCTCGAAATTGGATGGGACAAAAGCCAAAGTGCTTATTTTTCCAGATGTCATCAAGTGCCAGAATACGAGACGGAGAGGGGCCAGAGGGCGGCCACACCACCTGGTCGCGCGGCCAGGCCTGGCCCACGCCAGACGTGGTGTGGCCGCTCCCGGCACCCCGAGCCTTCCGACTATAAGATGCCCTCGGGACGTAAACCCTAAGTTCCCGATCAAAAATCCACGAAAGAGTCTGTAGCCACCGTCATCTCCATCCCTAGACCGGGAGGGATCTGAAGCTCTTCCCGGCACCCTGCCGGAGAGGGGAATTCATCCTGGAGGCCTTCTTCATCACCATGCAAGCCTCCAGTGTGATGCGTGAGTAGTTCATCCTTGGACTACAGACCATGTAGTAGCTAGATTCCTGGTTCTCCTGCTTTGTGCTTTCATGTCAGATCTTGTGAGCTCCGTTCATGATCAATATCATCTATTTGTAATTCTGTATGTTGTGTTTGCAGGGATCCGATGGATATTGAGATGTTATTTCAGATTGATTATTGATTCTATAATGTCTTTGTAATTTGTGATCTTGCATGCTTTCCGTTGTTAGTAGCTATCTTGGCCAAGTAGATGCTAGCAACACCAAGAGTTAGTATTTATGCTCGATAGTGGGCTCATGCCTCTGGTAATCTGGGGAAGTGACAGAAATCTCTAAGGTACTAGATGTGCTGTTGCTACTAGGGAGAAAACAACAATCCTTTGTTCATAGAACAATTGTATCGTTTACTTTACACGCAGTTCGTAAAGCAATAATATGTTGCTTGCAACTTAATACTGGAGGGGGTTCGGATGATACCTGAAGGTGGATTATTAGTCATAGATGCAGTTGGATGGCGGTCTATGTATAATGTTGTAATGCCTAATCAAGTCTCAAAGGAGTCAAGATGATTAGTATATGCATGTATTGCTTTCTCGGTGTTTGTCAATTGCCCCGCTGTTATTTGTTCACCCAGCATGTTATCTATCTTAAGGAGAGCCACCTCTAGTGAACTATGGATCCCGGTCCTTGTTTTTTACATACAATCTATAATCCTTTACTGTTTTGTGTTTACTTTCTGCAAACTTTTACTTCTTTCAATTTGATACGTTTAATCCTTTGTTTTCCGCAAAACACGGTGAGATTGACAACCTCATCGCAAGTTGGGGACAAATTTCTTTGGTTGTGTTGTGCAGGTCTCCACGTTGCTACTAGCACCGGTAGTGCGCCTTGCCAAAGCTCAGCTAGTAACACCTTTGGGTTGTTTCCTTGCTCCTACTAGTTCGATTAAACCTTGGTTTCATAACTGAGGGAAACTTGTTGCTGTGCTCATCATACCTTCCTCTTGGGGTTCCCAACGAGCTCTACATCAACCACGCACCAGCACTTTTCTGGGCGCCGTGCATTGAGCCATCAGACTTCCTCCCTCTTTTGTATATTGTGCTCTGGGTTTTTTCTGGATACAGTAGATATTTGTTTAAACTAGTAGTACTGGAAAGATAAAATGCTATTTAATCACAAACTAATGATCCGAATGGGATTAAACTTTTACAGGATTCAAACCTAGGCACCGATGATTTACTGATTTTTTGTCAATCTGTTTGAATAGTTTTACTTTTTAGTTCAAAATCTGAGCTACTGTCATACGTTGGATCTAAGATGGAAGGTGGATCTTGGGGCAAGTCACCGTGAGACTTGGGTTCACCAAGTCACTGAAGCTGCGTCCGTTTATTCTCCCCTTCTTTATGATAAAACCAGAAAATTCAGGTGGGGGTCTTTTTGTCCTCCCTGGTGACCTCAAAAAAAGTTCTTCATTCCCTTTGCCCAGTTCTGACATGCTGAAGCATTTTGCGGTGCTTTCATCCTACTTTAGTTGATTCCTTGTGTTCTTTAGGTTATTTTGTTGACAGACTCTACTTTTTAGGTAGTTTTTCAGATGCGTGCAGTTTAGGAAATTTTGATGATAAATTTTCCTATCAAATTGTATGATGCATTGTGGTGTTTACTTAATTATTTTTTAGGGTTGTGCATTGTGCATTGTGTTGTTTATGTGATTCTGATGATGCACTTTTGCTATTTGCATCATCCTACCAGCTTCATTGGGAGAACATATCCAACAATCAATGACTTGCTAGGCGATGTATTTGGTCATATTCTTGTCAGGATTCCTCCGCACCCATCCTGCACACTGAGGGCATCAGTTGCCTAAAAACATTGGATGGACTTCATGGGAAACAACGATTTTAAAAGGCTAACCCGGTCACACAACAGAGGAATGTCGTTACTTGGATTTTTGACCAATATCTGCGAGGATGCTCGATTCTTAATAGATCATAATCTTGACCAATCCAACTTCTAGAAGCTGAACAGGCTGGTGGAAGTACATAAATCCTACAAAACATAAGTACTCGGATGTCACAATGGTAGGGTGGTACTTCATTATCTGCAAGGGTCTAACATGATAAAGCCCTGGCATCCAATCAGTGGAAGTGAAACAGTGATACTAGAACCAACAATTTAGCGGAGTCGTGAGTATGATATGTGTTCGAGAAACCATGGGCAATTGTCTTAACACTGTTGCAACAATTTATGGGTTGTTTGGATAGTAACCAATGGTAACCAAGCACTGGTGTAGAGGTACTCATCAGAGTTAGGAAAATGGGAGGATTGGATTGAACCTACTGAGATGCTGGCTAAGATTGATCACAGGCCGTCAACTCTCAAGGGGACATTTTGTACTAGCCAACAATGAACTCCAGATATATAATTGCCTTCGACCACGTGACAACAAAATTGTGTTATATTGAGTGCCCCCATGAGACACATGATATTTCCAGACGCAATTTTGTCATTGCTACGGGGCATAATGGAGATGTTGCCCTTGCGGTTATAAGAGACTTCACTCTAAACACATGGTGCAGTGAAATATCATCAACATGCAAATGGGAAGCTTGGGTGCCTCATATAATGGTTGAGTTGGATACTCTCCTTGGGCTTGAGAAATCATGGGCATATGGTGGGAAAGATGTAGTAAGGTTACTCTGCGCATTTGAGGATAGAGAAATGGTGGTTATATGGGCGAAGTAGGGAGTATTCGAATTAGATCTCAGCAGCATGAAGTCTAAGAAGTTTAGATCTTGTAAACATTGGTGTACTTTACATCCCTACATAATGACACCTGGTTAGTGCAGTCATTCATGTGCAACCCTTGCATTTTTGTACACCTATGATTTTGCTGATCATTTTGTTCATTTCCTTCAGCAACAAGAAACAAAAGGGAAGTCCTGTCAGCAACACAGCTTATTCAGGTTGCAACATCAAGGAGATGAAAATAACACCCGGATAAACAAGCAAGGCTTGTTTGGGAAATCATGTGTTTGCCCAAGTTGTGTTATTTGAAGCTACGGTCTGATGTTTGCTTGTTGTGTTAGCTGATGGAACTATGGCAGCACCTTTATTTGTGATGGAGTCACAGCGGTAGGGCCTAGAATATTAGAGTTGCATGTTCGTTTTGGGGGCCTATGTGTGTCTGATAAAACATTGTTTTATATGATGAAATTGTGTTCTCTATATAGTAGTGTATGCGTGATGAAATCTTGTTTTATGTGATCTACATATACTTCTAGCTGGTGTTTGTGTTTTGATAGTATGTAGTAGAAGGAGTATTTGATTCGCAGCAGGCTTTTTATTTGATCTGAATTAGTACTACCATTTAGTTAGTGCTTCCTGTAGAAGATTCTTTTCCGACACCTAAATAATCAGTAAACATTTGTGGCACACCATTTTCACATGCTTCAGTCGGAGCTACTTCACACATTTGTTTGTTGTTATGTTACAAAAACATTCTTGTATCAGAGATCTACATTTTCATACACGTGGTTGATGACCCATAAGTATAGGGGGTGTATCGCAGTATTTTTGATAAGAGTGTCGAACCCAACAAGGAGCAGATGGTGTTGACGAGTGGCTTGGAGTAGGAATTCTCTGTAAATACTAAGCAAACGGATTTTTAGGGGTTTTTGATAATGGAGATAAATAAAGTACGAGTAAATAAAATACAATGATAATAAATGCAGCAAGTGGCCCAATCCTTTCTTTAGCAAAGGCAAGCTGGTTGTATTACTTAAGATGACCAAACGTTCTCGAGGACACACAAGAATATCGTCAAGTGCTTTTGCTTCATAAAGTTGATTAATATTCTTTAGTTTGATAAGTGTTGTGTGGGTGAACCTATGCTAATGTACTGACCTTCCTAGGACTAATACATACTCGTGATTAAACCCCTCGCAAGCATCCGCAAGTACAAGAAAGTAATTAAGATAAACACCTAACCACAGCTTTACACTCTGAGATCCTACACTCCCTTGTGCAAAGGTTTCCTAATGGGGGTTTAGGTTTCTGTCACTCTGACAACCCCTACGATTAGTAGCCAAATAAACAATGCATTCCCCTAGTCCCATAAAGGTGAAGTGTCGTGTAGTCGAGGTTTACATAAAACCACTATAAGAATAACACCACAACTTAAATAACAAACTATTGAATCTTTCTCATCATATTTCCACTACTAACAACATGACTTCTCCCATGTCCTCAAGAACTAAACGAACTACTCACAAGACATCATATGGATCAAGATCAAAGATGAAATAATGATAAGTAACAATCTAAATATAACAATAATTCAATGGTTCCACTCAATAGCATCAACTACAATAAGTAATCAACACCGGGAAAGTTTCCCCTAGGAACTATGCAAGATTCAACCCAGTTGTTATAGTGGTACAAAGTGGTGATGATGGTGCTGCTGGAGATGATGATGATGATGGTGCTTGATGGTGGTTTTGATGGTGACGATCTCCCTCTCCGGGAAGGAATTTCCCCGACAGATTTCTGCCTGCCGGAGAGCTCTTTCTCTCTCTACAGCTTTCCACCCTGGATAGGCGGCATAATCTTTTTGTGGTTGCTCCCTGAGGCTTAGGGTTTCGTGGGGATAATATACACAAAACAGGATAGCTAGAGGTGGGCCAGGGTGGCCACACCACCTGGTGGCGTGGCCAGGGGTGGTCCGCGCTAGGGGTGGTGTGGGCCCCCTGTGGCTCAACTCCGCTCCCCCTTCTGGCATCCTTCGTCTTCTGAAAAAATAGGATTTTCCATGTATTTTCTGGAATTTTCTAATCTTCCTGAATTTTGCCTCCAAATAGTGCCTTTTCCATCAGAATCCTGACTTCAGGGGTCCATCCTTCAAAAGTCATCAACCCTGCAAAAACAAATGAAATAACATAAGTATCATCTCTTAATATGAAATATATCAATGAATAACAGTAAATTATGATATAGAATAGTGATGCAAAATGGACGTATCAACTCCCCCCAAGCTTAGACTTTGCTTGTCCCCAAGTGAAAACTGAGCTCAATAAACATGACCTCAGGTTTATGTAGTGAAGAGTCGATAAAGGAATACAGACAAGAAGAATTACATTGATCAATACATAAATCATAATATAAGACAACTCACTATTATATAACTTAACTTGCAATAAGTAAAGGAAACACAATAAAGATACATAAAGTAAATCATAATTGGTAATGGAAAACTTTGATCTTGGTCAAAGGATAGTTAACAATTTGCAGCTGTTCCATCATAAAGGGATTTGCAATGATAGCTTTCAAAGTAATATTCACTAAGATAAGAGCAATGTGCAAAACGAGGAACATAAGAAACATGATTGAATAAATCATCATATGAATGAATGAAACACAACAACTCCAAATACTTGCTGAGATAGAAAGGAATAGGTTTACTGACTCAACAAGAAAGTAAAAGATAGACCCTTCGTAGAGGGAAGCAGGGATCTCAAGTTTCATAAAGAGCTTCCAAAAATTATGGTACTTATTAGCTTTCAGCTCTCATTTCCCCTATCATAAGCTTCTTTAGGTGATTAAGGTTAAAGTTAAAAAACTATGGAGTATATGCTTGAAAAGTATAAGTTGGCAATCTCATGTCCCTTGAATACGAGGGATACTCCTCATGCTACTCAAGTTTAGTTACCGGTAAGTTCTTGGCATAGTAAGTACATGTGTATCTTAGAGAACCGCCAACGGGGTACCCCTTGCACATGATACAGGAGCTATCCCATAATCAAAATGACAAGACAAGCAGACAATGAGCATCTCAGCAATCTTCTTATTTACCATGGGAAAATGGTGCTTTTTTCTCCCTTTCCTCTTTTCTCATCTTTTTTTTCTCAATCTCTATTTCTTTTTTTATAAGAAGAATGCTTCATAGATTGCTCACTATGGTGATGCTGCAAGTTTCCACCATGATTAGGCATAGCTTAGGCTAGCGGCCTAGGCATTTGTCTAACACACATACATAACTCCATGGACTTACAAGCGCCCCTTTCATTTCACACTGACGACATCCATAAACAAAAGAGCATGATATCAACTGGGTACAATGTACAAGTGAAATGTTGAAAGCTCCCCATGACAGCATGGTTCTGCTAATCCCCAACATATAGGTGCAAGCATATACAACTTATATGACACAATGGTTCAAGTTTATTAGGTGCAAGAAAAGTTTTAATCAAGTGCACCTTCAAGTTCGTGAGAGCTTTAATCACTAATTTTCACATAACAAGTTTAATTCGGAAGGTAGATAAAAACATGAATTTACTTGGAATAGCAATAGTGCTAATAGGTAGGTATGGTTGACACGATTGGCATAGGTTTTGGTCTAAGGATTGGATGCACGAGAAGCATTCCCTCTCAGTATAGGTTTTTGGCTAGCAAGGCTGGGTAGCAAGCATAAGAGTTGAAGGAAACAAACAAACATACAAGTGATAAAAACAAACATGCAATCTTCCTTGGAAGCACAAAAGATCTTAACTAGAGAATACTAATCTTATGAGCAAATCAAGAAAGATGATGAAATTATATTTCTTATGAGTACTTTTATCTTTTTCATTCAATTCTCATAATAGTGTTGCTACTAACCGAGCTAGGTTTGCCAAAACCAACTAAATTTACTTAATGATCCCAAAGTGATACGAATACTAACAACAAGATTAATCATATAATAGTAATTGAAAACTAAAATAAAATATGCAAAAGAGTAAATGAAAGAACTTCTCATTAATATTCCATATCGGCAACTCACACCAAGGGATACATAGATATCTAACGAGAGGGGAGACACTTCCATAATGCAAACCATCGTATATGATAACTTCTCTATTCATGATATGACTCTACTAAAAAGGTAAAACTATAAAAGATAGTGATATGATACCGCAACACTCCCCCAAGCTTGGAACAAACCAAGGGGATGCCAAAACCTGATAAAGAATTACTCCTTCGGTGGTGGTGGTGTTCTCTCGATGATCTTTTCAATCAATTTCCTCAAATCCTCAATCTCGAAGGTGAGAGTATGAATCAACTCCGAGTTGTGCTCAATGCGGTTCATGATCATGTCGGGTTGTGAATCCCAGCACTTGCGATTCTTTCCCCACTCTTCCTCCTTGAAGTCTTCTTTTCCTGCATGGTTAGAACGGGGCATGTCCCAATTGGAGGGTAGTTTCTCCTTTGGCATATGATGGAATTGATGCTCATGGATAAGGGTATGGAAGGGATTCTTGGTGCGTGGAGAAGGTGACCGCGAAGCCAAGCAATCACGCGGAGTATTCCCTCCAGTGGACATTCGTGCAGTCCTTTTGAACCTGGCAGGGTTTGTCATCACTCCAATGCTTGCAATGGTGGTGTTGGTGTGCGGATGCTGGTCTTCCTTTGCCTCCTCTTCAACTTCACTATCGATCTCCTCCTCCTGCTCAGAGTCTTGGAGACCTCCTCCTCAGGCTCCTTGCCCTTATCGTTGGCGGAGACCATTATGCTTCTAAACTTTGAGAATAGTTCCTGGCAGAAAAAGATCAAAACGAAGACACACGAGAAAACGATATATGAACCTCAGGAGATCCGGGGGATTATATATTACGAAGTTTTACAACAAAAGGAAGGTACTGGGAGAAAACGGGTCGGAGACGGGCTCCGGGGCGGCCACACCCCCTGGTGGCGCGGCCAGGTGGGCCCATGCCACGGGGTGGTGTGAGTCACCCGGGCTCCGTTTCCATCCCTTTTTCGACTCATTGCGTCCCATGTTAGCTAAAAACTGCAAAAATATAAATTAACAGATGTTGCACGGACCTATCCTTACCAGAACTATTACCTATTTGAAAACAGACTCTACAGGTCTCTAAACTTGGTCTTTAATAAATTCTTCTAGAATCGCTTGAATAACATCAATCTCCTCATCCTTTTAAACATATGTTTGAGTCGTTTAACCATTCACCATCTTATTACACCATTTTCTCCTACAACCTAGAAATTTCTTTCACACAAAACTTCACACAATTCTCATTAGCAACATTAGTGCATGCGAGGTAATAAACCTTTTAAGTTCAATTTCAACTGAAATCCATCAAAACATAAGCTACTGTAGCAAATCCTTCCTAAAGCCCCAAAAAGGAATTCAAAAAGGAAATCGATATAATAACCAAATGCAAGAGTAGCAAAAATCTGTCAAAACAGACCAGCAGGTAAAGATCAATTTTTTCGAAAAACTTCTGTTGCTCAAATCAAAAAGTGCAAAACTAATGAAAGATAAAAAATAACCTGGGGCATGCACACAAAAAAATTACAGATCAGTACGACGTTCTGGAATTCTTCACGATTTTTTTATAGCGAAGCACAAAAATCTGTTTTGGGACAGCAACTTCCCCAAATCTTACTTCTCTCTCATTAGGGGTTGATCTTGACACAAACTAAACATAAAGGATAAGGAGAGGTTATTGCAGAAGCAATAACTTCCATGACTCAAATAAACAAAAACAAACTGAAAGCAAAAGTATATTGGTTGTCTCCGAAAAAGCTCTTTATTTTTAGCCATTAACATTGGCATGAATACACATGTTTCAGTCTAACCAACTTCCTATGCAAGGTAGTTTTTTAAGAAAATAAATTGTTGAAACGAAAGGCTGCTAGCATAGGAAGGCAAAACAAGTGCAACATAAAGACTTTCAGCATAAAGCGAGGAAACTTGACATTATTGAGATGCATAAGAACAATCTTTATATGGCTCATGATACTTATTCCATTTCTTTTTAGGAATTTCAATATAGGAAGCAAAAGCCTTAAAATAAGTTGCAATAGCCTTAGAGTCTAGACCATAAGCATTACTAATATTTCGAAAGTCATCAGTTCCCATAAAAGATTTAATGCATTCATAATCATAAGTTATACCTGACTTTCTTCCTCTATCATTCTCCCATGCTTCAACATTGTCTTGAATATGGTGTAGAAGATCCTTTTTAGCTCCTTCTTCCATGCGTGTAAATGATCCAGCACAAGAATCATCCAATAGATCCTTATCATGAAGAGAAAGTCTTGCATAAAAGTTATTGATAATAATATCATTGGGGAGCTCATGAATAGGACATTTGAGCATTAGTAACTTTAGTCTCCCCAAGCTTGAGTTGTACTCTCGGCATCAAGAGGCCAAAAGTTATATATTTGATTCCGATCTTTATGAATCTCACTAGGAGGATAAAATTTAGAATAAAAGAGAGGTACAATTTCCTCCCATTCAAGAGCTTGACCATTTTTCAGTAGGTTATACCAATCCTCAGCTCTTCCTTTCAGTGATAATGAGAATAACTTCTTCTTGACTTGATCTGTTGTAATACCTGCACACTTGAACAACCCGCATAATTCGTGTATAAAGAGCAAATGATCACCGGGATGGACAGTTTCATCTCCAAAATAGTAGTTATCCATAACACGGTCAACAATTCTTGTAGGTATTTTAAAAGTATCATTTTCAGCAGGTGGAGGTTTATCTACTACCTTAGCAGTGGTAATAACATTACAAAATAAGAAACTAAGTGAATTATCCATATTGAAATAAAGTAACTAACAGAAGTAAACAATACTCACGGTAGAAGTTTCCTTTACCAGTTCCACTCTCCCATAGCGCTTCATTCCCCGGCAACGGCGCCAAAAAATAGTCTTGATGACCCACAAGTATCGGGGGTGTATCGTAGTATTTTCAATAAGAAAGAGTGTCAAACCCAACGAGGAGCAGAAGTTGGTGATGAGTGGCTTGGAGACAGAATTATCTGTAAATACTAAGCAAATAGATTTTTAGGGGTTTTTGATAATACAGATAAATAAAGTACGAGTAAATAAAAGACAATGATAATAAATGCAGCAAGTGGCCCAATCCTTTTTTTAGCAAAGGACAAGCCGGTTGTATTACTTAAGATGACCAAACATTCTCGAGGACACACGGGAATATCTTCAAGTGCTTTCGCTTCATAAAGTTGATTAATCTTCTTTAGTTTGATAAGTGTTGTGTGGGTGAACCTGTGCTAATGTACTGACCTTCCTAGGACTAATATATACTTGTGCTTAAACCCCTTGCAAGCATCCGCAAGTACAAGAAAGTAATTAAGCTTAAAACCAAACCAAAGCTTTAAACTCTGAGATCCTACACTCCCTTGTGCAAAGGTTCTCTAATGGGTGTTTAGGTTTCTGTCACTCCGGCAACCCCTACGATTAGTAACGAAATACACAATGCATTCCCCTAGGCCCATAAAGGTGAAGTTTCATGTAGTCGACGTTCACATGACACCACTAGAAGATGTAACATCCAAAAACTTAATCCAAAGTTAATAAAGATCAAATCTACCAAATTTAGGGTTAACAAAAACTTTTCCATTTAAAAATCTTTAAGCATTCATATGTGTGTGCATTTAAATTAGGAGTTGTTTTGAATTGCCATGTTTGAGTGATTTATTGATTGTAAAATGATTCTAAGGTCAATTACACATCATCTAGATCATCCCCAAGCAAATCCCAAAGAAAAAGTAATCAAAAAGAATAAATAAAGGAAATGGTCACGTTTTCCATTTTAATCACCCAGCCTACTTTGGCTATTCCTAGCACTCCATTTCAAACAGATATAACTGTGGATCTTTGCACCCCTTGCTAGTACAAGTAGTGATGTGCCAAGGCCCACTTTGTGATCTCCCAAAAACATTCAAACTCTAATTTTAAATGACTTTTGAAAATTGAATCTAGTGTATGTATCTAGATCACACTTTTTCAAAAACCACTTAAATGAACTCTATTTTAAAATCCCAAGCAAACCTAGATGCTTAAGCATAAGATGAATCACTCCACCAAAAATCATCCCAAAATTCAAATATTTTGTTCTTGCGGCCATTTGATCGAACAGGTGGCAGGCAAGATTTTTCTGCCTACCTTTTGCTGTTTGATGATCAATGCTTTGTCGAGTTTTTGACCCCATTTGGTTCCCCTGTCTCCCCCAGCTCTAACCAAACCCACACCGGCCTACCCCTTAGCCGTTTGCAGCTGTTGCGCACCACCCAAACTTGGTCACCGTCGGCCGAGCATGCGTAGCTCACAGCTGACCACGCTGCGCCAAACCAGCACAGCCACTAGCTCCGCCTAACCCTACCACCACTCCGTGTCCACCCCACGATCATTGCCAGCCCCTGGACCACCCTAGAGCCGTGCCGCCCTTTCCTCTCTGCGTGCAGCTAGAGCACGCCAGAGCGCGATCGCCGCCAGCACGCCACAGACCAGGCCTCGACACCAAATCACGTGCGCCGCTTCGCCATGAACCCAGCAACCCGCCAGACACGGCCGTGCACCGCCGCGCGATCCACAGTCACCGGGAACCGCGTCGAGCACCGCCTCTGTGTCCTAGAGCGCGGGAAGCTCTCGACCAATTGCCACCGCCCCTAGCCACACCATTAAGCTCTAGACGACCGCCAGCAGACCGCCCACCATCCGCCTACCTCGCCCACTCCGGTAGCCCCTATATCGCCGTCACCGATGAGCCGCGCCCATACCTCACTTCCTCACCGTCGAGCCTATATAAGGAGGCTTCCCTAGAACCATTTCTTCACACCATATCACTCCCCTGTCTCCACTGACCGTTTCCCCTCTCTCGCTAGAGCCGCTCGAGCATCACATCGACGACGACCGTGGACCGTAGATCTTGTTCTAATTGTGTGGTTATTATCGCCCCATACCGCTTCGGGTTTTAAGTGCCGCTGACATGCGGAACCATCCTGTCAGTCGCCCTCTGTGCTGCTGAGCGTCACTGGGCCGGCCCATTTACTTTCCTGCGCTGACCCAGTAATTCAAATTAGGGTTTTTCTATTTAGACTTAAAATCAATTCTGTCCCTTAGTTCAAAAATCAATTCAGAGAGTTATACAAATCTAAATTGAGTGATTCCAATTTTTTTGGAAAGTTAATGAAAATATCTATCCAAGACTGTTGGATTTAAATCATTTAGAGTTAGGGACCTCTCCTAGTAAAAATAACAAGACAGAAGCTTTTGCACATTCAAATATTTTTATAAAATCAACCATAATAGCTTATGAGTTTATTCCAACTCTCAAAAATCACATTTAACCATACCTATCTGAATATGTAATAATATTAAGGTTTACATGCAGTGACTTTGGACTAGTACCAAAATAATGCTATATAGGCATTTCTAGTCAGTTTAAATCATTAAATATTAAACTTAAACTTATTAAAATGTGATCCAACCTTTAAATCACATTCCCATATGTTAGAATATGTGGTGATGACATGTGTCCACATGATCCCATATTTTACTTGGAGAATATCAAATCTTAGTTATTTTCAATGAGTAGAAATTACTTTTCTCAAATAAAAAGAATGAAGCTAGTTAATTAAACCTTGTGATGCTTGTGATGATAATAGATCATCAAATGTGTGCCTTAGTGTGCTAAGTAGACTAGTTAAGTATTGTTTGGTGATTGTGTATCCCGTATGTATTTATAGAAGATAGTACCGACCAAGCTTTCGAGGAGGAGGAGTTCTACCAAGAGGAGGAGGAAGAAAACTTCAACCACTGCACTAACCAAGGCAAGCTATTGTTAGCAAGCTAGAATTAAGCAAGATAACCTAAGAAAGATGCATTGGGAATGCTTTAGTTATACCCTTTGACTATTATCTACCCCAAGTTTTATTTTCCAAGCTTTACTTTCTTTACTTTACCAAAGTCCTTTACTTGTTTATAGTTAGCATAAAAAGTATAAAACTTGACCTATCTAGTTAGATTTAGATGTCATTCTATGGCATGAGATTGAGATTAGCACCCCATATTAGTGAACACTCTTAACTTAGTAGTTTAGAGCTAAACCAAAACTTGAGTCATTTTAGATGGGAATACTTGGTGAAAATGAATTGTGAAAACCTTTGGAATGATGAGTCATTCTATTGAGATGTTTTGACATGTGTTGAGAGACACAAATGGTTTATGTTGATGAAAATGCTGAGGCATGAGCCTTATCCCTTTTACAAAACTGATGGTTGGGTTCGGATGCGATACCATTCCAATTTTACTATACAACCACAATACCTGAATTGGGTAAGGCTTAGCCGGAAGTTTATATGCATTAGTATTAGTTCCCTCGCGGGAGAGGTTTGAGATGAGGCTACCTCTCAATGTTGCCACCTATGAAGTGCCCAAGATGACAGATGGTCATGGTTGGGAGGCCATGCTCATAGGAGAGGTGCTTATACTAGGGTGTGTAAAGGAAAGGTTATGTTTGATTATCTACATACTAAGTATGATGATACAGGGTTATCCCTGACAGATGTATCGAATCTTGTGGTGAAAGTGTACCACCTATGTAGAGTGTGAAACTATTCGAATAGCCACGTCCGCGGTTATGGATAGTTGGAGTGGCCATACTGTTCCGTTGTCAGATGTTTTCAAAAAAACTTATGAAATGAATTGTGACATGACTTGACCACAACAGAGTTGTGACTATGACAATTAAGTTCCCACTTAGGAGATTTCAAACTTTATTTTATCTTTCTTCGTTTCTGAACTCAGATTAGGTTTCAAACTTAACTTTACAAATGAACTTAGAGTTAGCATTCCTACTAGAACTATCTAACTTGTTAGTGGTAGTTTGCGAGTACTTAAAGAGTACTCATGGGTTTTGTCCCTGGCTATTCCCGTGGCCAGACTATGAAGGAGACTACCAAGATGAAGGACAGCTAGACGACTATGATAACTAGGACTATCTTCCATCGTCAGCATTGCCTGTGACTCTGAAGATGGACCCCACCGCTACGCTTATTATTTATTCTGCTGCTTGTTGTATTAAGACTGGATCATGAGATCCTTTATTCTTGTAAGACCTTATTATGGTTTGTAATGGATGATGTACTGTGATATCCAATCTATTATGTCTCGCAAAAATGGTAATCCTGGGATTGCGATGTATGGCATAACAGGCATCTAGGATTAAAAATCCTGGTGTTGACAGAAGAATAACACCACAACTTAAATAACAAACTATCGAATCTTTCTCAACACAATTCCACTACTAACAACATGACTTCTCCCATGTCCTCAAGAACTAAACGAACTACTCACAAGACATCATATGGATCAAGATCAGAGATGAAATAATGATAAGTTACAATCTGAACATAACAATAATTCAATGGTTCCACACAATAGCATCAACTACAACAAGTAATCAACACCGAGAAAGTTTCCCCTAAGAACTATGCAAGATTGAACCCAATTGTTACACCGGTACGGAGTGGTGATGATGGTACCGGTGGAGATGATGATGATGATCCCGATGAAGTCCAGCTTGATGGTGGTGTTGATGGTGACGATCTACCTCTCAGGCAGATTTCTGCCTGCCGGAGAGCTCATTCTCTCTCTGCAGTTTTCCGCCCCGCAGAGACGGCAGAATCTTCTGTGGTCTCTCCCCGAGGCTTAGGGTTTCGTGGGGATAATATAAGCCAAAGAGGAGAGCTGGAGGTGGGCCAGGGTGGCCACACCACCTGGTGGCGCGTCCAGGGGTGGCCCGCGCTAGGGGGTGGTGTGGCCCCCCTGTGGCCCAACTCCGCTCCCCGTCTGGCATCCTTCGTCTTCTAGAAAAATAGGATTTTCCATGTATTTTCTGGAATTTTCTAATCTTCACGAATTTTGCCTCCAAACAGTGCCTTTTCCATCATAATCCTGACTTCAGCGGTCCATCCTCCAAATGTCATCAACCATGCAAAAACATATGAAATAACATAAGTATCATCTCTTAATATGAAATATATCAATGAATAACAGTAAATTATGATATATAATAGTGATGCAAAATGGACGTATCAGTGGTAGATAATCACTCTCCCTGACATGGATCCCTGAATAGAGGGAGAACGACATTTTTTTTAATTATTCTTTGAACAATCTTTAAATTAAAAATCATAGTCTACCGCCTACCCCATTTGAATCGGAGGCATCAATTGATGTGACTCTCACCTCAAATTCCTGACCAGATGGCATTCGATCTACACAAACTTTTTTCTAGTAATAAAACTTGGCCAGCAGCCAAATTCAAAATCGTAATCAGCCGACAAAATAACCCACCGACCCCAAAGCATTCTGCACCCCTCTGTTTCAAACATTTTGAGGCAAAATCCCCCACTGAGGTAGTACCATTTTTATATTATTACATGGACGCTAGCCAAATTTAAAATCCGAGTCAAGCGGCAAAATTTACCACCTATGTTGTGTGAACCGAAGGTATCCATGTTTCTATGGAAAAAAATGTTTATGGTTGATCAGTTGATGTGACTCTCGGCCTTGAATTCCTGGACAGATAGCGTATGGTCTACTACCTCTTTCTATTAGTAGATGGACGCTAGCCAAATTCAAAATCTCAATCGAGCGGAAAAATCATCCACCTACCTTCAAGAATTTCCCGCCTACCGTTTCAAAAGCTTTGAGCCAAAATATCCCACCGACCGGGGAGTACCATTTTTCTAATATTATTAGATGGGCGCTAGCCAAATTCAAAATCTCAATCAAGCGGCAAAACCACACACCGACCTTGAAGCATCTCGCGCCCTTCCGTTTCAAAAACTTTAGAATTTAAAATGCCAAATCTATCCATTGTTCAAACGACAAATGGGCATCCTAAAGTCAGTAGCTCGGGGGCACGATCGTAATTATTTTTTTGCTCCTCTCTATGGTCTCGATTCCCCTAGTTTTCCCACCGGCCATCCCAAAAATCCCAAACTCTTTTGTCCCGTCCACAACCACCGCGTGCACCGGCTTGAGCTGCGGTCTCGTGCACCGCCATGGAGACGCTTCACCGATGCTAACCCACTAGATCTAGGAACTATGGTGTCGTTCACGACGCCGATGGCATCATCAACTGCCCAAGCTCTGCTTCCTCGCCGTACCAGATCCGCTTCACCAGTGTCCACCGAATGTGATCTAGGTTAAAGAGTTCCATGTCCACCACTCCAGACCTGCTACACGGCCGTCGCCGCTCACGGCACTAGATCTGCCTGAGCGACCCTCTTTTCCACGGCGCTCAAGTCGGCACCGACCGCCCAAGGTCTGCTTCCCTGACGCCAACAGCCACCGGCGCTTAAGTCGGCAACGACGACCCAAGATCTGCTTCCACGATGCTAACATCCACCGCAACCGCAGCACCCTCGGTGACCTGGATGTCACCTGGATGGTACTGACGATGCTTAGACACCTCTGCAATCAAGGTTAACCAAATTTCCAACCCGTTTTTTTGTCAGCAGTATAGTAGGTTCAAGCATGTCGTAGTGAATTGCATTTTTGTAATCATGCTCGTACATACAAGTCACTTGGCATGCCTATTTTTCATGCTAGTACATACAAGGTTATTAGTCATGCACGTGTCTGTTATTTTGGCATGCACATGTTCTTAGCTACTCCATACTATAGTAATTTCCTGCTAACATGTAATTCTTGCAAAGTCTAAAGTCAATGTAAAATATTAGTGTCGATTCCCTGCTCTATAGTTACTGTATCTATCTGGTTTGTCTTGAGATCAGTTCCTGCTATTATTTCCTCCTTAGCATCGTTCTGCTATCTTGTAGGAGCCATTTAAACTCTTTGTACTAATTCGATTATAATTTTGTTGTTGCCATTGATACATTGAAAATGTATCTATAATTTTTGATGTTCCATGCTTGGTTTTATCCACTTTCTTGTGTTTTTTCCACACTTTAGAGTACTTTTCATATGATTTCTTAGACTAAGCTATTATCAAAAGCCATAGTGCCAGCTGCCTGTTTTCTACTGTTCTTGGTTCCAGGAAAGTCAGAAAATGAATATTCTCGGAATTGGACGGGACAAAAGCCGAAGTGCATATTTTTCCGGAAGTTATCAGATGCCAGATTACGAGACGGAGAGGGGCCAGAGGCCGGCCACACAACCTGGCCGCATGGCCAAGCTTGGCCCGTGCCAGGGGGTGGTGTGGTGGCCCCTGGCACCCCCTCGGCCTCTCCTTCCGCCTATAAGATCCCCTCAGGATGAAAACCCTAAGGGCCCGATCAAAAATCCACGAAAGAGTCTGTAGCCACTGTCATCTCCATCCCTAGATCGGGAGGGATCTGAAGCTCTTCCCGGCACCCTGCCGGAGAGGGGAATTCACCCTGGAGGCCTTCTTCATCAGCATGCAAGCCTCCGGTGTGATGCGTGAGTAGTTCATCCTTGGACTATGGATCCATGTAGTAGCTAGATGGCTGGTTCTCCTCCTTTGTGCTTTCATGTTTAGATCTTGTGAGCTCCGTCCATGATCAAGATCATCTATTTGTAATTCTGCATGTTGTGTTTGCGGGGATCCGATGGATATTGAGATGCTATTTCAGATTGATTATTGATTCTATCATGTCTTTGTTATTTGTGATCTTGCATGCTTTCCATTGTTAGTAGCTATCTTGGCCAAGTAGATGCTAGCAACTCCAAGAGTTAGTATTTATGCTCGATAGTGGGTTCATGCCTCTCGTAATCTGGGGAAGTGACAGAAATCTCTAAGATACTAGATGTGCTGTTGCTACTAGGGAGAAAACAACAATCCTTTGTTCATAGAACAATCATATTGTTTACTTTACACGCAGTTCGTAAAGCAATAATCTATTGCTTGCAACTTAATATTGGAGGGGGTTCGGATGATAACCTGAAGGTGGATTATTAGTCATAGATGCAGTTGGATGGCAGTCTATGTATAAAGTTGTAATGCCCAATCGAATCTCAAAGGAGTCAAGATGATTAGTATATGCATGTATTGCTTTCTCGATGTTTTTCAATTGCCCCGCTGTAATTTGTTTACCCAACATGTTATCTATCTTAAGGAGAGCCACCTCTAGTGAACTATGGATCCCGGTCCTTTCTTTTACATACAATCTATAAATTGTTTACTGTTTTGTGTTTACTTTCTGCAAACTTTTACTTCTTTCCATTCGATACGTTTAATCCTTTGTTTTCCGCAAAACACGGTGAGATTGACAACCTCATCGCAAGTTGGGGACAGAGTTCTATGGTTGTGTTGTGCAGGTCTCCACGTTGCTACTAGCACCGGTAGAGCGCCCTGCCAAGGCTTAGCTAGCAACACCTTTGGGGTGTTTCCTTGCTCCTACTGGTTCGATTAAACCTTGGTTTCATAACTGAGGGAAACTTGCTGCTATGCTCATCATACCTTCCTCTTGGGGTTCCCAACGAGCTCTACATCACCACCGCACCATCACTTTTCTGGTGCCGTACACTGAGCCATCAGCCATCTGGTTCTTCAAAAGCTACGTCACTAACTATTTTCTTTTTCTTGCATAGAGCTCAAAATGGAACACTGAACATGTTGGTTTCCATAGCCTATGCTACAGGTTCACCAGGGATACCATTACTTCCTTATATGTTGCCGTTTCGTCCTGAGCAACATCATAACTGTCCTCTACTATGTAGTTCACTCGTGGTTTGCATTCTTGCTCTAGAAGTTCTCTTTTGATGTCATTATAATTTCTATCTTGTTGATTCTTAGTTATGACAGTAACTACATGCCATTATGTAGCTCATCACATATTCTGAGTAACCCAATGACTCTTGCATTCCAGGAGATACCACTGCTTCCATATATATTTACTGAAATGACCTAGCTATTTTATATTTGCTGAAATTCTAAGAAACACTTTGTTTGATTGCTCATTTTATTCTAGGCACACTTGTCTAGTGATTGTTTGTCTTGTTCTACAGGTTCACGAGCGATGCTACTGTATCTCGCATATGGTTCTAGTTCATCCTAAGCAACGACATAACTATCCTCTACTATATATAGTGCATTCATGGTTTGCATTCCCGCTCTACAAGTTCTCGTATGACGCAGTTATAATTTCTACCTGGTTCATTCTTCGCTACAACAGTAACTACATGCCATTTTGTGGCCCAGTGCAAATTCTGAGTCACCCAACGTCTCTTGCATTTAAGGTATACAACTGCTTCCATATATATTTATTGAAATGACATGGCTAGTTTTTATTTGCTGAAATTCTCAGCCACACACACATTGTTTGATTGCTCGTTTCACGGTAGGCACACTTGTTTAATGTGGTTCTTGCTTGTCCTGTTTGTTTGACGTGTTGGTCAATAGTTGAACCATTGACCAATTGTAAACTCCAGTTCATAGCTCCTATCATATCGGTCAAATGAGGAGTTTGTCTTGTTTGTTATATTAACTTGTTATTACTTAGACTGCAATTATTGCTATCGCCACCAAAGTGGGGGACTGCAAAATCATGTCTCCTCCAATGTAGCTGTCACACTCAAAGGAAGAAGCAGGTGATCGATTGAGACATCAAATTGAGGACTCTACTATCAACTCGATTGTCAACTGAAATGACGAATTTTATTTCCCTTAAGATGATAATGTGTACTAATTTTAAAAAGTTTGTAGCTGATGTCATATCTAGATAACTCGCATAGGCCATGTAGGCATTTAGTTGACGCCGTCCACATATGGCGGTTGTTTTTACCATAACTATGCCAGCCAGGTTGATTAGGAAAGAATACCGCGCTTTGTTATTGGCCCATCTTGTATTTGGCCGACGATGAACAATAAAAGATGCTCGATAATTACATACCTTTTATGATATTGGCATGGACTTTAGAAAAGCCGAAACTATAAAAGACCATAAACATAATGGACCAGCCCACACGTGGGAACATGTAACTGTAACAGGCCGTACGGTAATAGCCCACAACACTAAAAAGCAGGAAACTTCAAAAGGATAGAACAATAATAGGCTAGAGGACTAACAGGCCATAACAGTAACATGCCACAATAGTAAAGGGCCACAACAGTAAAGGGCCAAAACAGTTAAAGGCCAGAACAGTAACGAGCCAGAACAGTATCGTCCCGACAAAATTCCTTTCAAGAACAGTAACATGCCGACAAAATTACTAGTCTAGAACAGTAGCAGGCTGATTGTGGCCTAAACCTTTAACAGCCAGATAGTAAAAGGACAGAACAGTAACGGGCCATCTCAAAGAAGGACAGATAGCAGGCAGCCCATGACGGGATGTGAGAACAGTGATGGGCCGATAGCATACCTTAACAGTACCAGACCAACTAGCCGCATGCTGCTAATGGGTTACATGGTGTTGGACCAACTTGGGCCTTCTGTAGGCCGAAACAGTACCCGGCCTAAAAGTTCGCGGGCCTCTACTGGATGCATTATTGGGCCCATTTCAAGCAGTGAATTGCAAAACAGTAACGGGCCATCTTCTTATTGAGCTCTCCTCATGGGTCGGCCCACTTAGTAATTAGTAGGCCTTGGTTGGGCCTATCTTCAGCCACAGTTTCTTTGTCCGTTAAAGGTGGTAACCAGCCCTTAACGGCGGGTGCCACGTGTCATTTTGCATGACTTCAATGGTCAACGCGGCTGACGAACAGATATACAACGGAACATGTTTTCGTGGCTGAAAGGTGTGATCCGCCATAGTCGAAAAAAACCCGTGGTAGATTGCTTTGTGACGGGGATTTTACCACGAAGTCTATCCATCGTAGAAGACTTTTTAGCCACGAAAACGGGCCTTGAACCACGAAAATCTTCCATCATCAAAACCAACTTTTCTTGTAGTGTTGTTAGATCAAAGTATAAGACTACTATGTCAAGACATGATGAGACACTTTATGGCAAATATGGGCCCATGCCAACATTGCATGGGCTATAGACCTCTCTGGGCTACGAGAAACTCCTTCATCAACTTGTGGTTATATGATTCATCACTTTGATAACATGATCCTACCTAGTTTATAGATCTATGTAAAAGACTCTTATGCCAAGACATAATGATACACTTTGTGGCATATGTGGGCCCATGCCAACATTTCATTGGCTATAGACCTCTCTAGGTTCGCTACAAACTCCTTCATCAACTTGTGGTTGTATGATTCATCACTTGGAGAACATGATCCTACCTAGTTGATAGATCTATGTAAAAGACCGCCATGCCAAGAAATGATGAGACACTTTGTGGCAAATGAGGGCCCATGCCAACATTGGATGGGCTATAGATCTCTTTTGGTTGGCTAGAAACTACTTCATCAACTTTAGGTTTTATGCCTCAGCACTAGGCCAAAATGATCCCACCCAGTTGATACATCTAAGTATTAGAGTGCTATGCCAAGCCATGACACACACTTATGGTAGATGTGGGCCCGTGCCAACATTATATTGGATCTAGACCTATTTGAGCTGTCTAGAAACACTTTAAGAAACTTGTAGTTGTACAAGTCATCAGTTGGATAACATGATCCTATGTAGTTGATAGATCTTAGTATAAAACTACTATGTCAAGACATGATGAGACACTTTGTGGCAAATATGGGCCCATGCCAACATTGCATGGGATTTATACCTCTCTTGGCTGGCTTGAAACTCCTTCACCAACTTGTGGTTGTGTGTCTCATCATTTGGCCAACATGATCCCACGTGCTTGATACATCTAAGTATCAGAATGCTATGCCAAGCCATGACACACACTTGTGGCAGATGTGGGCCCATGCCAACATTCCAAGGTATGTGGACCTATCTGAGATATCTAGAAACACAATCATCAATTTGTGGTTGTACGATTCATCACTTGAATAGCATGATCCTACCTAGTTTTTGGATCTAAGTAGAACACTACTATGCCAAGTCATGATGAGACACTTTATGGAAAACATGGGCGCATGCCAACATTGGATGGGCTATAAACCTCTTTTGGTTAGCTAGAAACTCCTTCATCAACTTGTGGTTGTGTGCCTCAGCACTTGGCCAACATGATCCCACCTAGTTCATACATCTAAGTATGAGACTGCTATGCCAAGCCATGACAAACACTTGTGGCAGATGTGGGCCCATGCCAACATTGCATGGGCTATAACACTTGGCCAACATGATCCCACCCAGTTCATACCTATCTGAGCCATCTAGAAACACTTTCATCAACTTGTGGTTGTATGAGTCATCAATTGGATAAAAGGATCCTACCTAGTTGATAAATCTAAGTATAAAACTGCTATGGCAAGACATGATGAGACACTGTGTAGCAAATATGGGCCCACGCCAACATTGCATGGGCTACAGGCCTCTCTTAGCTGGCTAGAAACTACTTCATTAACTTGTGGCTTTGTGCCTCAACACTTGGCCGACATGATGGCACCTAGTCGATACATGTAAGTATTAGAGTGCTATGCCAAGCCATGACACACACTTATAGAAGATATGGGCCCATGCCAACATTGCAATGGATTTGGACCTATCTGAGATATCTAGAAACACCATCATCAACTTGTGATCGTATGATTCATCACTTGGATAGCATGATCCTACCTAGTTGTTACATCTAAGTATAAACTGATATGCCAAGACATGATGAGACACTGTGTGGCAAATGAGGGTCCATGCCAACATTGTATGGGCTATAGACGTCTTTTGGTTGGCTAGAAACTACTTCATCAACTTTAGGTTTTCGGCCTTAGTACTTGGCAAATATGATCCCACAAAGTTGATACATCAAAGTATTAGAGTGTTATGCCAATCCACAACACACACGTGTGGCAGATGTGGGACCATGCCAACATTGTATGGGATCTAAACCTATCTGAGCTGTCTAGAAACACCTTCAGCAACTTGTAGTTGTATGATACATCACTTGGATAATATTATCATACCTAGTTGATAGATCTTAGTATAACACTGCTATGCCAAGATATGATGAGACACTTTCTGGAAAATGTGCGCCCGTGCCAAGATTGCATGGGCTATAGACCTCTCTTGGTTAGTTAGAAACTCCTTCATCAACTTGTGGTTGTGTGCCTCTGCACTTGGCCAACATGATCCCACCTAGTTAATACATCTAAGTATGAGAGTGCTATGCCAAGCCATGACAGACACTTATGGCATATGTGGGCCCATGCCAACATTGCATGTGATATAAACCTCTTTGGGTTGGCTAGAAATACCGTCATCAACATTTGGTTGTATGAGGTATCATTTGTATAGCATGATCCGACCTAGTTGTTAGATATAAGTATAAGATTGCTATGCCAAGACATGGTGAGCCACATTGTAGAAAATATGGGCTCGTGCCAACGTTGCATGGGTTATAGACCTCTTTGGATTGGCTAGAAACTCCTTCTTCAACTTGTCCTTGTGTGAGTCATCACATGGATAACAAGATCCTACCTAGTTGATAGATCAAAGTAAAAGACTACTATGCCAGGACATCATGAGACACCTTGTGGCAAATATGGGCCCATGCCAACATTGCATGGGCTATTGACCTCTCTTGGTTGGCTAGAAACTCTGTCATCAACTTGTGGTTTTGTGCCTCAGCATTTGGCCAACATGATCCCACCTAGTTCATACATCTAAGTATTAGAGTGTTATGTCAAGTCATGACACAGACATGTGGCATATGTGGGCCCATCCCAATATTTCAAGGGATCTGGACCTATCTGAGATATCTAGAAACACCATCATGAACTTCAGGTTGTATGAGTCATCACATGGATAGCATGATTCTACCTAGTCGTTAGATCTAAGTATAAGACTGCTATGTCAAGACATGATGAGACACTTTGGGAAAATGTGGGCCCGTGCCAACACTACATGGGCTATAGACCTCTCTAGGCTGGCTAGAAACTCCTTCATCAACTTGTGGTTGTATGAGTCATCACTTGGATAACATGATCCTAACTAGTTGGTAGGTTTAAGTAAAAGACTGCTATGCCAAGACATGATGAGACATTTTGTGGAAAATGTGGACTCATGTCAACATTGCATGGGTTATAGACCTATTTTGGTTGGCTATAACTCCTTCATCAACTTGTGGTTTTGTGTCTCATCACTTGGCCAATATGATCCCACCCAGTTGATACATCTAAGTATTAGAGTGATATGCTAAGCAATGACACACTTGTGGAATATGTGTCCCCATGCCAACATTGCATGGGATCTAGAGCTATCTAAGATGTCGATAAGCAACTTCATCGACTTGTGGTTATATGAGTCATTGATAGATCCTATCTCATTGATAGATCTAACTACAAAAGTGCTATACCAAGTCATGATGAGACACTATGTGGAAAATATGGGACCATGCCAACATTGCATGTGCTATAGACCTCTCTTGATTGGATATAAACTCCTTCATAAACTTTTGGTTGTGTGGCTCAGCACTTAGCCAATATGATCCCACTCAATTGATACATCTAAGTATAAGAGTGATATGCCAAGCCATGAGATACACTTGTGGAAGATGTGGGCCCATGCCAACATTGCAAGGGATCTAGACCTATTTGAGCTATCTAGAAAGACCATCATCAACTTGTGGTTGTATGAGTCATCACTTGGATAACATGATACTACATATTGTTAGATCCAAGTATAATATGTTATGCCAAGACATGCTACGACACTTTGTGGAAAATGTGGCATTGCATGGGCTATAGACCTCTCTGTATTTGCTAGAAACTCCTTCATCAACTTGTGGTTGTGTGAGTCATCACTTCTATAACATGATCCTAACTACTTGATAGATCTAAGTAAAATACCGCTATGCCAAGACATCACGAGACACTTTGTGGAAAATGTGTTCCCATGCTAACATTACATAGGATATAGATCTCTTTTGGTTGGCTAGAAACTCCTTCATCAACTAGTGCGCTTGTGCCTCAGCACCTGGCCAACATGATCCCACCCAGTTCATACATATAAGTATAAACATGCTATGCCAAGCCATGACACCCACTTGTGGCTGATGTGGGCACATGCCAACATTGCAAGGGAGATATACCTATCTGAGAAATCTAGAAACACCATCATAAAATTGTGGTTGTATGATTCATCACTGGGATAGTATGATCCTACCTAGTTGTCTGATCTAAGTATAAGACTGCTATCCCTAGACATGATGAGACACTTTGTGGCAAATGTGGGCCCGTTCAAATACTGCATGGGGTATAGACCTCTCTAGGTTGGCTAGAAACTCCCTCATCAACTTTTATTTGTATGAGTCATCACTTGGATAATACAATCCTACCTAGTTGATAGATCTAAGTAAAAGACTGCTATGCCAAGACATGATGAGACACTTTGCGGCAAATGTGGCCCATGCCAACATTGCATGGGCTATAGACCTCTTTTGGTTAGTTAGAAACTTCTTCATCAACTTGTGGTTTTGTGCTTCAGTACTTGGTCAACATGATCCCACCCTGTTAATCCGTCCAAGTATTAGAGTGTTATGCCAAGCCATGCAACACACTTTTGGCCGATATGGGCCCATGCCAACATTTCATAGGTTGGATAGAAACTCCTTCATCAACTTGTGGTTGTATGAGTCATCACTTTGGTAACATAATCCTACCTAGTCGATAGATCTAAATAAAAGACTGTTATGCCAACAAATGACGAGACAGTTTATGCTAAATGTAGGCTCATGCCAACATTAAATGGGCTATAGACCTCTCTTGGTTAGCTATAAACCCCTTCATCAACTTGTGGTTCAATGCCTCAGCACTTGGCCAACATGATCCCACCCGTCTGATACATCTAAGTTTTAGAGTGCTATGCCAAGACATGACAAACACTTGTGGCAGATATGGGACCATGCCAACATTGCATCGGATATAGACCTATCTGAGCTATCTAGAAACACCTTCATCAACTTGTGCTTGTTTGAGCCATCACTTGGATATCATGATCCTACCTAGTTGATAGATCTAAGTATAACACTACTATGCCAAGACATGATGAGACACTTTGACGCAAATATGGGCCCATGCCAATATTGCGTTGGCTATATACCTCTCTTGGTTGGAGAAAAACTCCTTCATCAACTTGGGGCAAATGTGGGCCCATGCCAACATTTCATGGGCTATAGACCTATGTTGGTTGGCTATAAACTCGTTTATCAACTTGTGGTTTTGTGCATCAACACTTGGCCAACATGATTCCACAAAGTTGATACATCTAATTATCAGAGTGCTATGCCAAGCCACGACACACACTTGTGGCAGATGTGGGCCCAAAATAACATTGCATGGGATGTAGACCTATCTAAGATATCTAGAAACACCATCATCAACTTGTGGTTGTATGAGTGATCACTTGGATAGCATGATCCTACCTATTATTAGATCTAAGTATAAGACTTCTATGCCAAGACATGATGAGACACTTTGTGGAAAATGTGGGCACATGCCAACATTTCATGGGTTATATACCTATTTGTATTGGCTAGAAACTCCTTCATCAACTTGTGGTTGTGTGAGTCATCACCTTGATAACATTATCCTAACTAGTTGTTAGATCTAAGTAAAATACTACTATGCCAAGACATGATGAGACACTTTGTCCAAATATGGTTCCATTCTAACATTGCATGGGCTATATACTCTCTTGGTTGGCTATAAACTCCTTTATCAACTTGTGGTTTAGTGCCTCAGCACTTGGCCAACATGATCCCACCCATTTGATACATCTAAGTATCAGAGTGCTATGCCAAGCCACGACACACACTTGTGGCAGATCTAGGCCCAACATAACATTGCAAGGGATCTGGACCTATCGAAAATATCTAGAAACACCATCATCAACTTGTGGTTGTATGAGTGATCATTTGGGTCGCATGATCTGACTTATTATTAGATGTAAGTATAAGACTTCTATGCCAAGACATGATGAAACACTTTGTGGAAAATGTGGGCCCATGCCAACACTTCATGGGCTATAGACCTCTCTATATTGGCTCGCAACTCCTTCATCAACTTGTGGTTGTCTGAGTCATCACTTTGATGACATTATCCTAACTAGTTGTTAGATCTAAGTAAAATACTGCTATACCAAGACATGATGAGACACTTTGTGGAAAATGTGGTTCCATGCTAACATTGCATGGGCTATAAAGTCTCTTGGTTGGCTAGAAACACCTTCATCAACTTGTGGTTTCGTGTCTCAACATCTGTCCAACATGATCCCACCTAGTTGATACATTTAAGTATCAGAGTGCTACGCCAAGCCATGACACACACTTGTGGTTGATGTGGGCACAAGCCAACATTGCAACGGATCTATACCTATTAGAAACATCTAGAAACACCCTCATCAACTTATGGTTGTATGATTCATCACTTGGATAGTATGATCCTACCTAGTTCTTAGATCTATGTATAAGACTGCTATGCCAATACATGATGACACACTTTGTGGCAAATGTGGGCCCATGAAAATATTGCATGGGGTATAGACCTCTCTGGGTTGGCTAGAAACTCCTTCAATAACTTGTGGTTGGATGAGTCATCACTTGGATAACATGATCCTACCTAGTTAATAGATCCAAGTAAAAGACTGCTATGCCAAGACATGATGAGACACTTTGCGGAAAATATGGCCCATGCCAACATTGCATGGGCTATAGACCTCTTTTGGTTAGTTAGAAACTTCTTCATCAACTTGTGGTTTTGTGCCTCAACACTTGGCCAACATGATCCCACCCTATTGATACATCTAAGTATCAGAGTGCTATGCCAAGCCACAACACACACTTGTGGCAGATGTGGGCCCAAACCAACATCGCAAGGGATCTGGACATATCTAAGATATCTAGAAATACCATAATCAACATGTGGTTGTATGAGTCATCAATTGGATAGCATGATCCTACCTAGTTGTTAGATATATGTACAAGACTACTGTGCCAAGATATGGTGAGACACTTTGTGGCAAATGTGGGCCCATGCAAACATTGCATTGGCTATAGTCCTCTCTAGGTTGGCTAGAAACTCCTTCATCAACTTGTGTTTGTATGAGTCATAATTTGGATAATATGATCATACCTAGTTGATAGATCTTAGTAAAAGACTGCTATGCAAGACAAGATGAGACATTTTGTGGAAAATGTGGGCCCATGCCATCAATGCATGGGATATAGACCTCTTTTGGTTGGCTATAAACTCCTTCATCAACTTGTAGTTTTCTGCCTCATCACTTGGCCAATATGATCCCACCCAGTTGATACATCTAAGTATTAGAGTGCTATGCCAAGCGATGACACACACTTGTGGCAGATGTGGGCCCATGTCAACATTGTAAGGGGTCTAGACCTATTTGAGCTATGTAGAAACATCATCATCAACTTTGTGTTGTATGAGTCATGCCTTGGATAAAATGATCCTACCTAGTTGTTATATCTAAGAATAAGACTGCTATTCCAAGAGATGATGAGACACTTTGTGGCAATTGTAGGCCCATGCCAACATTGCATGGGCTATAGACCTCTCTAGATTAGCTAGAAACTCCTTCATCAACTTGTGGTTGTGTAAGTGATCACTTGGATAACATGATCCTACCTAGTTGATTGATCTAAGTAAAAGACTGCTATGCCAAGACATGATGAGACACTTTGTGGAAAATGTGGGCTTGTGCCAACATTGCATGGGTTATAGACCTCTCTTGGTTGGCTAGAAACTCCTTCATCAACTTGTGGTTTTGTTCCTCAGCACTTGGCCAACATGATCCCACCTAGTTGATACATCTAAGTTTTAGAGTGCTATGCCAAGCCACGACACACACTTGTGGTAGACGTGGGCCTAAACCAACATTTCAAGAGATCTGGACCTATGTAAGATATCTAGAAACACCATCATCAACTTGTGGTTATATGAGTCATCACTTGGATAGCATGATCCTGAGAATATCATTTTGCGGCCCGAAAGTTGGGGTGTACAGGCAAGGCGGTACCCAAGTTCCTTTAAATCAGCTGGGTTGACTACAGTTGGCGTGTCAAATACTTAGAGGGTCTTTTTCGGCACGAATTGAACTTGACGTTTCAATACAAAAAAATCAGGCTAACGGCCGTCAAGTTGGGCCCCCCTGTTAGTTCTCGCCGTTATGTCGCTCCCGTCGCTTAGGCGGGGTGGCTGTCACGTAGGCTTGCAGCGTTGGCACAGTGGATAGGACAACACCCCCTACCTAGTGTATTGACGTGACAAAACAAGGCACATGTATCGGCGTTATAATTATTTTTTGTTTACTCAGAAGCTAGAACGGCCACCGCCACGCATCTCTCCTTGGACTTCGGTCCCAGTCGTTAACCACTACCTTAAAAGCGCATTGATAGTTCCACCATTCCCCTGCCTCGCAGAAACCACTCTTCTTCTTCCTGTCATCTACTATCTTCTTCCCATCTTCTCCTTGCCGCCATGAAAGATCTACGCACTCTAGAGACAAGCTTTACTACCCATGACAATAAGAAGCTAGACGTTGTCTACACCAACAAGGAGGAGACTGTGGTGCGTGTCCTGAGGATGTACGAGGGTTGGCTTGGGATAGACGAGGACAACTTTGTGGGATTGGACCTCGAGTACACCCTAGAGAACCCATATGAAGGGAGTCAAGTTGTCGTCGTTCAACTGGCCATGCGGAAACACGTCCTCGTCTACCACCTCTCCCGGTTTGTAGATCTGCTCTCTGTGGCTAACAGCGTTTAGGGTTTTCTCCTCTTTATCTTTATCCACTTGCTCATCTTGCAACTACTGTATTTTATTTAGGACCAAATAAATTAGGGTTTGCCTATGTCTCAATCGACTGAGATTTTCTTTAGTCTCAATCACCTAAGAAAAGTGCAACCGTAGTTAAAAGAAATGTGCAACTCGTTCAGTCGACTGAGAAATAGCAAAACCGAATAAATTATGACAATACAATGTTGAGAGTCTTGATCTTGTATTTACTAAACTTTTAAAAATTAAATTGAGATGATGATATTGCATTGACAAAATATTTGTAGTTACAAATTTTGGTGATGACAAACTACATACTTTCATGACTGGCAGGAAATGTCCGGTGCTGCGCCAGTTCCTTATAGAAAAGGGAATTGTTTTCTGCACTCTCGATAAAACAACTGATTTTTCGAAATTTTATCAAGAGGAAATTATAATTCCTGCGCACAAGTGGATCGATATTCACAGTCTTGTCAAGATCCTAGAGGGCTCGAGGAAGGATGGAATGGCATCACTCGCAACTAGAATCCTCGATGAGTCATACGACAAAATGAAGGAAGATTTCCCTACGGATAGGCACGATTTCTGGGACGAGTGGTCGTTGTCTGATATAAACCTGAAGTATGCAGCCATAGATGCTTATGTGACCTACCAGTTGTACAAGAAAATCCATTTTTTCTACGTTACCTCGTGTTTTGCCCTATTTGCAAGAGGGAAGACGAGCTTAGGGGAGCCCTTTGTACAAAATGCAGAATAGCTGAGTTTGAAGCTGCATATGCAAAGAAATTGGCTGCATCTGAAGCAGCTGACAAAGAGGCTGCAGAAGCAGCTGAAAGAGAGCTTGCAGCTGAAGAAGCAGCTGACAGAGAGGCTGCAGCTGAAGCGGCAAACAGAGAGGCAGCATCTTCTAGTGGCAACAATCAGGCCTGTGATGCACCGCTAATTGTGTCGTAGGACGCTGAAGATAGGGAAGCCAAGTCAGATGCCAGGTGGGACAAAGCAATTCATGAGCTGTGGAGCACCTGGAATGGTCGCAGTTCGTCGCCTAGGAACGATGGCAAGCGCCTCAAGTGGTCTGATGAGGAGTGAATTACATTTTACTTGTCAGTGTTATGTTTCTGTTTTGTGGAACTCAGTTAGCTTGCCAAGATGTCTAGAGCCTCAAGTGATACTAGTAAAATAAATTTAACCCTAGTTGTGTTATGTTTATGTATGTGTCTTGTAGCTTGTCAAGATGGTAGCTTCTTAACTGGCAGTTTGAAAGAGTGCCCTTTTCCTCTCTCGCTAAACCGATATGTTTCATTTTGCCCAAATTAGTAGCAAATCTGGAGAAGATTCTCACTTCGATATTTCGTTCCCTTTTGGACCTCTTTTTGCCTCTGACCAGGAAGCAAATCTAGAGCAGCAAATCACACCAGGCAGAATACATTCCTTCGGAAAACAAAACAAATGTAGATATAGCTGTGCGGAGCTAAATAGGATATAGCGATAGAAAGTAGGTTGCTTAACGAGGTTTGATGCATTCAGCCAGAAATAGGATATAGCTAGAAAGAAGCTACTTAGCAGCAGCAGAAGCCGCCATAGCTGCAGGCACATCCTGCAAGCGCCCGCGCCTCCGCCTCCTCCCTCCGGCGCTTCCTCCACTTCTTGCTGCCCAGTTTTTTGGACTTGGGGGCCTTGGCCCTAATTGGAGGCATTAGACCCTCTTTGATGGCCACCCGCTGGAGGTTTCGGAGGTGAATGCAGAGAGCCCGGTGTTCAGCGATGTAGGCGTTGATGTTCATGGTCTCGCGCTTGCCTCTTTTGTGGATGCCGGAGCCCGCGACCTCTACATACTTCAGTAAGGTGTTCAAGTCGGTGCCGCCAGCGGCGCGACTTGTCAAGCAGTAGGCGATCCCCTTGCGGAAGGGGCAACTGTAGTAGGGGCCCCTGAGGATGTCGTCATATTGGCCGGCCCGCAGCCTCCTGAGCACCTGACGAGACTTGGTGTGAATGGACTCGTCATCGCTACAGACACCGCTGCCGGAAACCTAATGGAAGAAAAGGAAAATGGGGGAGTAGATGATGTAAGAAGATCGAGCAATCGAAATGCGAACAAGCGAATCCTAATAAACCAAGATCTAGCATCCAACGATGGGAACAGTGTTGGATAATTAGGTACAATTTCCATGATTAATTCCAGAATATTAAACATGACAATACCAGCTAAATTTTAAATAGATTAGCTCATTATTTCTAACAAACGGTAGAAGAACCAGGGGAGGGGAGCAAACCCTAGTTACCTTCGACCATGAGTCGTCGATGCCGGTGTCATAGGGGTTCAGCGGAGCGATGTACTTATCTAGATCGTAGGTGCCCAAGAAGTGTGTGATCTGCTTGTGATCGGCGGGGGCCTCCTTGCCTGTGGGGGGCTCCTCTTCGGCGGCTCCATCGGTAGCGGGGACGGGGGCCTAGACGGGAACGACGACTGCCATCGATGCCTCGACTGGGGCCTGGACAGGGACGGCGGCTGCTTTCAACGCGTCGAGGGGGACCAGCGAGGAGACGGGGGCCTCCTCGATGGCGGCCACGGAGGCGACGATGGCCACCTTATCCTCCTCGGCCATCGCCTGCGCGGACGGGGTATTCTCGGGAGTTTGCGGATGCTGGTGGGACAGTGGAGAGGGTTGCGTGGGGTCCGTGAGCGAGAGTGGGAGTGGGTGTGTAGAGGGGGCTCTATTGTTAAGGTGGATAGAAGCAAGGCATGTTTCGTTGCACCATCGTGCAACGCGCCGCGCTGTCTACTGCACCATGCACCGCGACACGCGCATGGTACGTCACGTTTTTTTCCTAGGCCATGCATGGCAGTTATGTATTGAGCCGCATGCAAAGGGCGCACACACAATTTCTATGTACGAAGTTTGACATGGCCCTAAAATTGGCGATAGTTAATAGTGGAAATGTAGATGGGGATGTAGGTGGCTGTACGGCGAGATTTGTGGGGTTGTGATAGATTCGGTAAAGGGATGTGTTGATGACTGCGAGTGACTCGATGAACTGGAGACATTAGGTCTCGTCGAGCTCAGCTGTTTGGCCTCCGGCTAGTGCGTGTAAGCTTCTTACGGTGGGCCCTAGTTGGAAGTGAGATTGAAAGCCACTGCTTAAAAAATGGGATGTGTCTTATTAAAATCAAGTGGCAATAAATTGCAGCTGTCCATCGATGACCATGCACTCCATGGCGCATGCGTTGTGGCGTAGTACTAGCAGTAGTAGGCTTTTCAGACTTGATTAAAGGGGCATTACCGCTCAACGACTTTTTCCATGGACGGCATCATGTTCCTTCTTGTAGAGGGAGACGTCAAGATGGGCCCTCGTCAAGATGGTAGCTCGTTAACTGGCAGTTTGAAAGAGTACCCTTTTCCTCTCTCGCTAAATAGATATGTTTCATTTTGCCCAAATTGGTAGCAAATCTAGAGAAGATTCTCTATTCGATAATTCGTTCCCTTTTGCACCTCTTTTTGCCTCCGATCAGGTAGAAAATCTAAACCAGCAAATCACACCACGCATAATACATTCATTCGGAAAACAAAACAAATGTAGATATAGCTGTGCGCAGCTAAATAGGATATAGTGATAGAAAGTAGGTTGCTTAACGAGGTTCGATGCATTCAGCCGGAAATAGGATATAGCTAGAAAGAAGCTGCTTAGTAGCAGTGGCAGCCGCCGTAGCTGCAGGCGTATCCTGCAAGCGCCCGCACCTCCGCCTCCTCCTCCTCCTCCATCCGACGCTTCCTCCACTTCTTGCTACCCAGTCCCTTGATCTTGGAGACCTTCGGCAAGATTGGAGCGATGCGACCCTCTTTGATGACCAACCGCTGGAGGTTTCGGAGGTGAATGCCGAGATCCCGGTGTTCAGCGATGTAGGCGTTGATTTTCACGGTCTCGCGCTCGCCGCCTTTGTGGATGCCGGAGCCCGCGGCCTCTGCATGCTTCATTAAGGAGATGAAGTCGGTGCGGTCGGGGCCACTTGCACAACTGTAGGCGATCCCCTTGCGGAAGGGGCAGCGCCAGGGGCCGCCCCTAAAGAAGACGACGTACTTGCCGGCCCGCAGCCTCCTCAGCACCTGACGAGTCTTGGTGTGTATGGACTCGTCATCACTGCAGACATCGCTACCGGAAACCTATTGGAAGAAAAGGAAAATGGGGGATTAGATGATGTAAGAAGATCGAGCAATCGAAATGCGAACAAGCTAATCCTAATAAACCAACATCTAGCATCCAACGGGGAACGGTAGAAGAACCAGGGGAGGGAAGCAAACCCTAGTTACATTCGACCATGGGTCGTCGATGTCGGTGTCGTAGGGGTTCAGCGGAGCGATGTACTTATCTGGATCGTAGGTGCCCCAGAAGTGCTTGATCCGCTTGTGACCGGCGGGGTCCTTCTCGCCGGCGGGGGGCTCCGCTTCGGCGGCTCCATCGGTAGCAGGGACGGGGGCCTGGACGGGAATGATGGCTGCCACCGATGCCTCGACTGGGGCCTGGATAGGTACGGCGTCTGCTTTCAACGCATCGAGGGGGGCTGGCGAGGAGACGAGGGCCTCCTCGCCGGCAGCCTCGGAGGCGACGATGTCCACCTTATCCTCCTCGGTCATTGCCGGCACGAATGGGGTATTCTCGGGAGTTTGCGGATGCTGGTGGGACAGTGGAGAGGGTTGCGTGGGGAGAGTGAGCGAGAGTGAGAGTGGGTGTGAAGAGAGGGGCTCTATAGTTAAGGTGGATGGAACCAAGGCACGTTTCGTTGCACCACCACACAACGTGCCGCATAGTCTACTGCACCGTGCAACGCGACCCGCACACGGTACGTCACGTTTTTTCCCGGGCCATGCATGGCAGTTCTGTATTGAGCCGCATGCAAAGGGCGCATACACAATTTCTATGTACGAAGTTTGACACGGCCCTAAAATTGGCGATAGTTAAAAGTGGAAATGTAGAGGGGAAGGTAGGTGGCTGTATGGCGAGATTTGTGGGGTTGTGCTAGATCGGGTAGAGGGACGTGTTGATGAAGGCGGAGACATTATGTCTCGTTGAGCTCATCTCTTCGGTCTCTGTCTAGCGCGTGCAAGCTTCTTATGGTAGGGCCCAGTAGGAAATGAGATTGAGAGCCGCTACGTAAAAATGGGATATGTCTTATTAAAATCAAGTGGCAATAAATTGTAGCTGTCCATCGACGACCGTGCACTCGATAACGCATGCGTTGTGGCGTAGTAGTAGAAGTAGTAGGCTTCTCAGACTTGATTAAACATGACATGACCGCTCGACGACTTTTTGCATGGACGGCATCGTGTTCCTTCTTGTAGAAGTCTCGCTGAGGGAGACGTCCGTGCTGTCTCACAATGGGGCTATGCTGTACTATGAAGGGCACGATGTGTGCAGCGATCATCGTTGGATCGCACAGAATTAACGGTTGGTGCGCACGATCCGCGTGACAACTGTGATAACCAATTAGGGAGTAGCAGACAGGGTGAGCACATGTTTCTGCTTCTAAGAAAGATAGAGAGAGGGGGGCAAAACTGAGTAGTACCACATAAAACCAAGAGCGATACTGAGTAGTATAAAAATGGAAAGTGAGTGTCTTGTACAATGAAATACATCATGGCATACATCAAATTATGCCAATATAGATCCACTAGAGTTCATTGGATGTGTGTTCTTCTCATAAACCACATGTACCCACTAGAGTTCATTGCATGTGTGTTCTTTGCATAGACCACAACTAGAGTCATTGCATGTGTGTTTTTCTCACAAACCATAGCATGAACCACACCCAGTGTCATTGCATGTGTGTTCTTCTCATTAACCACACATGGATCCACTAGTGTCATTGCATGTCTGCTCTTTTCATGAACCACAGTTAGAGTCATTGCATGTCTGTTCTTTTCACAAACCACATATCACCAGTGTCATTGCATGTGTGTTCTTCCCACAGACCACACATGGATCCACCAGTGTCATTGCATGTGTGTCCTTCTCACAAACCACATATGGATCCACCAGTGTCATTGCATGTGTGTTCTTTTCACATACCACGTATGGATCCACCGGTGTCATTGCATGTGTTCTTCTCATAGACCACATAAGGATCCATCAGTGTCATTGCATGTGTGTTCCTCTCATAGACCACACATGGATCCACCGATGTCATCGCATATCTGCTCTTTTCATGAACCACAATTAGACTAATTTCATGTGTGTTCCTCTCATAGACCATAGTTAGATTCATTGCATGTGTGTTCTTCTCACAAACCATATCATGTACCACACCCAGTGTCATTGCATGTGTGTTCTTCAAATTAACCACACATGGATCCACCAGTGTCATTACATGTCTGCTCTTTTCATGAACCACAGTTAGAGTCATTGCATGTCTTTTCTTTTCACAGACCACATATCTCTAGTGTCATTGCATATGTGTTCTTCCCACAGACCACACATGGATCCACCAGTGTCATTGCATGTGTGTCCTTCTCACAAACCACATATGGATCCACCAGTGTCATTGCATGTGTGTTCTTTTCACATACCACGTATGGATCCACCGGTGTCATTGCATGTGTGTTCTTCTCATAGACCACGTAAGGATCCACCGGTGTCATTGCATGTGTGTTCCTCTCATAGACCACACATGGATCGACTGGTGCCATCGCAAGTCTGCTCTTTTCATGAACCATAGTTAGAGTGATTGCATGTGTGTTCCTCTCATAGACCACAGCTAGAGTCATTGCATTTGTATTCTTCTCACAAACCATATGATGTACCACACCCAGTGTCATTGCATGTGTGTTCTTCTCATTGACCACACATGGATCCACCAGTGTCATTGCATGTCTGCTCTTTTCATGAACCAGAGTTAGAGTCATTGCATGTCTGTTCTTTTCACAAACCACATATGGATCCACCGGTGTCATCGCATGTCTGATCTTTTCATGAACCATAATTAGAGTCATTTCATGTGTGTTCTTCTCATGAACCACAACTAGAGTCATTTCATGTGTGTTCTTCTCACAAACCATATCATGAACCACACCCAGTGTCATTGCATGTGTTCTTCTCATTAACCACAGATGGATGCACCAGTGTCATTGCATGTGTGTTCTTCCCATGAACCACACTAGTGTTATTGCATGTGTGTTCTTCTCACAGACCACACATGGATCCACCAGTGTCATTGCATGTGTGTCCTTCTCACAAACCACAGATGGATCCACCAGTGTCATTGCATGTGTGTTCTTCCCACAGACAACGTATGGATCCACCGGTGTGATCGCATGTGTGTTCTTCTCATAGACCACGTAAGGATCCACCAGTTTCATTGCATGTGTATTCCTCTCATAGACCACACATGGATCCACCGGTGTCATCGCATGTCTGCTCTTTTCATAAACCAAAGTTAGAGTCATTGCATGTGTGTTCTTCTCATGAACCACAACTAGAGTCATTGCATGTGTGTTCTTATCAGAAACCATATCATGAACCACACCTTGTGTCATTGCATGTGTGTTCTTCTCATTAACCACACATGGATCCACCAGTGTCATTGCATGTCTGCTCTTTTCATGAACCACAGTTAGAGTCATTGCATGTCAGTTCTTTTCACAAACCACATATCACCAGTGTCATTGCATGTGTCTTCTCCCCACAGACCACACATGGATCCACCAGTGTCATTGCATGTGTGTTCCTCTCATAGAACACACATGGATCCACTGGTGTCATCGCATGTCTGCTCTTTTCATGAACCACGGGTAGAGTCATTGCATGTGTGTTCCTCTCATAGACCACAGCTAGAGTCATTGCATGTGTGTTCTTCTCACAAACCAAATCATGAACCACACCCAGTGTCATTGCATGTGTGTTCTTCTCACAAACCACACATGGATCCACCAGTGTCATCGCATGTCTGCTCTTTTCATGAACCACAGTTAGAGTCATTGCATATGTGTTCCTCTCATAGACCACACATGGATCCACCGGTGTCATCGCATGTCTGCTCTTTTCATGAACCACAGTTAGAGTCATTGCATGTGTGTTCCTCTCATAGACCACAACTAGAGCCATTGCATGTGTGTTCTTCTCACAAACCATATCATGAACCACACCCAGTGTCATTGCATGTGCGTTCCTCTCATAGACCACACATGGATCCACCGGTGTCATCGCATGTCTGCTCTTTTCATGGACCACATTTAGAGTCATTGCATGTGTGTTCTTCTCATAGACCACAGCTAGAGTCATTGCATGTGTGTTCTTCTCACAAACCATATCATGTACCACACCCAGTATCATTGCATCTATGTTCGTCTCATTAACCACACATGGATCGACCAGTGTCATTGCATGTCTGCTCTTTTCATGAACCACAGTTAGAGTCATTGCATGTCTTTTCTTTTCACAAACCACATATGGATCCACAGGTGTCATTGCATGTGTGCTCTTCGCACAGACCACACATAGATCCACCAGTGTCATTGCATGTGTGTCCTTCCCATGAACCACACATGGATCCACCAATGTCATTGCATGTGTGTTCTTTTCACAGACCACGTATGGATCCACCGGTGTCATTGCATGTGTCTTCTTCTCATATACCACATAAGGATCCATCGGTGTCATTGCATGTGTGTTCCTCTCATAGACCACACATGGATCCACCGGTGTCATCGCATGTCTGGTCTTTTCATGAACCACAGTTAGAGTCATTGCATGTGTGTTCCTCTAATAGACCACAGTTAGAGTCATTGCATGTGTGTTCTTCTCACAAACCATATCATGAACCACACCCAGTGTCATTGCATGTGTGTCCTCTCTTAGACCACACATGGATCCACCGGTGTCATCGCATGTCTGCTCTTTTCATGAACCACAGTTAGAGTCATTGCATGTGTGTTCCTCTCATAGACCACAGCTAGAGTCATTGCATGTGTGTTCTTCTCACAAACCATATCATGTACCACACCCAGTGTCATTGCATGTGTGTTCTTCAAATTAACCACATATGGATCCACCGGTGTCATCGCATGTCTGCTCTTTTCATGAACCACAGTTAGAGTCATTGCATGTGTGTTCTTCTCATGAACCATAGCTAGACTCATTGCATGTGTGTTCTTCTCACAAACCATATAATGAACCACACCTAGTGTCTTGCATGTGTGTTCTTCTCATTAACCACGCATGGATCCACCAATGTCGTCGCATGTGTGTTCTTCCCATTAACCACACCAGTGTCATTGCATGTGTGTTCTTCTCACAGACCACGCATGGATCCACCAGTGTCATTGCATGTGTGTCCTTCTCACAAACCATAGTTGGATCCACCAGTGTCATTGCATGTCTATTCTTCTCACAGACCATGTATGGATCCACCGGTGTCATCGCATGTGTGTTCTTCTCACAGACGACGTAAGGATCCACCGATGTCATTGCATGTGTGTTCCTCTCATATACCACACATGGATCCACCGGTATCATCGCATGTCTGCTCTTTTCATGAACCACAGTTAGAGTCATTGCATGTGTGTTCTTCTCATGAACCACAGCTAGAGTCATTGCATGTGTGTTCTTCTCACAAACCAAATCATGAACCACACCCAGTGTCATTGCATGTGTGTTCTTCTCACAAACCACACATGGATCCACCAGTGTGGTTGCATGTGTGTTCCTCTCATAAACCACACATGGATCCACCAGTATCATTGCATGTGTGTTCTTCTCACAAACCACATATGGATCCTCCAGTGTCATTGGATGCATGTCTTTTCATAAACCACAAATGGATCCTAATTAAACTTAGGAGAGCCCTAACCTTAGCGTTAGACCGAGTCATCTAGAAGGCACGCCCTAACACAGTTGTTCTACTGGACGATTGTTATATACCGTTCGATCGGGGCACTTGGACGATTGGGATGGTTTTCGTGAGATCGATCCGCGAGTAGTCTATTCTGCGGAATGATTGGCCACGCTTGCTCCAGATAAACTGGCAACACCGGGGGTTCCCCTGTTGCGAGTGTCACGACTCACGAGTTGAGCAGGCCATATCCCAGTGTCACGTCCCCATTACTTCTCTTCCTCCCCATACTTCTCTGCCTTCTCCTCGAAGCCACTTTCCCCACTTCACTCCCATCCTGCCGTAGCCGCAAGCCGATGGCGCCTCCATCCCAATCCCCTCTCTGGCAGCCACCCCCTCCCCTCTCGCCATGGGTTCAAGGGGAGACGGCGAGGAAACGCGTCGTGACGACAGGGATGGTGATTTCGACATGAGTCGTCTCATCTCTATCTCTATCATCCTCCCGTCGATTCATCGTCCACGTGTACAAATAGGAGGCGCCACAGCGCGTCGCTTCGTCGCCCATCGCTTCACACTCTCCAATCTCCACCACGCCATCGCTTCGTTGTACACCCCCTCGCTCCCTCTCCAATCTCCACCATGCTGCCATGGACATGCCCTCGCTGAACTTCTACGAGGCAGTGATGTTCGCGCACTTCGACATCCTCGCGCCGCTGGCCACGACGGTGCCCCACGGATGGCGCATCAGCTATGCGGGGATGCCGGTGGCTCCGCTCCTCGTCCCTGATGGAGCCGTGATGGAGAGCGAAATCGTGGCGCGCCGCCGCTAGATGCCCGCGGGGAAGAGGGCGCTGCACCGGTACGCGATAGCCAGCCCTTACTGGCCGGCGCTGTTCAAGAAGGAGCGGAAGGCCAAGATTGGCAACCGCATCGTTTACGGGCGCGTGGTGCACCGGGATCTCTGCAACCGAGAAGGGCAGGAGAGGTTCTTGTCCGTCCCTGGACGGACCAAGTTCACCGTCATCGCTGCTGCTCGCCGCGAAGAGGTGCTCCGTCTTGCGAACATGCGGAAATCGTGGAGGTTCCATCCGACGACGACGAGGAAGCCTGCGGCTCGGAGGATAGCGGCAGCGGAAGTGAAATTGTTGACTAGTGGTTGAACTAATGTAGGATGTGAAATCACACCTTTGTTTAGAAGAATTTGTGGTTGAATTAATGAAATGCCTCGATTTAGATCTCTGTCTGGATTAATTTGTGGAAGAATTTGTGATTTAGATCAATTTCTGCCTCGATTTAGATCTCTGTCCCAGATTGGGAACATGACCGTGGACCAAATACCTCTTTTATACCAGTGTATTCTGACATTGGTGGTTTGTTTAACGCTTCGTTTGGATGTAGACTTTCAAGGACTTGGCATTATATTGGCTTGAATGTCAATATCACTTGATATTGATATTGAGCTTGAATGTCAATATTCCTGTTTAGACGTTTATGTATTTGGTATCCAAACTTGATATTAGGTTGAATACCAAATCCTGTTTAGATGGTCAAATTAATGAATTGGATTTGTATAGAAGTAGCAACTCAGAGAAAACCGAGAATTGCATTCTCAATATACCTATTCAACCATATATCTAACTTGGACAACTATCACACAAAATTTGATCACACTTTTCAGGTAAGCATGAAGAATAGTCACGTGAATCGTCCAAGCGCAATTTGATCACACAATCCAATCTTCATTGCAAGTTAAAACCTTTTTAATTACCAAAGATGATTCACGATAGATCGATGTACATTGCACTATGTAGAAACATCTTCTGGTTATACTACTCCTGACAATAGACAATTGATGTTGTGTGTGCGTGTGCTTCCATTGTCTTCCTCAGTTACATAAACAACTGTAGGATCAGTGAATCAAGAGGAGCACAGTTGGCTTCATCAGTTAGCAGAACCACCTCAAGCCAACAGACTAGTGACGATTTCTGCTTCCAGGTGCATCATGAGAGCCAGCGGACCTACTTGTGCTCTTCTGCATGTTAAGCTTACCGGCGAGAAATCCCATAGTAGCCAGAAACTGGGTAGGATGCCTCGTCCCTCGATCCGGATTCGTCCCTGGCTAATACTTCCAGTTTGGATTGGGAGACGACAGCGGTGAAAGAAAAATGTTTCAGCCGAATGCACGCAAATGTCCAGCTCCAACCCAAAACATTTGGTAGCGGGCTGCGCAGGGAAAAATTCAAGACCTCAATATTGAGCCCGAATACCTATCTCGAATGTCTAAGCCAGCCGAACAGCATGAAAGCTGGTATTCGGGCCTAAATCACCCGAATATCCAATGCCTAGCTTCAATACAAACATCCAAACAAAGTGTAAACATAATCTACGTGGATTTGGCCACATGCAAATGGCACAACCACAATTTATAAAGTGGAAGCACGTACACCCAGTTACTGGAGATCCGGGAGCTTCGCCAAATGTAGGGGATGCAGGAGAAGAGAGGCGGTGAGATAGATGGGCTCAAGATTAGGCCAGAAAGTGGTACCGATTTCCTCCTCATCTAGGCATTATCAGTGAGAACATTGCTGTTTATGTTGCCACATTGTTGTGCAGCATCTGAAATCAGTTGCTGCTTTGTGGAGTGTGGTAGCTTAAATAATTTATTTCTGTGTCACTTACATTCCGTCGAATTTGGAGACCTTCTGCCCCTCAGCAATCGTGGAACCGGTGGATCCTTGTTTTCAGATAGCAGTGGCACAATCACAATTTCGGATTCAACTACTGACTCGGGCGTTTCCAAACCCTAAGTCATGGTACATTTTACTTAGAGAACGTGGGTAGATTGTTTCACCCAACAACGTGCCACACACAGAGCAATCAGAATTTAACAGAATTACATATATAGGTTCGAGTTCAACACATTACTATGCATCTTCATTGCTAGCAGCCTGGGTGCCAAGCCTTCACGTCCACTGGCTTCTTCATTTCCAGCCTTCTTCCTCTTCCTCGGTGCAAATTTTCTTCGCTTCACGTACTCTGCATCGCCGGGACAATGGGCACCAGAATCGTGTCCAGCATCATCTTTCCACTCGTTTTTAATTTCTTCGGGCAGCAAAATGACATATTTCCACTCGTTTTTAATTTCTTCAGGTAGCAAAATGACTGACCCGGAAGTCATGTTTCTAACCTTGCGGCGCTTCCTGTCAAAGAAAGAAGACTTTTGCATAACTACCCAATATCTATAGAGTAAATAAAAGAAAAATTACAATTCAGCACAAACATGGGAACCCCAAGAGACCTTTGCTTACCAGGAGCTAATTGGGTTCGAGTAACCACCCTGTCCAAGAATAGAAGGGCGACTCCCAGTTGCAGCAGCTTCCACATCCAGTACATGACATTTCAGCTCAAGCATGGCAGCTGAAGCATACCTTTTCATCAACCCAATTAGCTGACTATCACACGTTATAGGAACCATGATGCCATGTTCATCCATGAAGCTGAACTTTGATGTCTGCTTTGGCCATAATTCAACATGATTACGCAGAGCAGCAACCATACCAGATATAGTGCAGATCTGCGCAGGCGCTTCTTCGATCGTGAAACAATGGCTTCCATACCACTTTCCCTTAGAGTCGTACCTGTAGAGGACTACCGTACCCAGGTAAGGGGGGTCCGCGCAGATCCCACTTGACAGAAAACTGTGGACAAAATATGTTTCTCAGCGTTGGGCTAACAAACAATTTGAGGTTCAGTAGCCAGCTAGCAGTTATAATTAGTGCGAATATCAAAGAGAAGGGTAGCTCACCCTCTTGTAGCCAGAACTTCTTCTGCCTTGTTAGTAGGATCTGCCATCCTCCGAACTGCTCGGCTTGTCGGCGGCGGAGGCGGGCTAGAGCCTCACAACGGTGGCTACGACATGCGCCATTGGAGCTCGGTATCAGCGAATGGGCGCAGTGATGACCCACAAGTATAGGGGGTGTATCGCAGTATTTTCGAGGGAAGTGAAACCCAATTTATTGATTCAACACAAGGGAGCCAAAGAATATTTATAAGCCTTAACAACTGAGTTGTCAATTCAGCTGCACCTAGAAACAATATTGCTCACGGCAGTTTATCAGTAGCAATAGTTTTGTAGTAGGAATAGTAAAGTAGCAGCAGTAGTAAAGTAAAGACAGCAGTAACAATAGCAGTAAACAATAGGATTCGAATGCGGTAGGCATAGGGATGGATGGACGGGCGTTGCATGGACAAGACAATTCACATACCAATCAGAACATAGGGCAATTGCGGATAAATAAGATAAAGCATCCAAGTACTAGATAATCCTAGGCATGTGTTCCATATATAGTCATACGTGCTCGCAATGAGAACTTGCACAACATCTTTTGTCCTGCCAGCCCGTTTGCAGTGGGGCCTCAAGGGAACTACTGGCAATTAAGGTGCTCCTTTTAATAGAGCACCGGAGCAAAGCATTAACACTCCGTGAACACACGTGATCCTCACATCAAATCCATTCCCTCCGGTTATCCCGATTTCTATCACTTCGGGGCCATTGGTTCAGGACAACAACGTGTCTATACAACTTGCAGATAAGACCATAAACAATACTATCTTAATGAACCAATAACATGTTCAAATCTGAAATCATGGCACTCGGGCCCTAGTGACAAGCATTAAGCATAATAAGTCGCAACAAAGTCATAAAGCACTAATAAAAGATACTAGGCACCATGCCCTAACAATCTGATGCCATTGCATGAACGATCTCATCCAATCCCTACCATCCCCATAGCCTACAGTGGGGGATTCCTCACTCATAAATGGGGGAAACATGGATGGTCGATGGAGAAGCGATGGTGATGATAATGGCGATGATCTCCTTCAATTACTTGCCCCGGCAGGGTGCCAGAACGGAGTTTCTGGTGCTGTTTTGTGGAATCTAGTTGTGGCGGTGGAGCAGAACTCCTTCTGGAAAAACGTCGAACCCCCTGAGTTTTTAGGTCAGAAGGCAATTTATAGGCGAAGAGGGAGACCGAGGGGCAGTCTAGGACAGCCAGACCACCCCCTGCCGCGGCCTGGGCTTGCCCGCGCGGCCAGGTGGTGTGGACTGGGCCCAGCCCCCCTCCGTCTCGTATTCTCGCTCCGAGTGTCTTCTGGTGAAATAGGATTTTTGGCATATTTTCCGGGATTTTTCGTGATAGTTGATTTTTTGCACAAAAAGTAGACACCAATACAATTCTGCTGAAAACGTGTCAGTCCGTGTTAGTTGTATCCAAATCACACAAGTTTAGAAGAGAAACAATAGCAAAAGTGTTCGGGAAAGTAGATACGTTTTGGACGTATCACGCAGCAACTTGGCCCCAGAAGTCAAATGTCCGAAGGGATCGTCCTGCCTGGAGGGTGGATTCCGACGGCGCCGATGCTAGGGGAAAGCCTAGAATGGATTTGTGAAATTGGTCAACGCATCCAATCCACTTAGCTGCTCGATTTGCCTAATAGGTTGCCGCGTTGGCGCCCGCGTCACGGACAGATGACTGACATTTGGGTCCCGACCATCTACTTCACGGCGCGGTTTAATAGAATGTTTGAATTTGGCAGGAGTGAGATGAGTTTGCCTCGAAATGGCCCCTCTCAGTAGTTGGCTGCCCAACTTTTCGAAACGCGGTAATTTCAGGCAACTTAGGTACCACCATGCGCTGGCCTACGAACTTTGGTACCCCTGACGAACAACCCCCATGATCCTACCTAGTTGTTAGATATAAGTACAAGACTGCTATGCCAAGACATGATGAGACACTTTGTGGAAAATGTGGGCCCATGCCAACATTGCATTGGCTATACACCACTCTAGGTTTTCTACAAGCTCCTTCATCAGCTTGTGATTGTATGAGTCATAATTTGGATAATATGATCATACCTAGTTGATAGATCTATGTAGAAGACTACCATGCCAAGACATGATGAGACATTTTGTGGAAAATGTGGGCCCATGCCAACATTGCATGGGCTATAGACCTCTTTTGGTTGGCTATAAACTCCTTCATCAACTAATAGCTTTGTGCCTCAACACTTGGCCAATATGATCCGACGCAGTTGATACATCTAAGTATTAGAGTGTTATGCTAAGCCATGACACACACTTGTGGCATATGTGGGCCCATGTAAACATTGCATGGGATCTAGACCTATCTAAGCTGTCTAGAAACACCTTCACCAACTTGAGGTTGTATGAAGCATCACTTGGATAGCATGATCCTACCGAGTTGATAGATCTAAGTATAAGACTGTTATGCCAAGACATGATGTGACACATTGTGGCAAATGTGTGCCCATGCCAACATTACATGGGCTATAGACCTCTCTTGGTTGGCTAGACTTCATCAACTTGTGGTTTTGTGCCTCAGCACTTGACCAACATGATCCCACCCATTTGATACATCTAAGTATCAGAGTGCTATGCCAAGCCACGACACACACTTGTGGCAGATGTGGGCCCATGTCAACATTACAAGGGATCTGGACCTATGATGTCTACGCACTTCTATTCTTATAGACAGTTGTTGGGCCTCCAAGTGCATAGGTTTGTAGAACAGCAGCAAGTTTTCCCTTAAGTGGATCACCCAAGGTTTATCGAACTCTGGGAGGAAGTGGTCAAAGGTATCCCCTCCCAAGCAACCATGCAATCAAGATACAAGTAGTCTCTTGTGTCCCCAACACACCCAATACACTTGTCAGGTGTATATGTGCACTAGTTCGGCGAAGAGATAGTGAAATACAAGTGGTATAGATAATTATAAGTGGTAACGGTGATAGAAAATAGCTTGATGGCGTGGGAAAGACTAAAGTAAAACTAAAATAAAGATAGAAGCAAACAAACATGTAACAGATCTAATAGCAAACGGTGTTTCAGGGCTTAAACAAGGCCTAGGGATCATACTTTCACTACTGAACACTCTCATATAAATATCTTCTCTTTATGATACTACTCTTAACTACTCTCCGGTTGGACACTCTAATCGATGGTAGGGCTATAACAGCACACCTCAAAGTCTGCTTTTCCCATCTAGATAACCCCACAGTGTCACCTTGAGCACTAGATGGTTCAAACAAACACCACAATTTCATAAAGACATCCAACTCCAAATATAACTCATAACAAGTATTTGTAATCTCTAGCCTAAATGCCACCATGGTGTGCACGCTGTGACTTTCACACACATGGGGAGAGCAGAATCTATTAAAACACTTGAGTAGCAATGTAGATCTACTTGAAGCTCGTGATCACAATATGATCATGCATAGAAAGAGAGATGAACACGTAGTTACCGGTAGAACCCTTAGCCTCGAGGAAGAACTACTCCCTCATCATGATGGGAATCAGCAATGGTGATGGAGATGGTGGTGGCGATCGATGGAGATGGCTCCGGGGGCACTTCCCCGTCCCGGAAGGGTGCCGGAACAAAGACTTTCTGTCCCCCGAATCTCCCCTTTGGTGGCGGCGGTGCTGCGGAACTTTTCGTGGCTGGAGGCTTGATGATGTAGGGTTTATGCATCGGGAGGCTTTTATAGGCGAGAGGGGAGACCGAGGGGGTGACGGAGGGGCCCACACCACCCCCTGGCGCGACCTGGCCTGGCCCGCGCCACCGGGTGGTGTGGCCACCCTTTGGCCCTTCTCCGTCTCGTATTCTGGCTCCAAGTGTCCCCCGGTAAAATAATAACTTTGGCTTTTGTCCCGTCCAATTCCGATAATATTCATTTTCTCACTTCCTGGAACCAAAAACAGCAGAAAACAGGCAGCTGGCACTATGGATCTTGTTAATAGGTTAGTCCAAGAAATCATCTGAAAAGTACTCCAAAGTGTGGGCAAAACACAAGAAAGTAGATAATACCAAGCATGGAACATCAAAAATTATAGATACATTTGCAATGTATCAACATCCCCAAGCTTAACTCCTGCTCGTCCTCGAGTAGGTAAGTGATAAAAAGAAAGAATAATTTTTAAGGTGACATGCACCATCATAAACTTGATCCAAGTATTTGTAAAACATTGATATCTAGGATCATAGTACTTCAATCATAACATGAAAGACAAAGTTCTAGCAATAAGACAAAGCAACTATGTTGCAAAATGAAAAGTCACAAACAAAAGATTCATGAATAACAATGCTTTGCAAGACGTTTGTTTGTTTCACATAAAGAAAACATAGCCTAATGGCATTCAGCTTGTCCCTCATAGAGTAGCAAAACATAAATGCATAGGGCACCTTCAAAGTTCATATGGGTGACTAGATACAAATAATTTAAAACAAGCAATATCAAAGCTATGCATCAATCAACAAGTTTTGGGACAATGCACATAGAACTAAGAATGGCCACTATGCTCTCAAAGTAGGTGCATAAAGATAGAATGTGGAGACGCAATATAAACGTGGAAGAAAGGCCTTCATAGAAGAAAGCAGGGATTCAAGTTTCATAAAGAGGTTCCAAAAATTATGGTACTTATTAGCTTTCAGTTCTCATTGCCCCTATCATATGCATCTTGAAGTGATTAAGGTTAAAGTGAACAAACTATGGTGTATATGCTTGACGAAGTATAAGTTGGAAATCTCATGTCCCTTGAATACGAGGGCCGCTCCTCATGCTACTCAAGTTTAGTCACCCGTAAGTTCTTGTCATAGTAAGTACATGTGTATCATAGAGAACCGCCAACGAGGTACCCCTTGCCCGATGCTACAGAAGAATCCCCATATCAAAATGACAAGGCAAGCAGACAACGAGCATCTCAGCAATCTTCTTATTTAGCATGGGAAAATGGTGCTTTTTTCTCTCTTTCCTCTTTTCTCATATCACTTTTTTCCTTTTCTCTTTTCCTCAATATCTGACTCTTTTTTTATAAGAAGAATGCTTCATAAACAGCTCATTATGGTTATGCTGCAGGTTTCCACCATGACAGCATGGATTAGACCAGTGGCCTAGGCGTTTCTCTAACACACATACATAACTCTATGTACTTACAAGCTCCCCTTTCATTTCACACCGACGGCATCCATAGACAAAAGATCACGATATGAACTAGATACAAAGTACAAGTCCAATGTTGAAAGCGTTCCCCATGACAACTTGGTTCTTCTAATCCCCAACAAATAAGTGCAAGTATATACAACAAAGAAGACACAATGGTTCAAATTTATTAAGGGCAAGAAAAGTAAAGTGTACCATCAAGTTGGTGAGAGCTTTAATCACTAGTTTTGTCATAACAAGTTTAATTCGGAAGGTAGATAAAAACATGAATATACTTGGAATAGCATATGCTAGTAGGTAGGTATGGTGGACTCTTTGGAATAACTTGGTTTAGGGAGTTGGATGCATGAGTGGAACTCATACTTGGTTGCGGAGGCTAGCAAAAGACTGGGAGCGACAAACTAAGAGAGCAATGATGGCCATAATCATGCAGAGCGACAAAACATCATTAATCAAAGCATAAAGTGATACTACAAGTTGAAAACTAAAGGATCATAAAGGCTATGGTGACTTGGGATAGTCATAACATGGTGTGAGCATGCGCCAAGTCAACCCAAGTAAAGCATCAAAGGAGAATACCACAATACTATGCTTTAATATGCTAAAACAACGCATGATTCATCCAAGGCACATTAAGCAATCTCAATTTTTTATAACAAGTCATGCTACAACAAAGAATACTAAGCATAAAGCCAAAACAATATCAAGCATGGCATGACAAAGCATAGGCCACAGTCAAAAACAAGCTCTCTTTACCACTTAAGCATGAACTTTCCTACTCTTTTCCAAACCAAACCATACTATTTGAAAACCAATGTATGAAAGAGGTGGTCCAACCAATTTATTAAGCAAACTAAGAAAACCAAAACAAACGAAAAACCAAATCGAAAATGAAAACGAAAAAGAAGACGCTCCAAGAAAAACACAACTGTGCATGAAACAATAAAAAATGAAGTGTTTGGAAGAAACCTGGGATTTTTATTGATGAAGAAGGGGATGCCTTGGGCATCCCCAAGCTTTGACGCTTGTACTTCTTGGATATTTCTTAGGGTGACACGCGTGGCATCCCAAGCTTGAGCTTTAGTCCTTCCTTCATCTCATTAATCATTCCTTCCATAGACCTGAATTTTTTCCTTCATATAAAACTTCACACAATCTTTATTAGCAACATTAGTGCACTCAAGATAATAAGTCTTTTAGGTTCAGTTTCAACACATAAAACTTCCAATAAAACACAAGCTACTGTAGCACTTCCCTCAAAAATCTCAATTCCTCAAATGAACTCAAAATGGAACCAACAAGAAGCAAATGCAAATAATGGCAGAAATCTGTCAATACAGACCAGCAGGTAAAGACGAACTTTTTCAAAGACCTTCTATTGCTCAAATCGAAAAGTGTTGAACTAACGAAAGTTAGATAACAACCTGGGGCAGAAGCACAAAAATTCATGCCTCAAAACGACATAGAGAGAGTTTACACGAATTTTTATGGTGAAGCACAGAAATCTGTTTCGGGACAACAACTTTCCCAATCATTACTTCTCTCTCATTAGAGGTTACTCTTGGCACAAAAAGCAAATAAAAAGAATAAGGAGCGGTTATTACAGAGGTAATAACTTCCAAGACTCATCTAAAACGTTTGATTTATCTCCCAATAAGTACATTTCTTTAAAGCCTTTAAGTTAGGCTTGATAGTTTGAGAAGATGCTCACATAAGAAATATGAATTGAAGTAAAAGAGAGCAGCAAGAAGCAAATTCAAAACACATTTAAGTCTAACCCACTTCCTATGCATAGGAATCTTGTAAAGAAACAATTCATGAAAGCACAAAGCAACAAGCATAGTAAAACAAAACAAGTGCAACTTCAAGACTTTCAACATAAAGATGGGAAACTTAATATTGTTGAGATACATAAAACCATGTTTCCCTCTCTCATATTAACATTTAGTAGCATCATGAATAAAATTAAGAATATCACTATCACATACAACATTCTTATCATGAGCCACATGCATATAATAATTATTACTCTCCACATAAGCATAGTCATTCTTATTAATTATAGTGGGAGCAAATTCAACAAAATAGCTATCATTATTATTCTCATCACCATAATCATCAAATATAGGAGGCATATTATAGTCATAATTAATTTCCTCCTCAATAGTAGGTGGACTAAAAATATCATATTCATCACTGTAATCATCATATATTGGAGGTTTGGTATCATCATAAGCAATAGAATAGCTATCTTCCAAAGCTGGGGAACTAAAAAGATCATTTTCACAAAAACTAGCTTCCCCAAGCTTAGAGTTTTCCATATCATTAGCAATAATGGTGTCCAAAGAATTCATACTAACAACATTTCTATTAGCATGCAAATAAAGTTCCATAGGTTTTTTAATTTTCTCTTCAAACACTTCATGTCCTAACTCAAGATAAATACTATAAAGCTCTCTAATTTTGTTATTGTTTTCCATTAAGCCTAACTAGTGAAAACAAGAAACAAAAAAACAAAATTGCAGAATCTAAAGTAAATAACTTCGAGGACTTACACCGGAGGATGTGAGTATCTATTACCTTACCTCCCCGGCAACGACGCCAAAAAATAGCTTGATGTCTACGCACTTCTATTCTTGTTGACATGTGTTGGGCCTCCAAATGCAGAGGTTTGTAGAACAACAACAAGTTTTCCCTTAAGTGGATCACCCAAGGTTTATCGAACTCTGGGAGCAAGTGGTCAAAGGTATTCCCTCTCAAGCAACCCTGCTATCAAGATCCAAGAAGTCTCTTGTGTCCCCAACACACCCAGTACACTTGTCAGGTGTATAGGTGCACTAGTCGGCGAAGAGATAGTGAAATGCAAGTGGTATAGATAATTATAAGTGGTAACGGTGATAGGAAATAGCCTGATCGCGTGGAAGAGACTAAAGTAAAACTGAAATAAAGATAGAAGCAAGCAAACATGTAAGAAATCTAATATCAAACGGTGTTTCAGGGTTTAGAAACAAGGCCTAGGGATCATACTTTCACTATAGAACACTCTCATATAAATATCTTCTCTTTATGATACTACTCTTAACTGCTCTCCGGTTGGCCACTCTAATCGATGGTAGGGCTATAACAGCACACCTCGAAGTCCGCTTTTCCCATCTAGATAACCCCACACTGTCACCTTGAGAACTAGATGGTTCAAACAAACACCGAAATTTCATAAAGACTTCCAGCTCCAAATATAACTCATAACAAGTATTTGTAATCTCTAGCCTAAGTGCCACCATGGTGTGCACACTGTCACTTTCACACACAAGGGGAGAGCAGAGATCTATTAAAGCACTTGAGTAGCAAGGTAAATCTACTTGATTAAAAAGCTCATGATCACAATATGATCATGCATAGAACGAGAGATAAACACATAGCTACCGGTAGAACCCTTAGCCTCGAGGAAGAACTACTCCCTCATCATCATGGGAATCAGCAATGGTGATGGAGATCGATGGAGATGGCTCCGGGGGCACTTCCGCATCCCGACAGGGTGCCGGAACAGAGACTTTCTGTCCCTCGAATCTCCCCTTCGGTGGCAGCGGTGCTGCGGGACTTTTCGTGGCTGGAGGCTTGATGATTTACGGTTTATGCATCAGGAGGATCTTATAGGCGAGAGGGGAGACCGAGGGGGTGCCATGGGGGCCCACATCACCCCCTGGCGCGGGCTGGCCTGGCTTGCGCCACTAGGTGGTGTGGCCACCCTCTGGCCCTTCTCCGTCTCGTATTCTGGCTCCAAGTGTCCCCCTGTAAAATAATAACTTTGGCTTTTGTCCCGTCCAATTCCGAGAATATTCATTTTCTGACTTCCTGGAACCAAAAACATCACAAAATAGGCAGATGGCACTGTGGCTCTTGTTAATAGGTTAGTCCATGAAATCATATGAAAAGTACTCCAAAGTGTGGACAAAACAGAAGAAAGTAGATAAAACCAAGCATGGAACATCAAAAATTATAGATACATTTGCAATGTATCAACCTATCTAAGATATCTAGAAACACCATCATCAAATTGTGGTTGTATGAGTCATTACTTGGATAGCATAATTGTCCCTAGTTGTTAGCTCTAAGTACAAGACCATTATGCCACGACATGATCATACACTTTGTGGTAAATGTGGGCTAATGCCAACATTGCATTGGCTATAGATCTCTCTAGGGTGGCTAGAAACTCCTTCATCAACTTGTGGTTGGATGACTCATCATTTGGATAACATGAATATACCTAGTTCATAGATCTAAGTAAAAGAATGCTATGCCTTGACATGATGAGACATTTTGTGGGAAATATGGGCCCATGCCAACATTGCATGGCTATAGACCTCTCTTGGTTGGCTAAAAACTCCTTCATCCACTTGTGGTTGTGTGGCTCAGCACTTGGCCAACATGATACCACCTAGTTGATACATCTAAGATAAGAGTGTTATTCCAAGCAATGACACACACTTGTGGCAGATGTGGGCCCATGTCAACATTGTAAGTGATCTTGACCTATCTGAGCTATCTAGAAACACCATCATCAACTTTTGGTTGTATGAGTCATCACTTTGATAGCATGATCCTACCTAGTTATTAGATCTAAGTATAATACTGCTATGCCAAGACATGATGAGACACTGTGTGGCAAATGTGGGCCCATGCCAACATTGTATGCACTGTCGACCTCTCTTGGTTAGACATAAACTACTTCATCCACTTATGGTTGTATGAGTCAGCACTTGGATAACATGATCCTACCTAGTTGATAGATCTCAGTAAAAGACTGCTATGCCAAGACATCATGAGACACTATGTGGAAAATGTGGGCCCATGCCAACATTGCATGGGCTATAGACCTCTCTTGGTTGGCTAGAAAATTCTTTATCAACTTGTGGTTTTGTGCCTCAACACTATACCAACATGATCCCACCCAATTGATACATCTAAGTATTAGAATGATATGCCAAGCCATGACACACACTTGTGGTAGATGTGGACCCAACCCAACTTTGCAATGTAAATAGACCTATTTAAGATATCTAGAAACACAATTATCAACTTGTGGTTGTACGAGTCATCACTTGAATAGCATGATCCTACCAAGTTTTTAGATATAAGTACAAGACTACTATGTAAAGACATGACGAGACACTTTGTGGAAAATGTGGGCCCATTCCAACATTTCATTGGCTATAGACCTCCCTAGGTTGGCTAGAAAATCCTTCATCAACTTGTGATTGTATGAGTCATAATTTGGATAACATGATCATACCTAGTTGATAGATCTAAGTGAAACACTACTATGCCAAGATATGATGAGACATTTTGTGGCAAATGTGGGCCCATGCCAACATTGCATGGGCTAAAGACCTCTTTTGATTGTCTATAAACTCCTTAATCAAATTGTAGTTTTCTACCTCAGCACTTGGGCAATATGATCCCACCCAGTTGATACATCTAAGAATTAGAATACTGTGCCAAGCCATGACACACACTTGTTGAAGATGTGGGCCCATGCCAACATTGCAAGGGATCTAGACCTATCTGATATATCTAGAAACACCATCATCAAGTTGTGGTTGTATGAGTCATCACTTGGATACCATGATCCTCCCTAGTTGTTAGATCTAAGTAGAATACTACTATGCCAAGACACGATGAGACACTTTGTGGGAAATGTGGGCCCATGCCAACATTGCATTGGCTATATAGCTCTCTAGGTTGCATAGAAACTCCTTCATCAACTTATAGTTATATGACCCATCATTTAGATAACATGATCATACCTAGTTGGTAGATCTAAGTAAAAGAATACTATGCCTTGACATGATGAGACATTTTGTGACAAATGTGGGCCCATGCCAACATTGCATGGGCTATAGACCTCTTTTGGTGTGCTATAAACTCGTTCATTTACCTTCATTTAGGTCTAATTTTGAGCCTCGGCACCTGGCCAACATTATCCCACCCAGTTGATACATCTAAGTATTAGACTGTTATGCCAAGCCATGACACACAGTTGTGGCAGATGTGGGCCCATGCCAACATTGCATAGGTTTGCTAGAAATTCCTTCATCAACTTGTGGTTGTATGAGTCATCACGTGGATAGCATGATCCTACCTAGTTGATAGATCTAAGTAAAATACTTCTTTGACAAGACATGATGAGACACTTTGTGGAAATTTTGGGGCCATGCCAACATTTAAACGGGCTATAGACCTCTCTTGGTTGGCTATAGACTCCTCCTTCACTTGGCCAGCATGATCCCACCCGTCTGATACATCTAAGTATTAGAGTGCTATGCTAAGCCATGACAAACACTTGTGGCAGATATGGGCCCATGCCAACATTTCATGGGATCTAGACCTATCTAAGCTATTTAGAAACACCTTCATCAACTTGTGGTTGTATGAGTCATCAATTGGATAGCATGATCCTACCTATTTTAAAGATCTACGTATAACACTGCTATGCCAAGACATGATGAGAAACTTTGACGCAAATATGGACCCATGCCAACATTGGATGGCTATAGACCTCTCTTGGTTGGCTAAAAACTGCTTCATCAACTTGTGGTTGTGTGGCTCAACACTTGGCCAACATGATACCACCCAGTTGATACATATGAGTATAAGAGTGATATGCCAAGCCATTACACACACTTGTGGCATATGTGGGCCCATGTCAACATTGTAAGGATCTAGACCTATCTAAGCTATCTAGAAACACCATCATCAACTCATGGTTGTATGAGTCATCACTTGCGTAACATGATCCGACCTAGTTGTTAGATCTAAGTATAAGATTGCTATGCCAAGACATGACGAGATACTGTGTGGCATATGTGGGCCCATGCCAACATTACATGGGTTGTAGATCTCAGCTAGAAACTACTTCATCCACTTGTGGTTGTGTGAGTCATCACTTAGATTACATGATCCTACCTAGTTGATAGATCTCAATAAAAGACTGCTATGCCAAGATATGATGAGACACTTTGTGGAAAATCTGGGTCCATGCCAACATTGCATGGGTTATATAACTATCTTGGTTGGCTAGAAACTACTTTATCAACTTGTGGTTTTTTGCCTCAACACTTGGCCAACATGATCCCACCTAGGTGATACATCTAAGTATCAGAGTGCTATGCCAAGCCACTGTTGGGGATATACTTTCCGGTTATCCTCATAGTTTCTTACTTACCAGGGTGGCCCACTTCGGGTTAGAGCGTTGCTTCACGGGCGGCCCAGTCAGGGAGAAAAGATAGAGTCCAGTTCGGCTATGGGAAGGCCCCGAAGACTTACCGACATAGGCCCGTAGTGTTACTTGTAGTTCAAGATGTCTTCTGTAACCGACTCTTAGACGTAGCCGGATAGGTCTCTCCTGTAAACCCTAGGCCGGATATCCATATAAGTCATCCCAGGGAGAGCCTTTAGGGCAACACATTACAATCACAATCTCAACTCGCACACGTGAACCCTTGTAACCCATATTTCGGCTCTGTCGTATTACTGGATTGCTAGTAGGAGTAGGATCAGTCCAAAGCCAGTGGATTCGAACCTGGGTAAACTTGTGTGCTCACCGTTTCGGAACACCGTACGTCTCACACCCCTCTCTTCCGCACGCCTCGAGGACCCCCTCATGGCGTACTTGTCATCAATCCGATGATAGTTGGCGCCCACCGTGGGGCAAGTGAGCTTCGGATCTGCGTTCCGAGAAGAATCTGCAAGAATCAGAATCAGCGAGACTATCACTGTCGGTCGCATACTCTACGCCAGCGACGTCCCTCTCATCGTTCTCGACGAGACCTGGATTCTGGCTAGGGAGGCTGTGACTACCTACACCATCATGTCTTTTGGCGAGATCGATGTTTACATCGGCTTTGCTGAACCTGCCCCACCCACCCCAGCGGTGATGATAGAGGCAGAAGAAACTTCTCGGTACCCTTTGTCCGCAGAGGCGGCAGAGTTCCGGATCTCAGAAATCCCTAATCCCACCCAACCCGCAACAATCGCGGAGATAGTAGAGAAAGTTGAACCTGAAGCAGATCTTGCGGTTCAAGTCGAATCTTGAGTGGATCTCCTGGGTGAGGTCAAATCCCAGATCAATCTGACCGCTGAGGTCGAGATCCAGGAGGAGCACAGTAACAACTATGGTTCCGGCTCTGCCAACACCGGAACAAATCAACCGTTCCTGAGGCATATGTTGAGGCGCATGATACTACAAGACGCAAGCGTGGATGAGGTTCACGAAACCATCAAGATCTTCGAGGAAGACCACGAGGAAAGCCGCAACTACCTAAGGACCCACACGTCATACTTCATCCGATATGTTGGATCCGGATCCGGCTCTGCCGATGCTAGAGAAAACACCGACTCAGTTCTGGAGGCGATCGGAACAAATGCCAACGTACCCACATCCTCAGATGAATCGATGACGTCAGCAGATTTCCGAAAGTTCTCCGTGGAATATGAAGAGGAGTGCAACTCCAAAGCCGCAGAGGAAGAAGAAGCCATGGATGAAGGATCCGGGGAAAACTCTCCCAAAGCGCAGGATGACATGGAAATTGGAGATAATCCCGAGGTCCAGATGTCCGAAAGTACCGATCAGAGCTTGACTCCGGGAAACGGACCCAAAGCCGTCTTTGTTATCGGCACTGCCAAGAAGGCAAAGAAGAAGAACAAGACCCCGACAAAAGACCTTCCGCTAGAGGAAGTGATTGCCAAGGAATATGAGGAAGACTCGAATGGAGCACTTATCCCAGACGAGCCCAAAGAAGAGTCGGTGGATGGACAAGTGATCACTGAAGGTGCGCGTAAACTCATCGATGCTACATTAACCACACCTATCCCTATAGCTGCAGAACTTACTGCCGAAGAACTGGACGAAAGGGCCCAGACCCTAGAAGCGCGTCGTCAACAACTCCTGGATGAAGCCAAAAAATTGAGGAGGAGAAGAAATGCATGGCAACTGCGGAGAAGTACATCTCTTGGCAGCATCAGAAGACCCGGAAACGTCATATACGTGACGATCAATTCCCGGAAGTACACAAGGTTCTCTTTGAAGGAGACCCAGGGATGCCTCGTCGCGACAGCAAAGGAGATCTGGTGTATCCAACACCGGTACAGAACACTGTTGCGGCACGGTATATCCTATCAAATAATCCAGGCCTAGAGCAGGTTCGATTGGGCATTAAGATACTCACCAAGGGCCTGGAACAACAAAGGGCTGCAAAATCCGGAAGCGGAAAACTAGTCTCCAAATCTGACCAATGTCACACGGACTCAGCCTAGAATGATATAAGGCCCCATCGTGTTCCGGAACAGCATCACCGTTCCGACAAACGGGACGACAACTACTCCATAACTAGATCATTAGGACAGCATCGCAGAGCTGCACGTGACGGGCGCAATGTCGCTCCAGCCATCGAGCAAGAAGCAATTGCTGCATTGTATCCAAGAAACCCTCCCCGACGAGAGTCGAATGATCGTATGGGAGAAGACAAAGAGAAACATCGGGAGGAGGACCATCAAAGGATGCCACCTCCTAGACCTACAAACCGTCTGGCTGAGCCCCACCATGGTGGGAGTAACGGACAAAGGAACGATGGAAACCACGCCGAGTCAAGCCGGTAGGGGGCTCGTGACAATGAAGACCCTCCCAAGAACCGGAATAATGACGCTCTGGATGGAGGTCGGCGATCAGACGGAAATAACCCAGTTGCTCCACCCTCTCCGCCAAGTAGCGATCACAACGGCTCCTAGGGAGACCAAGGAGGGCGTCGTGGTGGAGGAGGTGGTGGCAGAAGCCGAAGTCTGGCTCCGAGGAACCACATACATATCCGTCATTCGGGACGATCTTTATCCCCAAATGACGCAAGGCACATGATTAACTCCAATATAGAGACGCGGCGCTATGAAAACGATGACATAGACGTGTGCCCAAAATGCTTCGGACCACGCATAAGAGCTACAAGATTCCCGGAAGGATTCGCTATTTCAACACATATTCAGGCCTATGACGGCATACCACGGCCAGATACTTGGCTATAGGATTTTTCCCAAGCTTGCTGCATCGCCAAAGGCGGAAACAGCCTGGTCGCAACCCGATATCTCCCACTTATGTTGCGGAAGACGGCACGATCAGGGCTCAATGAACTTCCGGAGAACACCATCCACAACTGGTATGACGTGGAAAGTGTGTTCTTTCGGAATTTTGAAGGCACATACCGGAGGCCCTGTACGGTCAGAGACCTACAGCGTTGCACCCAGAAAGCCGAAGAAATTTGCCAAGATTATCTTGGACGATGGATCGACACCAAGAACTCATGTGAAGGAGTAAATGACCAAACTGCGATTGAAGCTTTCATTGCAGGTCTCCCAATTGGTTTACTATGCCATCGCTTGAAGTGTGACAAAGTCACTGATTTGAGAGAAATGATAGAAATAGCGAGCAAGTATGTAGATGCTAACAAAGACGCGGAGGGATTACTCAATGCCCTGGTTGTGCCACAGTCGGCAAAACAACCAAAGCAACAAGCTCAGAAGCGCAAGAATGCCTCGGAAGAAAAACCCAACGCAGAAACGGAAGTAGTCACTGTTACTTTTAGGTCTGGAGGAAGAGGAGGACGTGGCGGTGGCCGCGGACGAGGTCGTGGGATGTCAAGAGTTCAAGGTAGAGGAGACCAGCAGCCTGGCAAAACCTATTCTTGGGCCGACATTGCTAATAACCCATGTCTGCATCACCTAGACGCCAATAGCGGCTCATCCCACACAAACGCCGATTGTCGTTTCAATGATGACATTAAGAGAGATGATACCGCTGGCTACAAAGCTGAGCGGAAGAAGGGCAAGAAGAATTCCGAAAAGGATAAAGAGACCAAGGAAGATTCCGACATAGAGGAAGCCGATGCATAAAATCCCAAGTCGAAAGGGAAGAAAAAATTTCCGACCAAGAAAGACACTTACGTCACCTTCCTCGGATCTCAACCAGCAAAGGTCAAGAAAGCAATTCTACATGAGCTCAATGCAACAGTTCCTACTGTCCCTCAATTCTTGGACTGGTCGAAAGTGGCAATCCCATTTGACCGTGCTGATCATCCGCCTAAGTTGCACAGGCGAGGAAAATACACCATAATCGTCAATCCGCTTATTGGCGGTTATGGTTTCTCTAAGACTCTCATGGACGGTGGCAACAGTATTAATATTCTGTATGTTGAAACGCTACACCGGATGAAGATCTCGGAGACCCAGCTGAACCACAGCTCTGTGATCTTTCATGGTGTTGTCCCAGGAAGACAAGCAAATTCCCTGGGAGAAATCACTTTGGATGTTACCTTTGGAACTCCAAAGAATTATCGGACGGAGTCAATTTCCTTCGAAGTGGTCTAGTTCAATAGCGCATACCACGCTATATTCGGACGTCTGGCTTACTAGGCTTTTATGGCTCGTCCGTGTTACATTTACCATATGATGAAAATTCCAGGTCCCAACGGCATGATCACCATCAGGGGAGACCCGAAGAAAGCGCGAGAGTGCGAGGATGGAAATGCCGCCTTTGCCGAAGCCGTGCTGCACGCCCAGGAGTACCAGGAGATCAAGAAGAGCATAGATACGTCTGAGATGCCCGCAACGAAGAAGGAGGTGACAAAGCCGAATCCGGAGTTCAAGGCATCAGAAGAAATGAAGAAGACATCGTTGAAGGATGATGACCCCTCCAAGGTGACCTAGATAGGCGTAGGTCTAAATAGCGCATAGGAAAATGTGCTCGTCAAGTTCCTCAAAGCAAATCAAGATATCTTCGCATGGCAACCATCTGACATGACCGGAGTACCTAGGAAACTTGCCGAGCACACTTTAAATGTAAACCCGAACGCTAAACCTGTCAAATAGTCCTTATGATGTTTTGGCGATGAAAAGCGTAAGGCAATAGCTAAGGAACTAGCACGGCTCGAGTTAGCTGGATTCATAGAAGAGGTCATCCACATTGAGTGGTCGGCCAATCTTGTAATGGTCCGTAAAAAGGACACCGTTGATTTAAGGATGTGTGTTGATTATACTGCCTTGAACAAGGCTTGCCCCAAAGATCCGTTCGCTCTGCCTAGGATCGATCAAGTTATCGATTCTACGGCAGGTTCGGAACTCCTCTGTTTTCTCAACGCAAAGTCAAAACTTCATTCATAACCCCCTTCGGAACCTTTTGTTTTGTTACGATGCCCTTTGGGCTGAAGAACGCACGAGCTACGTACCAACGCACAATGCAGCGTTTCCTCCACGATAAAATCAGACGCAATGTATATGCATGTGTGGATGATATTGGTGTGATGTCCAAAAAGAAGGAAACATTGATTTCCGACTTGGAGGAAACGTTTTCCAATCTACGAAAATACAAGATAATGCTTAATTCGAAGAAATACTTCTTTGGAATCCTAGCCGGAAAATTGTTAGGTTTCATCGTGTCTCAAAGAGGCATAGAGGTGAACCGAGACAAGATCAAGGCTATACTTAATATTTCGAGGCCAACTCACCTGAAGGACGTAGAAAGACTAACTGGTTGTATTGCTGCAGTCAGTCGGCTTGTAAGCCGGCTTGGTGAAAGAGCCGCACCATTATACAAACTCCTGAAAATGACCAAGTGTTTTGTGTGGACCGACGAAGCTGAAGCTGTGCTAGTACTCTCATCTGCTCATATCCTTGCTGCACCGGAACCACATGAACCGATGTTGCTTTATCTGGCTGCGATAAACAAAGTCGTCAATATCGTCATGGTAGTGGAGAGACCGGAGGAAAATCAGGAACACTTGGTGCAACATCCAACTTACTTTGTCAGCAAGGTTCTAATAGAATCAAAATAGCGGTATCCGCACTATCAAAAGCTGGCTTACAGTGTTTTCTTAGCATCTCGTAAGATGCGACACTATTTTCAGGAGCATCCAATTACCGTGGTGAGCACAGCTCCCATGAGATATATAATCAACAATAGTGACGCCACAGGACGCGTCGCCAAATGGGGCATAGAGCTCTCAGCTTTCGATATTGAGTACAAACCTCGGACAACAATGAAATCCCAAATCCTTGCCGACTTTGTTGCTGATTGGACAGAGACGAAAGAGAATATGACCCTCCCTGGGTCGGAATATTGGACACTATATTTTGATGGGTCTAAGGCTCGCGGGGGCTCGGGGCTGGCGTGGTGCTCAAATCACCCCAAGGACATAAACTTCTATACGTGTTGTAGATCCACTTCACAGCAACAAATAATATTGCCGAGTATGAAGCACTGCTGCATTGAATCCGGATTGCTAAGGATATCGGCTTCCGACGTTTGATGTGTTACGGAGATTCAGATCTTGTTGCTCAGCAAGTGTCGGATATTTATAATGCAAATAAACACATGGAAGCATATAAAGCTGTCGTGGATGATTTATCTAAATCATTCGAAGGGTTTGAGGTTCACCACATCTCTCGAGCAAAAATGAGGAAGCAGATGCACTATCTTGAATAGGCTCTGCACGGAACGAGGTCCCGGATGTTGCTTTTCTAGAGCACCTTAAAGTTCCCTCAATAAAGGGAGTGGACGAGGAATATCCGACCAAATCCGACTAACCTCTAATAGCAGTTCTGGCTGTAATTCCCAGCTAGACCCAACCCTACCTCGATTATTTGGTGTTTGGCAAATTACCCGAAGACGAAGTTTTGAGCCGGTAGATTATCCGACGAGCAAAAGCCTATACTGTAGTCAGTGGTGAGCTCTATAAGCGGAATGTATCTGGGGTCTTTTATTGCTGCCTATCTCCAGAAGGAGTGGAAATCTTAAGGGAAATCCACGAAGGCAAGTGTGGTCACCATGATGCAGCCAAATCTTTAGTGGCAAAAGCTTTTAGACATGGTTTTTTCTGGCTTACAGCCAAGGCAGATGCCGAACGGCTGGTCAAGATGTGCAAGGGCTGCCAAAAGTACGCCAAACAAGCTCATGTTCCGGCTGATCAGCTGCGAACAATACCTATAACATGGCCTTTCGCGGTCTGGGGGCTTGACATGGTAGGACCGTTTAAACGGGCTCCAAGTGGATTTACTGACCTCTTAGTGATGGTGGATAAGTTAACCAAATGGACTGAGGCTAAACCTGTCACTAGTTGTGATGGAGCAACAACCAAAAGATTTGTCGAGGATGTTATAATCTGGTATGGTTATCCGCATAGTATAATCACGGACAACGAGAGTAATTTCGCTATGGGGGAACTTGCCGAATTCTACAACGAACCAAATATCCGGCTTGACATTGCGTGAGTCGCACATCCACAGGCTAATGGACAAGTCAAAAGAGCAAAGGGTTTAATCCTAAAAGGCCTAAAACCGATACTCGAAGCACCACTACGACGTGCTGCGGGGGATTGGGAAGAGGAATTACCTTCTGTAATATGGAGTTTACAAACAACTCCGAACAGGTCAACCGGATACACACCTTTCTTCTTGGTCTATGGCGCAGAAGCAGTTCTTCCTAGTGATTTAATTCACACTTCTCCTAGTGTGGCCGCGTATATCGAAGAGGATGCCGAGATTTCTCGACAAAATGATATTGACTTAGTCGAAGAAGTTCACGTCATTGCTGAAATGAGATCAACAGCCTATGAGCAGAAGTTACGCAAGTATCATAGCCAGAGAGTCAGAAATAGATCTTTCAATAAGGGCGATTTGGTTCTCCGGCTTGGGCAACGAAGAAAGCACAAACTTTCCCCAGTATGGGAAGGGCCCATCTTGGTTAGTCGAGTATTGCACAATGGTTCATACTACTTAACTGATATGAGGCCAGTCAAAGAAAGACCTGCAACTAAGAAGAGAAAGATAGCCGGAGGCAGTACAAATCCGGATGAGTTAGACAGACCGTGGAATATTGCTCAGCTACGTCCCTTTTATTCTTAGTTTATTCTTCTTTGTAATCATATATGTACATGTTCTGTCAGAAATAAAATTATTGGTTGCCTCAAGTTTTTTCTGAGAAGTGTTTACCATCTTATTTCCGAATGATCATGTCATAGTCGAAAATCCCAGAATGCTTGAAAAGTACTTTATGCTCATGTTCATTCTGGTTTAGATTTCCGATTATAATATTTGTACCCTCGGGTATAACTCTAAAGTTTCTAGTCTTTACTTTGGTTATTTGTCTGATTGCCGGGTAGTTTCTGAGTAGTGAATTGTTGGTACTGGAAGCCAGCTTTGTTTCCGAGTTTAAACTGGTTTAGCAATTGAGCTCCATTGCTCGGCAAAGTTTCCTTGCAGAAGGTTTAGCCGGCTCACGGAAGGGACGAGGCAGAAAGCCAGATAAACGTTAAGTATAGACAAAAAAGTATAAGTGCTTATGCAAACATTTCAGGTACACAAAAATTTAAATCAAAAGTGCTGAGTAGATTAAAACTTAGCACTAGCAAAAGTATCATACTGCATATTTACAGACCCATAATGTTTTCAAAATAACACATTTGTTTCTGATAATCTATGATGCAGGAGAGGAGGTAGGAGCTGCCCTCTCGCTGGACACATCAGCCGCGCCCTGATAATGATCCGAGAGGTCCAAATCCGATATGGTTTGTCCATCGTCGGAAACTTCGGTTGCTTCTTCAAGAGGCAGAGGCGGCATGTCCACACGGGTGAAGAAGGGAGTGTCGTAGCTGGTTAACTCAGCTACATGACACCCATATCTGGCGCAGGAGTCCATGATGGCCTTGATTTCTTGCTCCTGTCCGTCTTCGTCCACCTTGTAGTATCCTCTGGTCACTTGCTAGATTTCCATGTTTCCATGGTGGCTCATGAGCATTGTGAGGGCGTTCTACACTGCTGCTCGCGCGTAGGACATGTTCCATTCCTGGACGAGCTGCGACATCTCCTTTTCCTTGTCCAGCACCTGAAAGTCAGACATGCTATTCATGTCCGGAACCTTGAGAGCTTCGTCAATATCCTCAATCGATTGGCAGAAGTCATGAAGCAAATCACCGACTTGGGTAAGCCGGTGGGTGGGGGCTCGGTAGAGGTGGAGTCCATCAAGTTAAATAAATCTGAGATTGAAAAAGTTGAAGAATGTAGACAAGTCAGAAAGACGGAAACATACCAAAGATGACGTCGTCAACTTTGGTCCTTTCTTCACGAAGACTCCGGAGTTCAGCCCGGAGCGCCTCGAAAATATCCTTATCTCTGAATAGCTTGTCGTTGAGATTCGAGATCTTCTTCTCGTGGAGTGTAATCTTGGGATCATGCTCTATGGTGGCCATGGAGGAGGATTTGAGAATTTGAGCAATGCTCTTCTTATGATCCGCCTTAAGCTGGTCTAGCTCTTGGCGGAGATCCTTGTTTTCCACCACCAAGGTCTTCAGATTCTCGGCCTCTTCGATCATAGCACAGGACTGCTTTATCAGTGATGTAAGTCAAAAAGAACAACAGTTCAGCAAAAATTATTCGACTATGAAAACACAGGACAAGGTTTGAGTCTCGGAAAGTTCACCTTCGGCCTCATCCTTGGAAACTTTAAGATCGGCATTTTTAAGTCGGAGAGCTTTGATCTCTCTCCGCTTATTGCAGATGTTCTTCAACAATTCCTAGTTATATGAATTAACTTTCTGTAAGTCAGAATACCCAGATTCAGAAGTCTACTAAAGACTCAGGCTAATATTGTAGCTAATATCAACACGAGCCTTGGGGTCTATACTAGTTCGTTCTTTGGCATCCTAGTGAAGCATAAACCTGTATCTACTATCCAACTTCATGCTTGGGGGCTAGAGGATATGACATAAAATACAGTAAAGGAAAAGCGTGAGTTGGAATTCCAACTTACATGATGTTCATGTGTGAGCTTGCTCAGGAACTTGTTCACCTTAGTGGTAACCTTCTCAGCGAGGGTGAGCGGAATAACCGGAGGTGGTGGAAGCACACCAGCTCTTAGTTCCTCGTCGCGAAGGTGGACTTGTTCAAGAAGATTGGAGTACTTGACGTCCTCCACTTCTTGTGCTTCTTCTTCGGCAAAGAGATTGCGACTTTCCAGGCATTGCTGGGCCAGCCGCTGGATTTCCTCTACAGATTTTCGAGACAAGCCAAATTTGGCAAGTCCCGGATTGTTCAGGAGGTTTTCGGTGAAGGTCTCTGCCGAGGGATCATTACCCAAAGAGGGTTTACCCTTATCAAAACCAGATCCACCCATGGTGGCGTCAGTTTGCAACTCAAGGGTCGCTAGCTCTATTAAGGGAGCCGGATCTTCTGCGACAACCGGGGATGGAGTAATCACTGACGTTACAAAAGATTGAGGGGCAGGAGTCGGAGGAGCTGTGCCAGGCGAAGCCATGGTTAGCTTCGTCTGACGCAGGGGCTTCGAGATGCTCCCCTTCCCCTTGCCCTTGATGAGTTGTTTAGCTCTAAGAATGTAATAGAATGGAGAACATTACATCTCGGAAGAAATTACGAGTAAGGTATAAAGGAGGAAGTTGTGTGGAAAGTTACCTCTTCACAACTGGCACTTCCTTTGTGCCGACGGCCGCTGTCGGAGCTTTGCGCTTCTTGGGCACAACGTCCGGCAGTGGGACCAGTTTCACCTCCTGAGAAAACTTTGGAGGATATCCATCGATAGGAGCCAGTTCCGACTCGGGGAGGTCGACAAGCTGAAAAGAAGATAATATCTCAGTGTTGCGAAATAACTTAAAGGTGAAACACATAAAAGGGTTTACTGCTCAAAGCTTACCGGCACTATAGGGTCTTCTGCTGTGTGCATGTCGAGAGATAAATCCAGAATCTTTCTCTCAATCCGCTCCTTTATCAGCCATTTGATCTAGCTTATGTAGTCCTGTGGCTTTAGGGCCTAGGGGCTGATGCAGAGGGAGTCTTGTTTTGATGCCGTGATGGAATGCATCAGGCGGTCGCCATGGTGGTGGAGAGGCTGGATCCAGCGCGCCACCCAGCACTTGACCAGGTCGGACCCTCTCAGGCCTTTGTGCTTCATCAGGTATTCAATCCGCCTCTTAGTGAGGATCAGATCGTCATTGAGAGCCGGAGGAGCCTCATCCCAAGATGCTAGGGCCATGGCAGCTCCGTTGATGAAAGCCGGCAAAGCAGTAGCTTTGCCGGGAGCAGGAATATCCTTATGGTAAAATAAGGTGGGTGGCCACTATTTGACTGACTCACTAGCTAAAATGTGAGGATAAACACGCTCGCGTCTAACTGAAAGGCTAATCGTGTCGATAATGTAAGGATTATCAGAAGTGATGGAGTTTCTCCGGACATGGAAGTAAAACCGGAATAAAGTGAGACTCGTCCTAATGCTGAGATATCCTTCACATAAAGCCGCATAGGCGCTCATCTCTGAGATGGAGTTGGGGGGAAGATGGTGAAGTTGAACACCATAGTGATCTATCACCTCGGAAAATAATTCTGAGGGAGGGAAAGACAAACCTCTGTCGAGGTGGGTGCCGAAGTGCACCCTCTCGTCAGCGTGTGGATTGGGGATGGTTTCACCGAAACCGCTCCGCTAGTAGCCGGCGCGGAGGAGCCCTTCATTCTCCACGCCGCTGAGCTTCTTGTCGTCAAGGACGCAGGGGATCCAGACCCTGCGATTGCTTTATTTCTCCACATCCGCCGCCGCCGTCGCCGCCGCTGCAGCCCCAGCCAAGCCGGATGATGAATATGAAGCCATTGCTCCGGTGCGCCGGTGACCTTAGATGGGCGGTGCTAGGAATCTGGGAAGCAGGGGAGCTCTATGCACAAGGGAGAAGTGGAGGAGAGGAAACGACAAAAGATGAGGAGAAAAGGATCCTCACCCCTTATAACCACCTAACCGCGCCAAGATTCCTGTAGAAACCATAGTAAGTACGCCACGTGTCATGGAAAGAACTGGGAAGGTCCCACGCGATGATTACGTCGCCACGATCTCTGCGTATGCATTGAAACGGCGCCTCGGTTCTGCGAAAGGCGGACCCAACAACGGTCTTGCTAACAGGGGATGTCTATCAGTGATGTGACTTGACCATGACTAGTGTCAGATGACGTCAGAGACCAAGTTCTGGCTAAGTTTGAATTGCGAGCTAGAAATAAGAATAACGTACCGATAGGTCCGGCTTTGTTTTGAGACCCAGATCGTATCTTTTCTTTTGAAGTTTCAGGAACCCTTCAAGATTCTGCAAGCCGAAGATCAAGCTAGATGATGATGAATCTGACTTTGGATCTTGGAGACTTATGGGGGCTGTTGTTGGGGATATACTTTCTAGGTATCCTCACAGTTCCTTACTGACTAGGGTGGCCCACTTCGGGTTAGAGCTTTGCTTAACGGGCGGCCCAGTCAGGGAGAAAAGACGGAGTCCATTCCGGCTACGGGAAGGCCCAGAAGACTTACTGACATAGGCCCGTAGTGTTACTTGTAGTTCAAGATGTACTCTGTAACCGACTCTTAGACATAGCCGGATAGGTCTCTCCTGTAAACCCTAGGCCGGATATCTATATAAGACGTACTAGGGAGAGCCTTTAGGGAAACACCTTACAATCACAATCTCAACTCACACAGGCGAACCCTTGTAACCCATATTCCGGCTCTGCCGTATTACTGGATTGCTAGCAGGAGTAGGGTCCGTCCAAAGCCGGCGGATTCGAACCTAGGTAAACTTGTGTGCTCACCGTCCCGGAACACCGTACGTCTCACACCCCTCTCTTCCGCACGCCTCGAGGACCCCCTCATGGCGTACTTGTCATCAATCCGATGACAGCCATGACACACAATTATGGCAAATGTGGACCCAAACCAACATTGCAAGGTAACTTGACCTATCTAAGATATCTAGAAACACCATCATCACCTTGTAGTTGTATGAGTCATCACTTGAATAGCATGATCCTACATGGTTATTAAATATAAGTACAAGACTACTATGCAAAGACATGATGAGACACTCTGTGGCAAATGTGGGCCCATGCCAATATTGCATTGGCTATAGACCTCTCTAGGTTGGCAAGAAACTCCTTCATCAACTTGTGATTGTATGAGTCATAACTTGGATAACATGATCATACCTAGTTGATAGATCTAAGTGAAACACTGCTATGCCAAGACATGAGGAGACATTTTGTGGCAAATGTGGGCCCATGCCAACATTGCATGGGCTATATACCTATTTTGGTTGGATATAAACTCCTTAATTAACTTGTAGTTTTGTGCCTCAGCACCTGGCCAATATGATCCCACCTAGTTGATACATCTAAGTATTAGAATACTATGCCAAGCCATGACACACACTTGTTGCAGTTGTGGGCCCATGCCAACATTGCAAGGGATCTGGACCTATCTGAGATATCCAGAAAAACCATCATCAACTTGTGGTTGTATGAGTCATCACTTGGATAGCATGATCATCCCTAGATGTTAGATCTAAGTACAAGACTACTATGCGAAGACATGATGCGATACTTTGTGGCAAAGGTTGGCCCATGCAAACATTGCATCGGCTATAGACCTCTATGGGTTGGCTAGAAACTCCGTCATCAACTTGTGGTTGTGTGAGTAATCACTTGGATAACATGATCCTACCTAGTTGATAGGTCTAAGTGAAAGACTGCTATGTCTATACATGATGAGACAATTTGTGGAAAATGTGGGCCCATGCCAAAATTACATGGGTTATGGACCTCTCTTGGTTGGCTAGAAACTGCTTAATCAACTTGTGGTTGTTTGCCTTAGCACTTGGCCAACATGACCCCACCCAGTTGATACATCTAAGTATTAGAGTGCTATGCTGAGCCATGACACACACTTGTGCCAGATGTGGGCCCATGCCAACATTGCCTAGGATCTAGACCTATCTAAGCTATCTTGAAACACCGTCATGAACTTGTGGTTGTATGAGTCATCAATTGGATAGCATGATCCTACCTAGTTTATTTATCTAAGTATAACACTGCTATGCCATGACATGATGAGACACTTTGACGCAAATATTTGTCCATGCCAACATTGGATGGCTATAGACCTCTCTTGGTTGGCTAGAAACTCCTTCATCAACTTGTGGTTGTGTGCCTTGGCACTTGGCCAACATGATCCCAGCCAGTTAATACATCTATGTATGTGAGTGCTATGCCAAACCATGATAAACCCTTGTGGAAGATGTGGGCGGATGCTGAAATGGATCGTATGGGCACCTAGAGGGGGGGTGAATAGGTGCTACTCCAAATTTTAATACTTTTTCAACTTTCGGCTTAGCACAAAGGGTAAATTCCCTAGATAAACTATTAGGTGGAATTTCCCTATATGCAAACCTATATACTAGCGAGTAAAGAGCGAGTGGAAGAGGAATAGGTAAACCATAGTGAAGCACGCGGAGACACAAGATTTGTTTGACCGCAATTCCTTCCTTGTTAAGGGAAGTACGTCTGCGTTGGAGGGGTGGGCGGTACTAAGACCACCACGCCACAATAGGCCTCACCCTGTTCTCCGATGGATCCCGCCACCAAAGGCCTGATCCACCTTTCCACTATAGGTACCCTTCGAGGCGGGTACCGGCACCTTTAAACAACTATCTGGGCAACAACTCCACAATCAACTTGGAGGCTCCTGAAAGGACAACAAGCTGCCACAAGAACAAAGTTATCAAATACAACGAACAAGATCTAGGTATTGACAAGAATACTAGATCAGGGATTTCTCCAAGTGAATGGAGAGGAGTTGATTAGCTTGATTCGTGATGATGATGATGATCCTCTCCTCCTTCAATTCCCCCAAAGATCAAAGCCTTCGGGTGGTTGAAGTGGGAGATCGAGAATGGGAGCTCTTGCACAATGTCTGGTCAATTTCGAATGAATCAAGAGTTCTGAACGTTGGGGAAGAAGGGGTATTTATACCCCCTTCCGAAACCAGTCGTTGGACACTTTGGGGGCCGGATTATCCGGCCTGGGGAAACTCCGCCTAGACTCGGAATATCCGGCAGATAATCCGCCCCCCAATCAGAGCGTCGCGCCGACCTCGCCCTTGATCAACTTCTGGGGGCCGGATTATCCGGTCTTGTGTGAAGGACGGATTATCTGGCCTAGGAAGGAAAAACCGCCCCTGTTCGGATTTTCCGGGAGAAAATCCGACCGGATACCCAGCGACGCGCCTTGGCTCCCTTTGCTCAAAAACTTTGGGCCGGATTAATCAGCCCATGCGACAGCCGGATTATCCGGCCTAGCGAGGAAAAACCACCCCAGTTTGGATTTTCCGGGAGAAAATCCGACCGGATACCGAGCGACGCGCCTTGGCTCCCTTTGAGCAATGAGGTAGGCCGGATTATCCGGCCCTTGGTGGGGCGGATAATCCGGCCCCCCTGAAAGCTTCCTGCACACTTAGCGCATATGAATAATCTCCACAGTATTGTTATCTAACACACAAAACATAGGAAAACATGAAATGTTCTTTCAATCTCCCTCTTTTTGGTGTTAGATGACAATACCAGGATATGCAGGAAAAATCACAAGACAAACAACAATAACCATGGAAGAAACTGCCCCTCAATGTGTCCATATTAGAATTTTGCATTGGAATACAAATGCACACAAATAGGTGAATCTATTCCATAGACATATGAGCAACATAATCATACCACCGATGTAGAGGGAAGGCATCCTTGACATAAGCCTCAATTATTATCGAGATAACCAATATAAGCGCCTTCCTTGAAAAAGACTTCCAACATAATAGGATATGAATAGATGGATCCATAGGCATAATCCATGAGATGAAATCCATAGGCATAATCCAGACAACCACATAGAGTCTCAAACAACCACAAACCACAAATTTAAAGTTCAACGCTAAATGGGCATAAGCACGAAAATGACGAATAGAAAAATGCAAGTGCTTATGCCCGACCCATGCAAATCCATGAATATCCTAATAGAACTACTTCTCCCCCTTTGGCATCGAGACACCAAAAAGGAGGAAGAGCGATGCTAGCACCCCACGGGATCACTCGTAGTCCTCGTCCTTGTCCTCGTCTTCATTCTCATCCTCATCTTCATCTTCAAGCTCCTCGGTGTCACCATCCTCATCCTCATCATCAGCAGCAGTCGCCGTGGGGAACAAGTGATGCTCCAGATCTCCATAGTTCATCCCAGAGGAAGAGTTCCACCGAGGATACGGTGTGGGAGGAGTAGGAGCCAGAGGGTCACCCGAAGCACCAGACACCTAGTGGAGAATGATCTGCTGGGAGTGAGCCAACTCATGGTGCTGCTTGTATGCCTCGTACTGACCCTTGCGTGTGTCCACTCCCATGCAAAGTATGTTACGTTGGAACCAGTTCAGCTGCTTGATCTCACGGGCAACGGGAGGCATTGGGGTCCTGTGAGCATCCCTCATGAGGCCCTCAGGAGCAGAGGAGGGGTGAGAGGTCTTCCGAACCTTGGTGTAGATCTTCTTGGCCTTATGCACTGAATCAATGTGGAACTCCTCAGAAGGAAGCAGGTGCCTGATGAGCATCATAATGTAGGGTGCATAGGGGATGGACAGACGATTGAACATAGCATCAGTCAATTCATGGTAAATGAAGTCCATGAAATCCAGCCTATACTGCACCAACTCGTCCTCGCACGAGGCAACCTCATGAGAAAATTGAAGTAGCTGAACAAGGTGACCACGAATGCTGTCATTATTGCCCCCACTCGGAGTGATGGAGTCACGGAAGAGACCCACTAAGGCAGCATAGATGGGAGCAAGGCCAGCCAGAGTGCCCACAATGCCATTGTCCACAGTGTAAGGAGAGAGAGTTGCATCTTTGTTGGGCTTCAGCTAGGTGATGATGCGGTGGCCACTGGCTCTATCCCTACTACGGAAAGAGTATCCAAGAACCTCAGCAAACACGTGAAAATCGGCAGTCACATGCCTGTCATGAGTCATCCACTTCATAGTGCGACGCTCATCCCCACAAATAACCAAAGTGGAGAAGAACTGCTTCACCACCTCAGAGTCAAAAGAGGACCGGAGAGACATGAGATGGTGCAGCCCCATCCTCTCAGACACAAACATCGCATCCACAAGGTGGGCCTTCTCCAATGCCTCAACAAGGACCAGTGGGTGCTTAGGCCTAATGTTCAGCCTGGCATACACATCTTCATAGCTACCTTTCTGTTCCACACACCAAAAAGGAGTATCCCCCAGCTCATCATCACGAGGCAACTCAGCAAACAAGTCACGGTGACAGATGGAGGAATAGGTGACTGCATCCAAAGTCCTGTAGTTGATCTTGGGCTCCTTTCCCTTCCTCTTTGACACCCCCTTCCTAGTCCTCTTTGCTTGTTCAGCCATGCGCTTCACTTCGTTCTGTCTTCTCCTCAACTCAACTTCGTCCACTAAGTTACCATGTCCGTTGTCCCGAAAGTATTTAGCGCAAGGGCGGCGCTTGTAGGTCTTGGGAACACTGGAACCACATGTGAGGAGAATAAGGGCGATAGCAAGGGGATAAGCATACACACAAGTCTAGGAGAGAGCATGGAAAATGTAGTCAGAAAGTTCATAGGACAAATCTACTCAATGCATACTCCATAGTGAAACTGAACCAGAATTGAATCTGCCAGGCCGGATTATCCGGCCTGGCCAGGGGCGGATAATCCGGCCCTGGCAGAAAATTTCGATTCCACCTAGATTGAATGCAAAAAAAGTAGATTGGGCCTAGAAACTGCAAGACTACGATTTCTATGCGAAAACACATCCTTCTAGACAATGTTCCACCCAACAAGTAACACATCTAGCCAAAGATGGGGAGAGAGGGAGTTACCCTCACTCATTGGAGGAAGAACACGGAGGAGAAGGTACCCGTAGGCGCGGAGAAGAAGATCCGGGGAGGCCCGGAAAATCCGGTGGCCGGAGAGGCTCCAGGGAGGGTGGGGGACGGCAGGCGGCGCCTGAGGAGGAGGAGAGGGTTGGGGGAGAAGTGCTGCTCGTTATGAGCCCTTCCCCCCGATCCCTGCCCTTTAAGACGAAATCCGCCAGGGCCGGATTATCCGGCCAACACTTGGGCTGGATTATCCGGCCTCAAGTCTGGAATTCTGTTAAACACAGAATCAGGCCTGCGCGTCCCAAACCAACACCCCCACAAGGTGTACAAGGGACTTGTGTGCAAGAATAGATGGCTTAGGGGAAGGGAAAGGCTTAGGATTAGGATAGCCAAACTAAGATGGTACTAGACACTCAAAATTGCAAGATCCAAATCAAATAAAAGCCAAGATTGAGTGTGATTCCCATAAGAACATGAGAGAGCAAAAACAGCCCAAAAGATCCAATTCTCCTCAAGAGAGAGGGCGGTGGCCGAGGCCACCATGTTGGAGTGTATGGTGTGACACCGTGAAGATATATCTTGGGTTCACGACCAATACTCATCCATAAGCTCACATATCACAAAATGATATTAAGAGAAATAATTTATCTTGCTTTTGGCATTATGGGGGGGGGTAGCCCAATGAGTTAGGACCACACTCCCCCTATATCCATGCCCACACCTAGACCAAAGTAGGATTCAGATGTACGAGTGAGTGCATGGGTAATCAAGACAAGCTCCTGGAATCAATGATATTTAGCTCATTCCTCAAGTAGCAAAATCTTGCTTCATCAAGTGGTTTTGTAAAAATATCCGCAAGTTGGTTCTTCGTGCTCACAAAGGATAGATCAATATCGCCTCGAGCAACATGGTCCGGAATAAAATGATTCCGAATCTCAATATGCTTCGTCCTTGTGTGTTGAACTGGATTGTACGCAATTTTTATTGCACTTTCATTATCACATAAAAGAGGCACTTTGTCACAATTGACACCATATTCCATTAAAGTTTGCCTCATCCACAATAATTGAGTGCAAACACTAGCAGCAGCAACATATTCAGCTTCGGCGGTGGAGAGAGATATACAATTCTAATTTTTAGATGACCAACACACAAGAGATCTTCCCAAGAATTGACAAGCTAGAGAAGTGGATTTCCGATCATCCTTATCACCAGCCCAATCTGAGTCAGTGTAACCACATAAAGAGAAATTGCTGCCCTTGGGATACCAGAGACCAAAGTTAGGGGAATGAACCAAATATCGAAAGATCCTCTTGACCGCCACTAAGTGGCTTTCTTTAGGAGCTGCTTGATACCTTGCACACACTCCCACACTCAACACGATATCGGGTCTAGATGCGCAGAGGTAAAGAAGAGAGCCGATCATGGACCGGTATACCTTTTGGTCCACATCTTCATTAGGATGCCTGGGAGTACTTGTAGCAGCTTCATCACGATGCCTGGGGCTTGCTTGAACTGGCGAGGGGCCGGATAATCCGGCCTGGAGCTTGCATTGATATCTTCACCACCAAGACTAATATGGTCAGCTGGAGCGGGGTGGCCAGATAATCCGGTGTCCACTGGATAATCCAGCCTAGAGTTTTCTGGAACAACTTGACCTTCAGCAGTTGATGGAGATGGTGCAGAATTTGCTCCTGTGGTGGGAACATGTTGGGCATGTGTAGATGAGGGTTCTTCATGGGAAGAGCATTGTCCTTCCCGATCCGCCACAAGGGGTTCCTCAATGGGGCGGAAAAATCCCACGCCCATTCTTATTATGGCATCTTGGGGTATTTCAACATCTGCATCACAAACACCAACTTGCTCCGCATGGGAACCGTCATTTTCCTCGAACACCACACTACAAGATTCTACAACAGTTCCAGAGAGCTTATGGTAGACTCTATAAGTGTGGGATTTGGCACCATAACCACCAAAAATACCTTCTAGAGCCTTAGATTCAAACTTAGATAAACGAACTCCCTTGATAAGAAAGAAACACTTACAACCGAATACCAGAAAGTATGAGATGTTGGGCTTGTTACCGGTAAGTATTTCATATGGAGTCTTGTCCAAGATCTTGCGGAGGTATAATCGGTTGGATGAGTGACAAGCAGTAGAGATTGCTTCAGCCCAGAAGTTATTTGGAGATTTAAATTTGGCTAACATTAATCTTGCCATATCCATTAGAGTTTGATTCTTCCTCTCGGCTACACCATTTTGTTGGGGGGTGTACGCAGCGGAATATTGATGTCTTATCCCCTCTTCACTTAGGAACTCATTTAAGGTGTAGTTCTTGAACTCAGAGCCGTTATCACTTCTTATAGCCAGAATGGGGACGTTGTGTTGATGTTGAACCTGGTTGGCGAAGTCGATGACAGTTTGTTGAGTTTCACTCTTCAACTTGAAGAAATAAACCCAAGTGTATCTTGAGTAATCATCAACAATAACTAGACAATACTTCTACCCACCGAAGCTTGCATGAGATGGAGGTTCGAAGAGGTCCACATGAAGGAGCTCTAAGATCCTTTTTGACGAGATAATAGTTTTCCTTCGATGAAGAGAGTCATGCATTTTTCCTTCAACACACGCCCTGCAAACACGATCTTTGGCAAAGGAGACATTTTCTTTTAGTCCAAGGATGTGGCCACCCTTGTGGAGACTTTGCAAAGTTGTCATATTGACGTGGGCTAGTCGGCAATGCCATAACCAACCCGCGTGAGCCTTTCCGAAAAGACACATCGGGCCTGTAGTGGTTTTCCCCGAAAAGTCCACCACGTACAGGTCATTTTCGACATATCCCACGAAAGCGACTTTTAGAGACTTGCTCCACAAGAGGGCCACCAAATCAGCATCAATATAAACTGCAAAGCCCATCTTACCAAGGGCACGAACTGAAAGTAAGTTGTACCCGAGGGTCTCAACAAGAATGACGTCCACGAGAGAGATATCATGAGCCACCACAACTTTTCCGATACCCAATACCTCAGATTTTGACTTGTCACCATAGGAGACGGTTATGTGATCAAGGTTTGGCCGCATCTCCGTGATGATCTCCTTGCTTCCGGTCATATGAATCGTGCAACCGCTATCGAGTACCCATTTAGAACAACCGAAATCATAGCCCTGCAAGAAAATTACTTCTTGGTTTTAGGTACCCATTTTTCAATGGGTCCTCTCATGTTAGTGACAAGGGTCTTGGGAACCCAAATAGACCAAGGAATGTAAAAATCATAAGGGCCTGCATAACTAGCATAAACATCACCATAATAATCACAATATAATTCAAATTTAGGATTGTTGACCCCTGCAAAATCATCATAATTAGTCTTGTCGTTCGTAATGTTGCTAGTCTTTGGTTGAGCAGCCTTGCTCTTCTTCTTCTTCTTCTTCTTCTTCTTCTTCTTCTTCTTGTTTTTCTTGCTCTTTGTCTTGGGAATGTAACCAAGACCTTCTTTACTATTGTTAGTCCTTTGCTTGCTCAGTATCTCATCAATAACTTCTTTACCTTTGTGTTGAGAACCTCTTGCAAGGTCTTCTTTTCCATAGGATGAAGTGGAGGTACTTGGCACATCATACCATTTCAATTGAGTTTGGAGCTCGTCATGAGATTAATTTAAAGTAGAATGATCACTTTTCAATGCCTTTTGAGCACTTTCAAGATTATCAAACTTCTCCAAAAGTCTAGCATGAATAGCCCCAAAGTCAATTTTTTCTTTCTTTAGTTTCTTTACCTTGGCAAGAGCATGGTCATGTTCTTTGATGGGCTGAGCCACAGCTTCTTCCTGTGACTCCTCAATGGATTCGAGTCTCTCTTCCAAAGATACTCGAGCTTCCTCTTCCTCTTCCAAGGCATTCTTCAAAGAAGCTATCTCCAAGGCACCTTCTCTTTAAATTCTTCCCTTTTCTTCAAGAAGATCATCGGCTTGAGTAAGTTGACTCATAAGAGCATCAAAATGGAGTTTGTGCTCACCTTGCAGGTTAGTGAAAAAAGTATCCAAAGCAATAACTTCTTCTTTCATTTTAAGACTGTCATGATCATCCATATCCAAAATTATGTTAGTCTTAGGAAATGAAGAGCTAGAAGTTGATACCTCGGACCCTCTTGCCATTAGGCAAGTAGCGTTGTTGTTGATGACGTTCTCGTTTGGCGAGTCGAAGAGAGATGAAGGAGTCAATGTGGTGGCTATAGCAGGCACTTCGCGAGAACTATCATCATCCTCTTCATTTTCACATGTAGATGAGTATTCTTCTTGTGCTACTAAGACGATCTTAGGTTGCTTCTTGAAGGGGCCATTATTCTTAATAAATGGCTTCTTCTTAGGTGCTTTAGATTTCTCTTTAAGAATGAGCCTGCCACCATTGTCTTCTCTATTTTGATACGCACAGTCGGCTACAAAGTGCATCTATCTCCACAATTATAGCAAGTTCTCAATCTTGGGCTACTTTCTCTTCTTCCATTTGACCCGTTCTTGCGCTCAAGTTCCGACTTGGCTTTGGCAGGGTCCTTCCAAAAGTTCCTTGCATAAAACGCCATGTACTCATCATGAGCATGTTTGACTTCATCGGGGCAGTCCATGGAGGCCCCCTCAAATGCTCTTTCATCCTCCTCTTGCTCAACAACATGGGCTTTGAGAGCAACATTGACACCCTTTTGCATTCCAATGGCCCGAGCACGAGCATCTTCAACATTCTTTGCTGCCACTTTGAATGACGCCATCTCTTGCATGACCTCATTGGATGTCATTTGATGGTAGTTATGTCTACCTTGCAGGTTATTCAAGTCCGTTGGCTCGAAAGGCATTAAGGCACTCACATATTTCCTTTTTATCCATGTATCATCAATGTGAGTGGCCCCATGCTTTCTAAATGTTGTTGCGATGCCCTTGAGTCTTCTATACATGTCTTTCATGATTTTCACCATCCAATAGCTTCATTACTAAGGGCATCATACATGTTCCTTCTCATGCTTTCATTCCCAACAAAGAGATCCGTAAGAGCATCCCAAGCTTCTTTAGCTGTGTTGAGATGTTCAATGTGTGGCATGTCCTTGGGACCCACACCAAGCTGTATCATGTGGAGAGCAGTGGCATTCAATTGGCTGTCCACAACTTCTCTTCTTGTTAGGTTGGTTTGATCTCCAATATGAATACCCTCTTTAATAATCCTCCAAAGTTCAATAGAGGAGCTGCAAACATGATATTTCATTAGGAATTGCCATTGATTGAAAGAGGATGCAGTGAGCTTGGGTGGATCACCCCTATTGTTTATATGCGGATGAGGGATAGGTGGGTCGGGGCAATATACGTGGTAAAGCTCACTATATTCCTCCTTACCACTTCCCTTCTTGGAGGTGGAACCATTAAGTTTTTCACCTTCCACATCATCATCCTTGGATCCGGTGTTACCCTTTTCCTTAGATGATGGTGTGACTGCCTCAGAGGAGGATGGAGATGGGGCTATGGATGATGTGAGGCGAGTAATCATTTGATTCATCTCCTCCATCTTGGCCTCAAAGGATTTCAATAAGGTTGTTTCCAACGTCTTGAGATCATCCATTATGACCTTATCCATAGCCTCATTCCCATCATCCTTGGTACCCATACTACTCTTAGGCGGGTAGGCCCGAATTAAGAGCCGGGGCTGTGATACCAATTGAAATGGATCGTATGGGCACCTAGAGGGGTGTTGAATAGGTGCTACTCCAAATTTTAATACTTTTTCAAATTTAGGCTTAGCCCAAAGGGTAAATTCTCTAGATAAACTATTAGGTGGAATTTCCCTATATGCAAACCTATCTACTAGCGAGTAAAGAGCGAGTGGAAGAGGAATGGGTAAACCGTAGTGAAGCACACGGAGACACAGGATTTGTTTGACCACAGTTCCTTCCTTGTTAAGGGAAGTACGTCTGTGTTGGAGGGGTGGGTGGTACTAAGACCACCACGCGACAATAGGCCTCACCCTATTCTCCGATGGATCCCGCCACCAAAGGCCTGATCCACCTTTCCACTATAGGTACCCTTCGAGGAGGGTACCGGCGCCTTTACACAACTAGCGAGGCAACAACTCCACAATCAACTTGGAGGCTCCCGAAATGACAACGAGCTGCCACAAGAACAAAGTTATCAAATACAACGAACAAGATCTAGGTATTGACAAGAATACTAGATCAGGGATTTCTCCAAGTGAATCGAGAGGAGTTGATGCGCTTGATTCGTGAAGATGATGATGATCCTCTCCTCCTTCAATTCCCCCAAAGATCAAAGCCTTCGGGTGGTTGAAGTGGGAGAACGAGAATGGGAGCTCTTGCACAATGTCTGGTCAATTTCGAATGAATCAAGAGTTCTGAATGTTGGGGAAGAAGGGGTATTTATACCCCCTTCCGAAACCAGCCGTTGGACACTTTGGGTTATCAGGTCTGGGGAAAACTCCGCCCCAGACTCGGAATATCTGGCAGATAATCCGCCCCCTATCAGAGCGTCGCGTCGAGCTCGCCCTGGATCAACTTCTGGGGGCCGGATTATCCGGTCCTATGTGAAGGCCAGATTATCCGGCCTGGGAAGGAAAAACTGCCCCAGTTCAGATACCGAGCGACGCGCCTTGGCTCCCTTTGCTCAAAAAGTGGGGGCCTGATTATCCGGCCCATGCGACAGACAGATTATCCGGCCTATGGAGGAAAAACTGCCCCAGTTCGTATTTTCCGGGAGAAAATTCGACCGGATACCGAGCGACGCGCCTTGGCTCCCTTTGAGCAATGAGGTAGGCCGGATTATCCGGCCCCCCTCAAAGCTTCCTACACACTTAGCACACATGAATAATCTCCACAGTGTTGTTATCTAACACACAAAACATAGGAAAACATGAAATGGTCTTTCAGATGCAAACATTGCATGTGATCTAGACCTATATGTGATGTCTAGAAACACCTTCATAAACTTGTGGTTGTATGAGTCATAACTTGGATAGCAAGATCCTACCTAGTTGATAGATCTAAGTATAACACTGCGATGAGAACACATGATGAGACACTTTGTGGCGAATATGGGCCCATACCAACATTGCATGGGCTATAGACCTCTCTTGGTTGGCTCGAAACTACTTCATCAACTTGTGGTTATGTGGATCAGCACTTGGCCAACATGATCCCACCGAGTTGATACATCTAAGTATCAGAGTGCTATGCCAAGCCATGACACACACTTGTGGCTGATGTGGGCCCATGCCAACATTGCCATGGATCTAGACCTATCGGAAATATATAGAAACACCCTAATCAACTTGTGGTTGTATGAGTCTTCACTTGGATAGCATGATCCTAACTAGTTGTTAGATCTAAGTATAAGACTACTATGACAAGACATGATGAGACATTTTGTGGAAAAAGTGGGCCCATGCCAACATTGCATGGGCTATAGACCTCTCTAGGTTGGCTAGAAACTCCTTCATCAACTTATGGTGTATGAGTCATCACTTGGATAACATGATCATACATAGTTGATATATCTAAGTAAACTAGTGTTATAAAAAGACATGATGAGACATTTTGTGGACAATGTGGGCCCATGCCAACATTTCATGGGATATAGACCTCTTTGGTTGGCTATAAACTCCTTCATCAACTTATGATTTTGGGCCTCAACACTTGGCCAATATGATTCCACCACTTGATACATCTTAGTATTAGAGTGCTATGCCAAGCCATGAAACACAACTATGGCATATGTGGGCCCATGCCAACATTGCATGGGATCTAAACCTATCTGAGCTGTCTAGAAACACCATCTTCAACTTGTGGTTGTATGAGTAATCACATGGATAGCATGATCGTACCTAGTTGTTAGATATAAGTATAAGACTGAGATACCAAGATATGATGAGACACTTTGTGGCAAAGGTGGGCCCATGCCAATATTGCTTTGGCTATATACCTCTATGAGTTGGCTAGAAACTCCTTCATCAACTTGTGGATGTGTGAGTCATCACTTGGATAACATGATCCTACCTAGTTGATAGAACTAAGTAAAAGACTGCTATGCAAAGACATGATGAGACACTTTGTGTCAAATGTGGGCCCATGCCAACATTGCATTGTCTATAGACCTCTCTTGATTGGCTAGAAACTCCTTCATCAACTTGTGGTTCTATGCCAAAGTACTTGGCCAACATGATCCCACCCAGTTGATACATCTAAGTATTAGAGTGCTATGCCAAGCCAGGACACACACTTGTGGCACATGTGGGCCCATGCCAACATTGTATCAGATCTAGACCTATCTGAGCTGTCTAGAAAGACCTTAAGAAACTTGTGGTTATATGAGTCATCACTTCGATAAGATGATCCTATCTAGTTGATAGATCTTAGTATAACACTCCAATTCCAAGACATGATGAGACACTTCGTGGCAAATGTGGGCCTATGCCAATATTGTATGGGCTATAAACCTCTCTTGGTTGGCTACAAACTTCTTCATCAACATGTGGTTGTGTATATCAGCACTTGGCCAACATGATACCACCAAGTTGATACATCTAAGTATCAGATTGCTAGGCCAGGCCATCAAAAACACTCGTGGGAAATGTAGGCACATGCAAACATTGCAAGGGATCTGGACCTATCTGAGCTGTCTAGAAACACCATCATCAACTTGTGGTTGTATGAGTCATCACTTGGATATCATGATCATACCTAGTTGTTAGATCTAAGTATAAAACTACTATGCCAATACATGATGAGACACTTTAGACGAAATGTGGGCCCATGCCAACATTGTATGGGCTATAGACCTATATTTGTTGGCTAGAAACTCCTTCTTCAACTTGTGGTTGTGTGAGTCATCACTTGGATAACATGATCCTACCTAGTTGATAGATATAATTAAATGAATCCTATGTCAAGACATGAAGAGACACTTTGTGGCAAAATGTGGGCCAATGTCAACATTGCATGGGCTATAGACTTCTCTCGGTTGGCAAGAAACTCATTCATCAACTTGTGGTTATGTGGCTCAACAGTTGGCCTTTCTAGCAGATTTTGAGAGCATGCCAACATTGCAAGGGATCTAGACCTATCCGAGTTGTGTTGAAACACCATCATCAACTTGTGGTTGTATGAGTCATCCATTGGATGGCATGATCCTAGATTGTTGTTAGATATAAATATAAGAATGCTATGCCAAGACATGATGAGATACTTATTGGCAAATGTGGGCCCATGCCAACATTGCATTGGCTATAGACCTCTATGGGTTGGCTAGAAACTCCTTCATCAACTTGTGGTTGTGTGATTCATCACTTGGATAACGTGATCCTACCTAGTTCATAGATCTTAGTATAACACTGATATGCCAAGCCATGATGAGACACTTTGTAGAAAATGTGGGCCCATACCAACATTGCATGGGTTATAGACCTTTCTTGGTTGGCTAGAAACTCCTTCATCAACTTGTGGTTTTGTGCCTCAGCACTTGGCCAACGTGATCCAACCTAGTTGATACATCTCAGTATCATAGTGCTATGCCAAGCCATAACAAACACTTGTGGCAGATGTGGGCCCATGCCAACATTGCATGGGATCTAGACCTACCTGAGTTGTCTAGAAATAGCTTCGTCAACTTGTGATTGTATTAGTCATCACTTGGATAACATCATCCTACCTATATTATAGATCTATGTATAACACTTTTATGCCAAGACATGATGAGACACTTTGTGGCAAATATGGGCCCACGCAAATATTTCATGGGCTATAGACCTCTCTTGGTTGGCTATAAACTCCTTCGCCAACTTGTGGTTTTGGGCCTCAGCACTTGGCCAATATGATCCCACCCACTTCATACATCTAAGTATTAGAGTGATATGCCAAGCCATGACACACAGTTGTGGCAGATGTGGGCCCGTGCCAAAATTGCACGCAATCTAGACCTATCTAAGTTGTCTAGAAACACCTTCATTTACTTGTGGTTGTATGAGTCATCACTTGGATAGCATGATTGTTGTCGAATCAAAGACATGTATGCCGAGAGGGGGTCCTCGAGGAGTGTGGAGAAAGAGGGTGTGATACGACGATGTTCTGAGAAGGTGAGCACACAAGCTTTGCCCAGGCTCGAATTAGCCGGCTTTGGACGGATCCTACTCCTGCTATCAATCCAGTAATACGGCAGAGCAAAAATACAGGTTACAAAGGTTTTGCCTGTGCGTGTTGAGATTGTAGAATATTGGGTTGACTTGCAGGATGGTCCCTAGGACGGCTTATATAGATATCTAGCCTAGGATTTACAGGAGATACCTATGTGGCTACGACTAAGAGTCGGTTACAGAGTACATCTTGGACTACAAGTAACTAAGCAGGCCTAAGTCGGTAAGTCTTCTGGGCCATTCCATAGCAGGATGGACCTCCTTCTTCCCTCCCTGACTTGGCCACCTGTGGAGAAAAGCTCTAACCCAAAGTGGGCCAACCTAGTATGTTAGTCATGGTGGGTATACGCGGAAAGTATATCCCAAACATTAGCCCCTGGAAGCCTCCAAGACCCAGAGTCGGATTGCATCGCCTAGCTTGATCTATCTTTGGCTTGCAGAATCTTGAAGCGTTCCTGAAACTCTAAAGAAAGGTAGGATCCGAGTCTCAAATCAAGTCGAACCTGTGAGTACATTACTCAGTTTTCCAACTTGAAATTCAAATCAAGCCAGAACTTGGTCTCTGACGTAACCTGGCATTAGCCAAGGTTAAGTGACGTCACTGACAGACATTCCTGACAGTGTGACCGTTGGTGGGTCCATTTATCATGGAATCAAGGTGCTGTTTTAATGCATGCGCGGAGATCGAGGAGGCGTAATCTTCTCGAGGAGGTTACCCAGCTCCTTCCACAATACGTGGCACGTTCACTATTTGTTTCACACGTATCTTGGCGCAAACGAGGGATATAAGGGGTTCAGATCTCCTTATTCTTCCTTACCAGCGCCCCTACTTTCTTCTTCCTCCCAATGCCACCGCGCGCTAGCTCCTCCTTTCCTTCTCCCATATCACACATCGCCGCCCATCCATGGTCTCGATTGTCCCCGAAATGGCTGATGCTTTCTCTTCCGGTATGGCGGCGACCGTGACGGCGACCTCTATAGTGGCCGAGAAGGATAACTTCTGCGTAGTGTGGATCTCGTGCGTCCTCGATGATGAGAAACTACACTCGTTTAGAAGAAAGGACTCCTCCGCATTGGTGACTAGTGGAGCGGCTTCGATCAGATTATTCCCACTCCTCACGCTGATGAGAAGTCCCACTTCGGCACTCACCTCGATAGAGGTTCGACCTTTCCCCCCTTAGTGTTCTTCTCTTAGGTTATAGGTTATTATGGAGTTCAACTCCACAACTTCCCCCCAAGCACAATTCTAGAACTTAGCACTTACGCTTCCTTGTGTGAGGGTTATCTCGTAATGAAACTGAGTCTTATGTTGTTCTAGTACTCCTTCGGTACCCAGAGAAATTCTATCACTTTCAGTAATCCTTATTACCGGAACTCTTAGCCTGACTCTTAGGAGAGACTGATTCTACTCCAAGATTAAGGCTAGCGAGTCAGTGAAGAAGTGGCCATCCACGTTCTTTTACTATAGGATAGACTAGCTCCCAACAAAGAAACTACTTTGTCGAATTTTGTTGACGGCACCGCCACAACTCAAGTGTCCTAGGATGCAGAAGCTCCTTCTCTTCCTGAAGATTTGATTCTTGCCAAGAGACGGATCAAGTATTTGATGAAGCACAAGGGTCTGAAAGGATCCGACTTGATCCACTGCTGGTTGGCATGCCAGATTCAACCCCTACAGCACCATGGTGACCGGCTTATGCACATGGTCACCAAGAGCAAGAAGGACAGCCTCAGGATCAGCTCACTCCCAATCTCGGACAAAGAATATGAGTCCCGGATCAAATGGTTGATCAAGGAGCGAGTTGAGAGGAAGATTCCAAATCTCTCTGGACATGTATACTGCCTATGAACATATGACAAGTTTTCCAGCTATTTCCTTCATGTTTATTTATGTGCTCATCCATACTTTTTTATAGTTTTGCAATACTGAGATAATGTATCTTTTCGCTTGCTGACCTCCCCAAGTCGGAGCTTTCTCCTCTCGAGGTATATCCACCTGAGGATCCGATTCCTCAGGCAAATGAAGAACTTGTTTTATTACTGGACGTGCTTACCCGGAAGAGCGAAGCTCCGACTGTTGCTATGGGCATCCAAAAGGTGCCTGTTGTAAAGAGGTAAACTTCTTTACAAAGTTTCAAATATTATATTCTATTTTCTCTCTGAATTGCAACGATCTTACTATCCAGGGCTAAAACTCTTGCCAAGACTAAGGCACAAGGAAAGCCGGGGAAGACTCTACGCCAGTAGAAATTGACTCTGGCCTCACCTAGAGCCCCGCCTCCAACTCCTACCCCAAATCCATCATCAATGCTGGAGGGTACTTCTTCTCTGCGCGTTCAAGATGTTATAGCTCATTCTTCAGAGCCAGGGAACCTAGGTTCGCAGACCGACATCACTAGAGGTGACTCGGAACTTGATAAGGGTGAACCCACAAAGGGTAATGAACCCTCAGCTGAGAGCTTCGTGGACAACCTTCTACACAATCCGGGTTTTGCCAAACTTGGCCTTACTTAGAAAAGCGTAGAAGAGATCCAGAAGCTGTCTCTCCATTGCCTGGAGACCCAGAATATCACAGCCGATGAGGAGGCACAAGAAGGTGAAGATGTTAAACTTTCCGATCTTCTTGACCAAGTTCGTCTTCGCGACGAGAAGTTGAAGCTTGCTGTGGCACCGCCACAACTAGTGATTCATCTAACTCTCACCGAGAAGGTTTCCACTGAGGTGAACATGATCCTCAATAATTAACTCATGAACATTATGTAAGTCATAATCCGACTCTTATTTTTATTGTATTTTATATCATATCCTCTAGCCCCCAAGAATGAAGTTGGATAGAAAATCCAGATTTATGCTTTTATAGGATGCCAAAGAATGACCTAGTATAGCCCCCCCAAGGCTCATGCTAATATTTAACTTAGTTAAAATATTAGCCCAGGTCTTAGTAGACTTCTGACTCTGGTTACCATTCCGACTTACAGAATGTTAATGCTTATAACTAGGAATTATTGAAGAATATTTGCAACAAGCGGAGAGAGATCATATCTCTCCGGCTTGAAAATGCCCAACCAAAAGTTTCCAAGGATGAAGCTGAAGGTAAACATTTCAAGCTTCATCTTCATAGTACGTGTTATTGATCTGTAGCCGAATATTTATCCGACTTTTATGTCTTGCTTCTCTAGATCTTGTGAAGCAATCTTTTAAAAGGATTGAACAAGCCGAAGATTATAATGTCTTGGAGGCGGAGAATGCTGATTTGTGTGCAGAGATGAATAAACTCAAGATGGATCATGAGACTAGCATTGCTAGTGTTCCTAAATCCAGCAATCATGCTAATGAAGAGCGTGACCACACCATCGCCAAATAGGACAAAATAATCTCTGACTTGCAAGATGCTTTGGACAGGGAGAAGGACACCACCGATGCTCTCCGGAATGAACTCCAGAGCCATCGAGAGGAGAAGTCCCAGTTAGAGGATACTATCTTTGTTAAACTTTTCTATACCTGAACCGTCGTTTTTCCGAATTGTGAAACGCGGATATATATATGTTTTGTTGACCTTGCTCTATTTCTTATAAGTCCTCTCAACATGTTGGATGCCTCTTCATCCGAGCCTCGTACCGGACAGCTTGTTGCCGTTGGGGACCTGATCCATGATTTCTGCCAGTCAGTAGAAGAAATTGGTGAATCTATCCGACTCTCTGACTTAGACGCAATGTCGGCCTTTGAGCTACGAGACAAGTCGAAGGATTGCAATATGTCCTATGCACGCACAGTGACACAGAATGCCCTGACAATGGTAATGAGACACCATGGAAGCATGGAAATATGGCAAGTTACTAGGGGTTATTCAAGTGTTGATGAAGATGGCAACGAGCAGAACATCAAGGAGATCTGGGATTCTTGCGCCAGATACGCCTCTCGCATGGATAAGTTGACCAGTTATGATGAGTCGTTCCTCACACCCGTTGAAGTTCCACCACCCCCAAAAGAAGCAGTTGCTGAATTTGCCGAAGACAATGAGAAGACCAAGTCTGACTTACTTGTCTCGAATAGATATCGAGGTGATACGGGTGATGTGTCCAGTGAGCTAGAAAATCCTGCCTCTCCACCTGCATCATAGAGTGTGCCAGAAAAACAATGTGTTATTCTGAAAACAATATAATTGTAATAAGTAGGATATTATTTTGTTAGTGCTAAGTTTGTAAGAATTTATGCTTTACTCCTTTTAGCACTTTTAGTTTTTTATGTGATGTGCTCGAAAAAATACGTAAGCACTTGTTTTTTTGCCTATACTTATTATTTATCTGGCTTTCCGCTGCATTCCTTTCATGAGCCGGCAATCCTTTAGCACATAAACTTTGCCGAGAAATGGAGCTCAATTGCTAAACAAGTTTAAACCCGAAATCAAAGCTGGCTTCCAGTACCAACAATTTACTACTCAAAAAATACCCACATCCAGCAATCAGATAAAGACCCAAGTATAAACTTGAAAAATTTAGACCTATACCCGAAGGTAGCATTTTTAGAATTGGAAATCTAAACAGAACAAGCATGAGCATAAGGTACTTTCAAGTATTCTGGGATTTTCGACTGTGACATGATCATTCGGAAATAAGATGGTATATAAAAACATCCCAGTAAAAACATTGAGGAGACCAATACTTTATTTCACTTTGAACATGTACACATATATGATTACAAAGAAATAAAATTTAAGAATAAAAGGGATGTAGTTGAGCAATATTCCAAGGATGGTCTATCTCATCTGGGTTTGTACTGCCTCCAGCTCTCTTTATCTTCTTAGTAGCAGGTCTCTCTTTTTTGGCCTCATATCAGTTAGGTAGTAAGAACCACTATGCAATATTCGACTAACCATGAAGGGCCCTTCCCATATAGGGGAAAGTTTGTGCTCTCTTTTTTTCACTAGCCGAAGAACCATATCGCCCTTCCTGAAAGACTAATTCCTGACTCTCTAACTATGATATCTTCGTAGCTAGCTTTTGCTCATAGGTTGTAGATCTCTATTCAGCAACCACGCGAACTTCCTCGAGCATATCGAGGTCATCTTGTCGAGCAACTTCGACATCCTCTCTTGGTAGGCTAGAAACTCCTTCATCAACTTGTCGTTTTTTGCCCCGGGACTTGGCCAACATGATCCCAACCAGTTGATACATCTAAGTATCATAGTGCTATGCCTATCCATGACAAAAACTTGTGGCATATGTGGGACCATTCCAACATTTCATGGGATCTAGACCTATCGGAGTTGTCTAGAAACACCTTCGTCAACTTGTGATTGTATGAGTCATCAATTGGATAACATGATCCTACCTAGATGATAGATCTATGTATAACACTTCTATGCGAAGACATGATGAGAAACTTTGTGGCAAATATGGGCACATGCCAACATTTCATGGGCCATAGACCTCTCTTGGTTGTCTAGAAACTCTGTAACATTCCAATTTCAGCCACCCTGATTTGCTGTCCAGAATGCAAAAATCAGGGGGAACAAAACCTTTTTCTTGTTCATTGCGGAAGTGTTTGCTTGTTGTTTGGATATGCTTATGCATATGAATGTGTATTAGATGATATACTCCTTACCTTAACACCAGTTGACAAAAGCTACTTCCCAAAACAGTCTTGGCTTAATTTCCATATTCTCAAATGTTCTGGCATTTCAAAACATGAGCCAAGATGCTTATGTAACCAAAACTACTTTAGTATCTTCTATTGACAAAACTATGGAGAGCTATATAACATAATCTCCTTATGTTTCAGGACAGAACCTTCTACTACTCTTACCTCTAGATTTAACAAAACCTTTTTGTAAACTTTTGAATTCTACCCTTGGTAGAGATACCAAGGAACCCTCATCTTATTCCAAAATACAAACTATTCAAAATACCCATCCTCGCCTCAAGTTAAGCTTGATGGTAACCCTAGTAGTAGTTGATTTGTTTGTAAGATGAGTTGTCTTGATCTGCTTCTTGAATTTTCTGCTTAGGAGATAGTATGAGCTACTCTAGGAGCTCATCACTAGGATCAAGATGTCTTCAAATCATTCCACCCTAAGCAAGGATACAATCTAGATCTGATCCCTAGCTACTAAGTGATCATCTAAAACTCTTAACCATATCAATTCTGAAGAAACCCCTTCTAGAAGTTTCCAAGTCAATGAGGACCAATATCAAGCATGGATCCCTTCTACTCAATCTACTCTTCAACCACATCCACTTGATGATGCTTTAGTACCTTGCAACCCATCAAAATCATCACCACCCACATTCTAGTCCAAAAACCCTAAATCTGCCAAATTTGGCTAAGTCTGGAAATCTGTTTCCAACATCACCTTTTTGAATGCCTCTCTTTCTCAACCCTTGTGCATTTTTGATAATGCACTTGAACCATATTATTAACCATCCTAAGTAATACCAAGGCCAACTCTTGCCCTTGGTTAGATCATCCTTCTACCCACTTTTTGTTGATGGTTTTGTAGGCAAGAAAATAACTTTTCCTGCAAATCTAGTCAACATGCCTACTTTGATAGAAGCTCACACCACCATCCAACCTTCTATGGATCAACTCTTTGAAGGGTGATGTTATACTCATGTAGGTCTATAATTACCTACTTCACTTATTCCAATTGGACCCTTGAGCTGTTTAAACCCACAAGGTTTTGGAGGCTAGTTGATAATCTGCTTTGGCAGGCTTATTTTTTTTCAAAGTTTGAAAGTTTGTCTTGGTGAGCTCAAGCAGGATCAAGCTCAAACATTTGTACCATGTTGATTTAAATCACTTGGTCTATCCATCCATCTATCCCATGCCATAAGGGGAGCCCTAACCTCCAAGATCCAACAAGGTTTTGGTGGCATGAAAACAATCTTACCCAAGATCCCAAAATCTCTAGTTCTCACCAAAATCAACTTGGATTTTCCAATCCCAAGGTTGAAAATGCTTGCTACACCTTGTATACATCATATAATTTGATCATCAAGATTTATAAAATATTATCCATAATTATTGCGGCCCCAAATCTATTAATTTCCTTTAATAGATAAAATCCCCAAAACTTCTTCCATAAAGGAAAGTTTGGTTTTTGCCAAAACACTTAACCAACTTTCGACTGATGTGAGTTCCAAATATCATACCCTATCTTTCCATCTCAAAAATAAATATTTTTGAGATCTTTTATTATTTCCTTTTGCCTATTTTCTTAAATGGCAGAAATGGAATAATAATTGTTTTAAATACTTTTAAGCCTCAATAAATCTTGGGAAAATTTCCCTAAGTGTGTATTCACATATGGGACCATCCCACATCAAAAACTCCACTTGTACAACGTAAAAATATCAAATAAACCCCAAGAATTCATTTCTGCAGTTCTTGAGTAAATGGTTTTAAGTGGACCTTAAATCCTCTGAAAAATCCCAAATAATTCCTGGATATCTATCCTGACCTCCACTACCCACCAGTACAATTTCCCCACCTTGTCCAATGCAAGTATTTGGACTCGCTTCATAACCATATATTTGATCAAATTAAGCAAACTAAGGCATTAGTGAGCCAAACCAAGAATCAAACACCACCAATCTTGCTCAGTACACCTCCTCAGCACCAGGACACTCCACCAGGTCGACCAGCACTATAGCATCCCCTGTAGCAGTTTGTCCTCTAGTGCTTGGACACTAGAGCTTAACCTCTTGTGGTTGTCTTGGCTTGCAAAACCCCTTGCAGCAGCTAACCCTTCCCCCGCTGCCCTGCAACTCGACCAGAAACAACCTCCCCTGCCCACAGCATCCCTCCTTCCCTGGTTTCCCCTCCTCCCTCCAATGCCCCAATGGACTATGTCCACCATGAGCCTCTCCACTCGATATAAAAGGGCACACCACCCCAGCCCCCAGCTCCTGGCTCATTTGCCTCATATTACCCCCACTCACCTCCCATCCTCTCCCCTGCTCTACCGCGCACAGGAACGGGAGGAGAAGCCCTCTCGGCCTTCTACAAGATCTGCCCATGGTGCTCCCATCCCCGCTTCACTCCCTCTGCATGCTATGCTCCTGGACTCCCCTCCTCTTTCTGGTACTGACGGTACCCCTCGTTTGGTCATGCAGCCACCGTGGCCGCCGCACCGGTGCTCTCCCAAAGCTTCGCTCCGGCCAACCTCTCGCGGACTTCTTTCCAGAAGCAAACCAAGCCGCAACACCCATCCCTGGAGTCACCGTCGTCGGCCGCATCTCCCTGTCGTCTCCTCGGTCGCCTCCCGAGCCTTTGGGAGCTCCCCCGCCAAGCTCCCGAGCGTGCTCGTCGGCTACCATCGCGCGAGCGGCTCCTTTCCAGGGAACACCCCACTTCTGCCCCTCTCCGGACTCGTCGCCGGCAACCGCACCTCCTCGGACCCCTCCAGCGCATCCCCGCCGCCTAGGTGAGCTCCCCCGCCACCGCCCGACGCCCCTAGGGTTTACCCCGCTGCCTGCACGTTGAGAGGTGGACGACACCCCGGGGCCGTCGATCTCAGCTTGATCGAACGGCCCCTGGCCCTCCATACCGCTTCAGCCCCCGCAGGTCGCTAACGGGCGGGCCCCACGCGGCCGTTTCAAAATTCCCAGCGCGCACCTCCCTGGCGCCCCTAGTTGGGCCGGCCCACAGTGCAGACCAACCCCCTCTGGTTCCCTAAGCCTAGTAGCTCTTTTACCTCTTTTTCTTTTAGCGAGTCTTTTACTTCCATAAATTACCTGCTAGGTTTAAATCCAAATAAAAATGGAAATAAAAATATTTTGCTCAGATCTAAATTATAATAAGCACATGGATGATTTCCCTAACACCTAGTACCCCTGCTTTGCTCAGAATGTGTAGGGATTAAATATATTAAATCAATTACCCAAAAGTGTCTAAAACACTCCTTAAATCCCTCAGGGAGATTCACATCTCCAATTGGAGTAAAACCAACTGCTCCTGGTAGGTATTACCTGTACCTATTTCATGGACTTGGTATCATGCCAAGGTGAGCATTAGATTGCCCTTGGTAAAAATAACAAAATCCCTCTAGTTCTGACTTTAGGAAATTCCCTAGACCAAATCATGAGTCCAATTGACCCAATTCCAATTATCTTGGATGTGGTACACTAGGGTGTATCCAAATCCAAGAGCTCCTGATTTATTTAGCCTTATGTATTTATCTGTGAATTAAACTGTTATGTGCATGGTTTATTCACCTCTAAATTCACTACAGTATCTATACAGCTCCAAAAAGGTTGATTCCAATTTCTACATAAAGGTATTCCAAATACCTACACTGTGCCCTTGAAATCAAATTAAAATCCACTGTAGATTTAATCTGGTGAAAAAGAAAAATTGTCTACATAACTGCCTTTGGGAATTTCCTGAGGGCACTCTGGTAATTATCTTGACAGGAATCCAGCTCTTAGTGAACAAGTACATCAAACCCTACTGAACCATCCAAGGAAATAATTGTTGGAGCTCCAGAACCTTTCTGGTGAATTATTTCCTAAAACTAGAGCCTTTAGCACTAGAATAATCATAACTATTAAAAGAAAAGTGATAAAATAGTGAAACCACTTTTTTGGTTTCATTTTATCGACATCTACCTGTAGATATCATTTTCGTACAATGGTATCATACAGAATATGTCCTTGGTCCAAACCCCCCTCTTAGGTAGTTCCTCAACATTAAACCCTAAGGGGTGTTCATCCCCTTCTCCAAGGCCATCTCAATCTCCTATCTCCAAAACCATATGAATCTTAATCTGGTATTATTCATTGTTTGTTGTATTGTAATGGTGCTTGTATACCTTGTGTTGATTTTGGCTTGGTTTGTTTGCATGTGCTGTCTGGACGACGATAGTTGCGATGAAATCGGAGAGCAGAAGAAGTGGTATTTCTAATTGGAATTGGTATTCTAGGAGTATCTAAAGAAGAATTCCAGGGACAATTATGCCATATTGCTGATCATCAGGCAAGCCACCTTCTTGCTCATAAGCCTTGTCCTACTATTTTACTTATGCATGTTTTGTCTACTGTTTAATAAAACGGCATCGTTTTACTTTATGTTGATGTATATATCTATGGTAGGGTTTTGGCTCCTCCAAACCTTTACACTATTGTACTACTAAGTACAACCCACTTGGTGACACCTACTCGTCCCTAGTAGAATAGATGGTGTATTACACCATACCCCGTTGGAGACCCCGACTTAGCCGAAGCAAAAACTAGAGGATGGGAAGACCCCGCAAAAAGGTTTTTACCAAATGTTTTACGATAAAACCTTTTTGAGGTGGGACCTCCCAAGAGAAGTTGAGAAAGAAAAAGGTTTTGTTTTACAAAATGCTTAAGGAAAACCGGAGGAAAAAGGTTTACAAAAACGCACCTGGTTCTCTGCATGTTTTGCTAGAACAATTAACCATGTGTAACCACATTACTCTGGAATGGGACAGGGCTGGATTTGATGGTTGTCTATTCCGGTATAAGCTGCCTCGCAACTACTACAGGGGATCGGGGATCCCTGGAGGGTTGGCCTTCTTCGATATAGGTCCATGTAAGACATCGACCTGGAGAAGGAACGAAGGGTCGGCACGCCTCCACGCGTTACTATGAGCCCCTCATTGAAAGCGTGACGTGGGACGTGCAATAGGCGATCCGGTTGGTCCTTGCACGACGTCCCGGTTTTGAGGGGATTAACATTCATAGGGTAGGCACTTATATTGGAGTGGGCATCCAGAGAGTCTTGATCGGTTACTCGACCCACGATCGGTGAAGATCAGGGTAGTGTACAAGGATGGTGTGGGTAAAGTGTACAACCTCTGCAGAGTGTAAATCTATTCGAATAGCCGCGTCCGCGGTCATGGATAGTTGGGAAGGTTGCTGTAGAGCGGTGCTGGTTTTGTTTTCAAAGAGGATTTCGAAAAAGCAAAAGCCCTGAAAATATTTTTGACCATGGGATGGTCGGAAAGGATCCCTGTTATGACCATGGGATGGTCAGAGATGGATGGAAGGAGTTTGGTCGTGGGACGACCGGGAGAAGGAAACAAATGGGTGACCCAGTCCTAATGTTTTCTAAAACTTTTCAAATAAAAAGGTTTCCAAAACGTTTTACAAAAGTTTTCAGCAAATATATGTAGATGCTATATCTACAAGAGAAACTATTTGAGAAAAGAACCCCTCTTCGAGCCCTCCTACTACCACAGCCATATTGCGTACCTTCTTGCTATTATTATTCTATTAAGGTGGTTTGCGAGTACAATCAAAGTACTCATCGGCATTCTCCCTGGCTATTAACTTGGCCAGATATCAAGAAGAAGATGGCATTGGCGACTATGCGAGCTAGGACGTTCTCCCAGTCAGTTGCCTGTAGGTTAAGGCATGGCACGGGCTCGACGCTTGATGAAGTGCCACTGCGGGTTATTGATGTAGCCATAATGGCATTCATGTAAGTCTTGTAAATTCGATATGTCTCGGATGTTGTAATGATACTTGTCGGTTATGTGCCACGACTAATTGATCATGGGATCATGGTTGCATACATAACAGGGACTCTCGGAGGATTAATCCGGGGCCCCACAAACTCCTTCATCATCTTGTGGTTGCGTGGCTCAGTAGTTGCCCAAAATGATCCCACCTAGTTGATACAACTAAGTATAAGACTTCTATGCCAAGCCATGACACATATTTGTGGTAGATGTGGGGCCCATGCTATGATTACAATGGATCTAGACCTATCTGAGTTGTCTAAAAACACCATCATAAACTTTTGGTTGTATGAGTCATCACTTGGATAGCATGATCCTACCTAGTTTTTAGATCTAAGTATAAGACTGCTATGCCAAGACATGATGAGACACTATGTGGCAAATGTGGGCCCATGCCAACATTGCATCAGTTGTAGACTCTCTAGCTTAGCTAGAAACTATTTCATCCACTTGTGGTTGTGTGAATCATCACTTAGATTACACGATTCTACCTAGTTGATAGATCTAAGTAAAAGACTACTACGCCAAGACATGAAGAGACACTTTGTTGCAAATGTGGGCCCATGCCAATATTGCATGGGCTATAGACCTATCTTGTTTGGCTAGAAACTCCTTCATCAACTTGTGCTTTTTTGCCTCAGCACTTGGCCAACATGATCCCACAAACTTGATACATCTAAGTATCAAAGTGCTATGCCAAGCCATGACTCACACTTGTGGCAAATGTGGGCCATTGCCAACACTTCATGGGATCTAGACCTATTTGAGCTGTCTAGAAACACTTGCATCAACTTGTGGTTGTATGAGTCATCACTTGGATAACATGATCCTACCTAGTTGATAGATCTTAGTGTCGGACTAAGGGTATCGGGGGTACCCTGAGTCCCTTGTCTGCTGGGCCTTCGGACGGTTCCAGACGCCTCGTCAGGCAAATGTGGGCTCATGCCAACATTGCATGGGCTATAGACCTCTCTTGATTAGCTAGAAACTCCTCCATCACCTTGTGGTTGTGTGCCTCAGCACTTGGATAAGATGATCCCACAAAGTTGATACATATAAGTATGAGAGTGCTATGCCAAGCCATGACAAACACTTGTGGCAAATGTGGGCCCATGCCAACATTGCATGGGATCTAGACCTATCTAATCCATCTAGAACCACCATCATCAACTTGTGGTTGTATGAGTCATGACTTGGATAGCATGATCATACCTAGTTATTAGATATAAGTATAAGACAGTTGTGCCAAAACATGGGGAGACGCTTTGTGGGAAATGTGGTCCCATTCAAACATTGCATGGGCTATAGACCTCTATAGGTTGGCTAGAAACTCCTTCATCAACTTGTTCTTGTGTGAGTCATCACTTGGATAACATGATCCTACCTAGTTGATATATCTAAGTAAAAGACTCCTATGCAAAGACATGATGAGACACTTTATGGAAATTTTGGGTCCATGCCAACATTGCATGGGCTATAGACCTCTCTTGGTTGGCTAGAAACTCCTTCATCCACTTGTGGTTTTGTGCCTCAAGACTTGGCCAACATGATACCACCCAGTTGATACATCTAAGTATCAGGGTGCTATGCCAAGCCATGACTCACACTTGTGGCAAATGTGGGCCCATGCCAACACTTCAAGGGATCTAGACCTATCTGAGCTATCTCGAAACACATGCATCAACTTGTGGTTGTATGAGTTATCACTTGGATAACATGATCCTACCTAGTTGATAGATCTTAGTGTCGGACCAAGGGTACCGGGGGTACCCCGAGTCCCTTGTCTGCTGGGCCTTCGGACGGTTCCAGGCGCCTAATGAGGGCCAAAAGGGGCGTCCCCCTCGGGGGGTTCAGGGCGCACATGCTCGCATGTGAAAGTTGACAAGGTGGGATGCATCATAGGATTCCATCCTGGTACCGTCCAACGGGTCTCAGGTGGTAAAAGTTTTCTCTAATAAAGGTCCTGACAACTAGGGCGGTGTCTCTCTATTTCGGGGCAAGGAGCCAGAGACGATGCATCCCTGAGGACAGACATCATCCATGACAGAGGACGTGAGGAGGATGGGCATCTCCAAGGTGGCGTAGGCTGAGTCGAGGGAAAGCACTCTGGTAGACCAGGACACAGGAGTGCAGCATTGTGGTGACCCTTTACGCCCACCATTTGAGGGAAAGATGCACAGTCGCCCTATATAAGGAGACCTCCTCCTAACTTAGAGAGGGTCAATCTTGTCGATCTATAACACTAGACATTGGCACAACATTGTACCCTCATGAAGCACCGCGAGTAATACAACCAAGCAGGAGTAGGGCCTTTACCTCCTCACGAGGGTCTCAAACCTAGGTAAATAATCCCTTGTCAACCTCTCTATCAGGCTTGTGCACCACCGTCTTTGCCGTTGTCGAGAAGTTCGGAACGCGTGTTCAGCCCCCTCTCGAACTTAGGGCTTGTTGGACCCCTTGTTCCGTTGCAGGACACATTATCCTACCTTTGGCACGCCAGGTAGGGATCTAAGGCATGATTCGGAGGCCTTCCTTAACCTCGGCGATATGGCGCCAAGCTCTGATGCGAGGTCCGAGAAGCAGGCCACCTGGACGGCACAGAACGGGAGAGCACGCTGCACGAGGTACGTATGTTGCTCTGCCATGTCCCCGCCGCTTTCAAGTGTGAGGCGTGGCACGCCCGCCTCGACGAGCTCCTGGGCGACCGAAGATATGGCCTGGTCCTGACTAGCCACCAGGCCCAGGTGCCAGTGGTGGGACCACCGGGCTACCGCACCGCCCCACGCCAAGGAGCACCCGGCATTTTCGCATGCATGTTGGGAAGCTCCTATGCCCCGGCCATAGGGAGGCACTTCAAGCAGTTCTCTCATGAGCTAGGAGGCAAGGCCTAGCGCTACCGCCGCCCGGCTCGAGTGGTCACGACAGCTTGTCTCTTTCGACATCAATGAGCACCCGGAGTCCATGCGCTCCATGGGTGACATACCCATGGTATGCTCCCCCACCATTAACAGCGTCATCATGGCGAAGACCCTCGTCGACAGTGGAGTTGGCTTGAACGTGCTTTCGAAGGAGGCATTATGGCGAATGCATGTGCCCATGACTCGTCTAGATCTGGCCTTTCCATACTTAGGCATGATGGAAGGCCAGTCCGTGCCCCTTGGACAGATACAACTCTCCACCATATTCGAGATGAATGATAATTATCGCACCGAACTCGTTGACTTCCATGTCACCCGGATCAGCCTGCCATACAACACCATCCTAGGCTACCCTGCCATAACAAGGTTCATGGCCGTCACCCAGAATGCCTACAATGTGATCAATATGCCGGGCAGAGCTGGGTGCCCTATCACTATTCATTGTGATGAGGGGGAAGCTTGGTGATCCCTCGAGCAAGCCTATAAGTGGGCGGCAGCCGACCGCCCTGAGGAGGAAGTAGAGCCAGTCGACGTGGAGCCCCTCGCATGCAAGAAGCCAGCCCCGTCGAGGGACGCGGTCGGGGACGTCGAGGGCGAGCCAACGGTCCTTCTAGGGGAAGAGGTCACATGCTCCCTCGGCATGGCGAGAAAGATGAAGTTGTTGTTCTCTCAGGAGAGTGCGACGACCAAAAAGGTCCCGCTCAACTCTACCATCCCGGGGGCTACCATCACCATAGGGCGCACCGCACGGCAGAGGGGGAGCAGGTGCTCATCGCCTTCCAGTGAGAATGTGGACAAGTTCACCTAGACCCCATTAGATATGACTAGGGTGCCTCGAGAGGTGGCCGAGAACCACCTGGCAGTATGTCCTTCAGCACGCCCGATGAAGAAGGTGAGGCGGCAATCAGGTGAGAAACAACAGTTCATTATTGCCGAGATGGAGAAACTGGTCAAGGTGCACCTGGTCCAAGAGGTCCTCCATGCGAATTGGTCGTCCAACCCAGTCGTGGTTCCAAAGACCACCAGAGGGGGGAACTCTACATTGACTTCACCAATCTCAACAAGGTGTGTCCTAAGGACCCGTTCCCACTCCCCTGGATCGACCACATAGTGGACTCGACCGCGGAATGTGACCTTCCATGCTTCCTAGATGCCTTTTCGGGTTATCACCAGATCAAGATGGCCCAGGAGGACGAAGAGAAAACGGGTTTTGTAAGCCTCCGCGGGATTTACTGCTACACATGTATGCCGTTCGGCCTCAAGAACACTGGCACCACCTTCCAGAGGTTGATGCGCATCTCCCTAGGCACGCAGATGTGAAAAAACACGGAGGCCTACGTCGAAGACATCATGGTCAAAAGTCTTGAGAAGGGCATGATGTAGCAGACCTTCGATAACTTGCGCAGGGTGAACATCAAGATCAACCCTGCCATGTGTGTTCGGGATCCCATTGGGTAAGCTCCTCGGTTTCTTGGTATCACACCAAGGCATCGAGGCAAACACAGACAAGGTGCGGCCATTGAGCAGATGCAGCCACCCAAGCGGATCAAGGACATGCAGTGCTTGGCAGGATGCCAAGCGGCCCTCGGGAGGTTCATTTACAAGCTAGGCGAGAAGGCCTTGCCCTTCTTCAAGATTATGAAGCTATCAGGCAACTTCTAGTGGACCCTGATACATTGCAAATGTATCTATAATTTTTGATGTTCCATGCTTTGTTTTATCCACTTTCTTGTGTTTTGTCCACACTTTGTAGTACTCTTCATATGATTTCTTGGACTAACCTATTAACAAGAGCCACAGTGCTAGGTCCCTATTTTCTGCTGTTTTTGGTTCCAGGAAAGTGAGAAAATGACTATTCTCGGAATTGTACGGGACAAAAGCCAAACATCCTATTTCACCAGAAGACTCCCGGAGCCAGAATATGAGACGGAGTGGGGCTGGGGCCCAGCCACACCACCTGGCCGCACGAGCTGGGCCTGGCCGCGCCAGGGGGTGGTCTGGCCGCCCCAGACACCCCCTCGGTCTCCCTCTTCGCCTATAAGTTGCCTTCTGACCTAAAAACTCAAGGGGGGTCGACGTTTTTCCAGAAGGAGTTACGCTCCGCCGCCACCACCAAATTCCACGAAACAGTACCAGAAACTCCGTTCTGGCACCCTGCCGGGACGGGGAATTGGAGGAGATCATCTTCATCATCATCACCATCGCTTCTCCATCGACCATCCATGTTTCCCCATCTATGAGTGAGTAATCCCCCGTTGTAGGCTATGGGGATGGTAGGGATTGGATGAGATGGTTCATGTAATGGCATCAGATTGTTAGGGCATGGTGCCTAGTATCTTCTATTAGTGCTTTATGACTTTGTTGCGACTTTTTATGCTTAATGCTTGTCACTAGGGCCTGAGTGCCATGATTTTAGATCTGAACATGTTATTGATTCATTATGATAGTATTGTTTATGGTCTTATCTGCAAGTTGTATACACACGTTGTTGTCCGGAACCAATGTCCCCAAAGTGACAGAAATCGGTATAACCGGAGGGAATGGCTTTGATGTGAGGATCACATGTGTTCATGGAGTGTTAATGATTTGCTCCAGTGCTCTATTAAAAGGAGCACCTTAATTGCTAGTAGTTCCCTTGAGGCCCCGCTGCAAACGGGCTAGCAGGACAAAAGATGTTGTGCAAGTTCTCATTGCAAGCACGTATGACTATATATGGAACACATGCCTAGGACTATCTAGTACTTTGATGCTTTATCTTATTTATCTGCAATTGCCCTATGTTCAGATTGCTTTGTGAATTGTCTTGTCCATGCAACGCCTGTCCATCCATCCCTATGCCTATCGCACTCGAATCCTACTGTTTACTGCTGTCTTTACTCTACTACTGCTGCTACTTTACTATTCCTACTACAAAACTATTGCTACTGATAAACTGCTATGAGCAAGATTGTTTCCAGGTGCAGCTGAATTGACAACTCAGTTGTTAAGTCTTATAAATATTCTTTGGCTCCCCTTGTGTCGAATCAATAAATTGGGTTTCACTTCCCTCGAAAATACTGCGATACACCCCCTATACTTGTGGGTCATCAGACCCCATAGGCGCAAAGGGAACACGAACTCCTATTTATATATCTGGAGGTGACCCCACAGACAGCGAGTGTCGTCCTCGTGGCGGAGCGCGAAGAAAAAGTTATGAGGTGGGCCCGACCCTTCAAGCCTCACGAGGGCTCGAGGGCTGAGCTCCTAAAGAGGGCGGCATCGCACCAAGACACAGGGGACAAAGGCCCGCGCTGAGGATGCCCTTGAAGCCCCAACAAAACCACAAATCATGTATGGCAACCGGTCTACTTCGTCAGCACGATGCTCTGAGACACCCGAGAACGGTACCCAATGCAGCACAAGTTCCTCTACGCACTCCTCGTAGCATCCAGGAAACTCCGCCACTACTTCCAAGGCCACCCTATCAGGGTGGTCACCATGTTCCCTCCAGAGACCATACTGCGCAACCCCAACACCATGGGGTGCATCGCCGACTGGGAAATCGAATTGCAGGCTTTCGAGCTGACAGTCGATACCACTCCCACCATCCAGGGGAAGACCCTCACGGAGTCCACCGTGGAGTGGACAAACCCTAATGGGAGCGAAGTCAGGGAGGAAATATCCTAGTTACGTCAGAAGCTGGCCCTAGGGAGTTCAATGGCAACAGGGCTGGGGCAACGGCAGTACTCACGTCTCCAACCGGCAACAAGCTCTACTATTCCATAGAACTATGGTTTAGAGACGAGGCCAAGCCCTCCAACAACATTATTGCCAAGTACGAGGGCTTAATTGCAGGCCTTAAGACTACCATCGCCCTCGGCATCAAGCCGGTCACAATACAAGAGACTCCTTGCGCCTTGTCAACTTCTCCAACAAAAGCTACAAACCCAAGGATGAGCACATGGCGGCCTACCTTGAGGAGGTCTGAAGACTAGAAAAGCACTTCTTAGGCGTGGACCTGCTCCAGATCCCGCGGGGAGAAAACTAGGATGCCGATACGATCACCAAGCACGCGTCTCGCCTGGACTCGCAACAACCAGGGGTCTTTAAGGAGACAATTTTCGTCCTATCGACCGAACCACCAAATAAGGGCCCGTACAGCCTTCTGGAGGGCCTGCCCCCACTTCCCTCGACAGGCGCCCTAGATTGCGGACTACCTTCAAGAGACTGTCTCATCTGGGCTCTTGCCACTTGGGAGACATACTAGATCATCGAGCTCAAGGCTTACCTAAAGTACGACACCGCACCAAACAATTAGGACATGGCTGAGTGTCTCATCCATCGAGTCAAGAGGTACTGCATGGCGGACGAGGAGCTCTACTGTCGCATACCTAACTGTGTAGCCCTGTTGTGCATCACGGTCAAGGAGGGCCACGAGCTATTGGTTGACATCCACCGGGGAATGTGGCCACCACGCCTCAATGCGCACCCTCGCTGGGAAGGCTTTCCGTAGCGGCTTCTACTGGCTCACGGTGCTCGATGACGCCACAGAGCTGGTCAAGTCTTGTAAAGCCTGCAATTCCACGCGAAGTAAATACATCAGCCCGGTCAACATCTACAGACCATACCACTCTCGTGGCCGTTTGCGGTCTAGGGACTGGAAATCCTTGGGCCCTTTCCTAGAGCGCTCGGGGGTTACCAGTACCTCTACATCGCCATCGACAAATTCACCAAGTGGGTCGAGGTGGAGCCCGTCAGAACCATCCCGACAAGGTCAGAGGTCAAGTTCATTCGCTAATTGGTATGCCATTTGGTGTGCCTAACCGCATCATCTCTGACGACGGCATGCAATTCACACGAGGGAAATTCCAGTCCTACTATGAGGACATTAGGACCAAGATCTCCTATGCCTCCGTTGCACACCCGCGCAGCAACGAGCAGGCTGATCAGGCCAACGCAGAGGTGCTAAGGGGCCTTAATACAAGGAGCTTTCTCCACAACCTTAAGGAGTACAGTCAAGGCTGGATCGACGCACTCCTGGTCATGTTGTGGCCCATCTACACAACTGAGACCAAGCCAACTAGCGAGACCATGTTCTTCCTCATCTACGGAGGTCATGCTCTCATCCCTGTAGACCTGAAGCACGGGTCCTCGTGGGTCTTGGCCTTCAACAGGTGGCACAAGGGAAGCACGGGTTCTTCGTTTTCCTATGGTGCATTTTCCCTTGCATGAGTCGCGTGAGATGCAGCTAGGCATAGTGCATGCCGCCGGTGCCACCCCCGGTCGACATTGAGGCCAAGAGTGTCGTGCTCTGAACTTGTGGACTAGCTCCGGCGACAAGTCACCTCACCCACGGTTCCCCGTGCTCTATAATCCTCACACTGCACGTGCAGGGAAAGCATTCACCATGCAGAACCTACAGTTCCTTCCCAAGGAACTATACAGGGAAAGTACACGTCCTATGGCTCCCTCCTTGAGGGGCTTACGAGACGGAACCAAACATACAGAACCTATAGGACGCCTCCACAAGGGGCCTACATGACAAGTACAAGCCCCGTTCTCCTCTCATATAGAGGTAAGCACGGCAGCCCACGAGGAATCCCACCTCAAGCGACTCAGACAAAGCCAAAGCCTAAGACCACCTCTGTGAGGGGTTGACGGGCTACCGCAGGGCCACCTCTCCGATGGGCCAAGGACCAAGGACGCATGAACAAAAAATAGGCGAATAAGCGAAGTTCTCTTATAGTCATGGTTGGGAAAGATAGGTTCTAGGGTGCCTCACAGGCATTACATGAATGGATGTCAAACTTCTCCGACCGCGGCATCATAATTCTAGTCGCCGAGACCGGAACCTGGAGTTCGAGAACATTCGATGCAGTCTAACCCATCATTATCCCCCTTGTCCACCTAGCGGGGAAACTCCTGGATTAGCAGGTTCATGATTTCATAGACCCTGTGTTCTAGCTAGGCCGTAGTCCATGTTAGGAGCAAGCTCCAGGAGATTAGTGAAGAGTGCCCTCCCCATGACATCTAGCATCACCTACCATTCTCGGGTGATGAAGCCATTTAGGCCCTGCACCGCTCACTCCATAGGAGTAAGGATACTATGGGTGAGCTCAAGGAATGCTTCTACCTCGCGGCAATAGGTAGATTAGGGGCACGAAAGCTATCGATTCTAAGGGCAAGGAGAATGGGCGCGCTCTGCTTCATGAGGGTGGAAATGACTCCTTTTGGACCTCTAGTGCCTCGCAAGCTAGCCGCTCATTCTCCTCATGAAACATCATGGCGGCTGCGGCATCCTTCTTCAAAGCCGCGACCTTGCCCTTAAGGTCATCAACCTCGCGGAGCGAGTCATGGTGGCGCTTCCCCGCGACCTCCAGGGCCCATCGCAGCCCGTAGCTCTCTTCTTGCACCTTGGACAAGGAGCCTTGGGCCTCCTCCATCTTGGCATTAACCTCATTGGACTGAGCGTCAAGCTCCCGCTGGTGTTCGACCACGACTGCCTCTCGCGAGGAAACGTCCCCCTCGTGAGCGGATAAAGTATGCCCCTATGAAGAAACACGCAACTCCGCATCGACAATAATCTTTGTTGCCTGCACCAAGGCGCCTTGAAGAGTGTCCTCCATAGCTTAAGGTCCTCCCTCGTGGCATCCGCCAAAAACCCGGTCCAGTTCCCCATGAACGCTGGAAATGAGTCTCCCCAGGTGCCCGACCCAGCCAAAGCCCGGAAGACCCAGCCACGGAGGGGTGTCGGGCGCTGGAGCCAGAATCAGGGTCGGCTCTTATAGAGGGAGGAGGGGCACCGTGGCCGACCTGCGAGCTCTGCCCTTACCCTAGATCTCGGCCAGGAGGTCCTCCCGGTCAACATGGCCTGGATGCAAGGTTTCTCCCCCGGTGACAGGCGCGCATGCCCTTGGGTACCCTAGAGGAACAACGACATCAGCCATGGGGTTGACGCTCTACCCACCACCCACTACAGGCAGGGCGGCGGTCAGGGGATTGTTCAGCCTAGGAGGTCCGCCTAACATATCGCCTGCCACGGCTAGGGAAGGCGGAAGGACAGGAAAAAGGGTGTGCGCGCCGATGTGACAACCTCCCCCACCTCAAGGACTGCCGGCGGGATGGGTGCGTCCGTGGGTCAGATCACGATGTGCCGGAGCGAACCACCGAGCGAGCTTTCCTAGAGGAGGTCTGCTTCACCTGCCTCTTCTAGGAAGGGTCGCCGTTGCGTAACACGAAACATCTCAGTTGTGAAAACTCAGGATCAAGAGAAACTGGAGCTCGACTGTGCTTTACCTGGAGGTGCCAACTGATGAGAGCAAGGAACCCCAGCTCCCCCATTTCGCACCAGGCAGGAAGAAGGTCCTAGCAGGCCTCACAGCCCCACTCACACTCGCACTGGCCTCGCGAGGGGAGCTCAACTTGCCTCTGGTGCCCTCGGGGGTGGGAGACCACACACGTTTCCTATGGGGCCCCTCCCGAGGGTCGGTTTCGATGGCCCCTCTCGTTGTCTCCTTGTCTTCACCGGAGGCGGCACGAACACCCCCCTCATCAAGGGCGAGGGAAGCTGGGCCCAGTGGATTCTCTCATTTCCCCGTGTGGCCAGCAGAGAGAATTTCCCATTTGTCGAACAGGGGGAGGGATGCCTGGATCTCAGCCTTTCCAAGGGGTCAAGGAAAAGGGACAGGACCCCTGTAGGGAGCTCCAACACGGTGGAGGTGTGGAGGAGCTCGTACAGGAATTTCCCCACAGTGGATTCATCATTAATGTCGTCCCCCAAGGACGAGTGGTCTTCCTCATCCAGGTCCCACAGATCCTTGCAATGCTTCTACAGCGGGGCAATGCAATGACGGAGGAACTCCATGACTACTAGGGGCATGGTTAGACTGGAGGCATTCGACTGCTCGATGCGTGCTTCCAGGGCTTCGACTTTGTCCCCCTCTAATTCGGTTATGGACCATCGTCTACTAGTTTTTTCCGCCAAGGCGGTGGGTAGGTCCATTGATATGGGGTGGCCCGATCTTCTCAGCAAGCTCTTGTCGATGGTGATGGTGGATGATAGATAACTAGTGCGTAGCTATGATCTCTCCCGCTCGATCCCTGATGCCAATGCAACAGCTCTCGAACCTTGTAGGATATTCACAACACCACACTCTTGCGCATGCAGCCGTGACCACGAACGGTAGTATGCAATCTACTAATTACCAATGGAACAACAGATCACACTCAATTATAGTTGGCAGATTCGAACACAGGGTAATTCCAGAGGTTCTATGAAAGAAACAACTCCAAAATATTTTAACATGGTCTTAACCCTAACTTGTGATGGCTACGGAGGTTTATATGAGGGCTAGGGCGTCCTCCCCTCTAAACGGGCCTAAAAACAGCCATAACTTGGCCCAAACTGACTCGGTTCGACTCAAACAGATACATACCGACCCATATATGGGTTCGGCCTTATTGGCACGCAGTCCAAACGTCGTGGAACACCTTAAACATGTAATTCTTGGTGCGCCATCTCTCTCTCTTGCTCATACGTGATTTCCTCATTGCCTCTTGGTGCGCATGCCTCCCGCTCCTCCCTCGCGCACTTGTTGATATTGGAAATCAGCGCTTGTCCTTCTTGCTGCAACTCTCCTCCTCCTCGCGCAACGATTGTGTTATCAATAAACCTGATCATACAAAGATGCATAGACTTAGGAAGTATAAAGTTCTCATTAAATAAAACATCAGGTTCTTAGGAATAAATTCACCTGATAGTCATTATTGATTTGACTCAATATTTCCTTCCAGTTTAGGCAGTCAGAATCATCATAATCCATGTATATATCCTCATCATCCTCCCTTTCTTCATGAAAAGCCGTCCTCGGCTTTGGGTAAGCTAAAAGTGGGAGAAACAAAAAGAACAACGTGTACGCAAAGTATATGTATATATAACATGTTGTATTATTGTTGTTCACATGAAAAGTATGTCCAGTATACATCAAGCAACTTAAATTGCAGGTATAAGTGAAGTACAAAGAATCATGATCATGGTGAAAAACAACTAAATAGATAGTCATGTTCTTCAATATTAAATTCAGTTTTCTCAAAGAAGATCTATGACCAAATTTGTGAACAAGATCAAACCAATTCAATATGTCTGAAAACCAAATTGAATCATGACATGCTTCAACTGCGCTACTCTGATTATTATGAACATGATCATGTTGTCCAGTATGTAAAATGCAACTCAAATTGCAAATATCTAGGAAGTCTAAAGTAGTAACAAAACTAGACAAAGACTTTTGGGACAAACATAGTGAATATGAAAACTTGGGTCCTATTATAGCAAGATTAGAACAATCCAACATAGGTAAAATTACTTGTGTTGGTTGCAATATATCAACTAGACCAGAATGTATTTCCATAATATCTGGAACATGAGCTATTGTCCCATAGCAAACATTTTGTGATGTATGGCTGAAAACAGCATGTTTCAGTTCAGCGATTCTATCACAAGTAATGCATATGTGATCCACAAGAAAATTTTCATGCATGCTATATTCACCAATCAGATTGAAAGTGAAATAAGGAGAATATGTGCTAGAATTCAGAAATAAAATTTCAGAAATCTTATCCATAGCACAACTCATACTCATATGTTCATTTAGCATGATGGAATACACAATATCAGCAGGTGGTACTCGAGCAACTATTTCCTTATGTGTTATCAGTACCACATGATCAAAATTTGAATTTGGTAAACTATCACATGGTGCTGAAACAGTAGTGCAAGGCAAATCACAAGGAGGCTTCAGTAAAGGAATAGACTCACAATATATCGCACATGTTGGATGAAGCTCCAAAACAGTACCAATGTCATCAACAATCTCCTCAGTTGTAGTAGGTACTAAAACATCCGCCGCAAGTGACAATGCACAGTCTGACGATGTAGGTTGTAAAATAGATTGCTCCCTTTCTTCAAAAGCAACCTGCATAGCACAAGAAACAATACCAGGAGTAGAGATGATTACATTAGTAGAAATATCCTCACATGTATTAGCATCTACTGCACTGATGTTTTATTTTTCTCACATACTCTTAGAATGGATGCTCTCAACCTCACGTTTAGTGGAATCACACAGCTCACTTTTGATAACACTCTCACTCAGCTTGGCTATGTGGCTCTCATTCTCACATGGGTTGTAATGCACACCGTGTTCAAGATGACAAATAATAGAATTGTCACCATTCATCATGACCTTGTACTTAGCAGAAAAACTGAACTCTTTTGTCCTCTCCTTGCGAAGAAGATGATACTCATGAAATTTGTCGGCTGAAATCCTGAGCATAACACGCCTCTTCATGTTCCATTTGAAAGAAATCCTTCCAACAACAGGACATATTTGAGCGTCAAACCTTCTGCTCCAAGGTTCTCCCAATAGTATGTGACAAGAATCAAGTGGTATAGGAGATACATCACAGCGCACAATCTCAGTATGCTCTTTAAAAGTCATAGGAACATCTGCGGTGTGTGAAATCAGCAATGTGCCATATGATGAATGCAAGAGATATGGCACCGCACGGGCACATGTGGGTAGCTGCAACTTTTGTACAACTTCAACGCTGATCAAATTAATAGTAGAGTTACTATCAATGGTAATGGAAGCACATCGCTCACCAATCATCACACTATGGTGGAAAAGACCATCACCATCAAAAATACCGCGTTCTTCCTTCCAAAAAGTTCCACTACAACGCCAATTTTCGATGAATTTGTAACTATACGTCTCCACACTATTTGTAACATCACCTGCCTCCATTTTCTGCATCACATCAACACTACTAGAAGACATTATTAGTACATTAGTGCACAAATCAAAATCAGTATGGTGGAAACTCTCATAACTCACTCACAAGTAATAAGAAAGGAGATCTTACCGTTCCAAAGTGAATAGAGATGATCTACCAAACGAAATCAAAAACTGATGCACTGATGTGATGAAGTGAATATCAAAGGTATAGAGAACGATCACAGGGCACACAGGGTATTTATGGTGGAGCTGTAGGTATGGTATCCTAACTACACCGCAAGCAAGTCCTAGTGTTGATCGTATGACAAAGACCCACGGAAACACACATGGTGGAGATAAATGGGGCTATTGCAACTATGAAAATGAGCTCAAAAAAGTAAGGTATGTCGGAGGAATGCTCGTGTTGCAATGCACAAGGAGAGACGATAGCAATGTCTCAATGAAATGGGCACAAGATTGCTAACTGAGCAGCCCGTAGAGCACTAAGCTCGCTAGTCTCGTAGGATAGTTTTAGACACAAAGAAAGGCTTACTAAGGCTCACAAGGATAGGTACGCTATGTGGACTCAGTAAAAAAATAAAAAAAATAAAAAAATTTGACCTGAGAATTGGTCTCTGCCACGGCAGAAAAACGGCCTAAAATCCTGCCGCAGCAGGATGGTGGCAGAATTTTTTTTCTCGTACTAGCACAGATTAGTCTGTGGTAAGGCGACGGTTCGATTTTTTTTTTCGGAATTTTTTTTGTCACGCTGGAGCACAGACTTGTCTGCGGTCAGGCATGAGGCAGCGAGCTGATTTTTTTTATTCCGACTCGCCAAGTAGTACACAACTAGGACTCTTTACTTGGATCAGATCTGACTTGATGGTAGCGGAAAAAGATGGTGGAAAACAACTAGAACAACTAGAAAACAAATCTACGAAGAACAGATCTAGATCTAATCTAATAGAGGAACGCGACCAGCAACTATTACTCGAATACGATGTAATCTAGGCTATGGCAACTCTTTTTGTGGGGCTTTTTCTGTATAGGATGAAAAACACTCTCTAATCTATGGATGGATTGTGGATTGCTTACCGAGGTAACACTGGAAATCTGATACCAAGATGATATTGCTCACCGAGTAAACCCAGCGCTCTGATACCAAGATGATATGGGGTGGCCCGATCTTCTCAGCAAGCTCTTGTCGATGGTGATGGTGGATGATAGATAACTAGTGCGTAGCTATGATCTCTCCCGCTCGATCCCTGATGCCAATGCAACAGCTCTTGAACCTTGTAGGATATTCACAACACCACACTCTTGCGCACGCAGCCATGACCACGAACGGTAGTATGCAATCTACTAATTCCCAATGGAACAACAGATCACACTCAATTATAGTTGGCAGATTCGAACACAGGGTAATTCTAGAGGTTCTATGAAAGAAACAACTACAAAATATTTTAACGTGGTCTTAACCCTAACTTGTGACGGCTACGGAGGTTTATATGAGGGCTGGGGCGTCCTCCCCTCTAAACGGGCCTAAAAACAGCCATAACTTGGCCCAAACTGACTCGGTTCGACTCAAATTGATACATACAGACCCATATATGGGTTCGGCCTTATTGGCACGCAGTCCAAACATCGTGGAACACCTCAAACATGTAATTCTTAGTGCGCCATCTCTCTCTCTTGCTCATACGTGATTTCCTCATTGCCTCCTAGTGCGCATGCCTCCCGCTCCTCCCTCGCGCACTTGTTGATATTGGAAATCAGCGCTTGTCCTTCTTGCTGCAACTCTCCTCCTCCTCGCGCAATGCTTGTGTTATCAATAAACCTGATCATACAAAGATGCATAGACTTAGGTAGTATAAAGTTCTCATTAAATAAAACATCAGGTTCAATTAGGAATAAATTCACCTGATAGTCATTATTGATTTGACTCAATATTTCCTTCCAGTTCAGGCAGTCAGAATCATCATAATCCATGTATTTATCCTCGTCATCCATGAAGAACCAATGCTTCCGGAAGTCCTCCATGTGGGGCCCCGGATTAATCCTCTGAGAAACCCTTTTATGATCAGTTTTTCATGGTACATAACCGACAAGTATCAAAGTAAACATCCATTACTTAAGTAGATACAATCATACCTCAGTTGAGATTATGGCTACATTAATCATCATCAGTGTAACTTTATCGAAGCATAGAGTATGAGCCATGCTTTAATCTATAGGCAACTGACTGGGAGAATGTCCTAGCTCGCATAGTCGTCAACATGACCTTCTTCTTCTTACTTCTTGTATCAGACCAAGTTCATAGCCAGGGACAATGCAGTGAGTACTTTGAATGTACTCGCAAACCACCATAAGATAATAACAATGAAAGGATATGCAACATGGTTGTTGTAGTAGGAGGGCTCCATGAGAGGTTCTTTTATAAAATAGTTTCTCCTATAGATATAACATCTACATATCTTTGTTGAAAACTTTTCTAAAGCATTTTGAAAACACTTGAAAGTTTTGGAAAACACTAGGATCGGGTCACCCATTTTCTCATCTCACGGTCATCATTCGACCGGCTCTCCATCTTCTGTGATCCTCCAAGATCACCTCACCTCCTTTGGTGTCATTTAGACTACATGGTTTCGAAAACTCTTCCTTTTTCGAAATCCTTTTTGAAATCGAAACCAGCACCATTCTACAATAGTTTGTCCAACCATCCATAACCACGGACAATTTACACTCTGTAGATGTTGTACACTTTACCCATATAATTCGATACATCCACCGTGATGACACCACGGCCCGCTACACCATCTGGGTACCCTTCCCTTGTCCCTTGTGGATCATGGGTCGAGGAGCTGATCAAGACTCTCAGAATGCCACTCTGATATAGGCCCTACCCTATGAGTTGTTCCTCTCAACGTCGGGATGCCTGGTACTGTTCAAAAGCCAACCAGAGTGCATTCCAATCTTGGGAACTACACTTTCAGTGAGAGGCTCATATCATCGTATGGCTGCTCCCATAGGCAATTCGCATCTCCTCTAGGTGACTGGCTAACTGTTGACCCATTCCGCAAACGAAACCCAGCATTCGAGGGAGATAATCCCTTATAAGTAGTTGCGACGAATCCCATACCAGAGTGAACAAAACTTCAAGTTAGGCCTCGTCCCATTCCAGGGTAATGTGGTTGGACGGTTTAGTTGTTATAGCTAAAGCTGCAAAGAAACAGGTGCATTTTCGTAAACCTTTTTCTCCTTTTTCCTTCAGCCTCTTTTGTAAAACAAAACCCTTTTTATTTCTCAAACTTCTCTTGGTAGGTCATACCTCACCAAGTTTTTATCATAAAACAGTTTGTAAACATTTCTAGGGTCTTCCCATCCTATAGTTTTTCTTTGGCTAAACAGGGTCTCCAAAGGGGTTCGGTGTTATACACCATATACAATACTAGGGGAAGTAGGTGTCATCAAAGGGGTTATACCTATGGGTACAAAAGTGTAATGGTTTGGAAGAGCCAAGCCACTATCAGGTATAGATCATCATATAACAAAAAAATGCACTTTTGAAAACAGTAAGTAAAACATGTAGAAGTAAAACAGTAGGAAAAGGCTTATGAGCAAGAAGGTGGCTTACCTGTGACCAGAAAATGGCAATATGTCCCTGGACTTCTTCTTAGAATACCATAATAACGACATAATAACCCTCTTCTTCTGGTCCTTGATATAATCGCATTTATCGTCATTATGAATCACATGCAGGCAAACAAAGGGCACAATCAACACAAGGCATACAATCACAATGTAATAAAGCAAACAAACATACATCTCACTGCTAACTTCAGTAGGTTTTGATGGATTGATTTCATAGCATTTGGAATTATTCTAATAGCCTTTGTGAACTTTCTTTTATTAATCAAATGTCAAATACTTCATAATGAAGGGTTTTGAACTAAGGCTTGGGTATATATGATATCAATGTACAAAAATGATATCAACAAATAGATATTGAAATAACAATGATAACAAAAGTGTTTTCATGATTTTATGAATTTCCTTTAATTAGATCTGAAGTTTCTAGTGAAATTAACCCTTGTTATGGTGAATAAATCATCAGAAAATGTCTGGATCTCAAATAAATTTCCTAGAGGGTTTTGTATATCTTAGAGTTTGTGATTTTTTATAGTTGGAATCACTTCAAAATAATTACCAGAATGCCCTTGGGAAAGTTCCAAAGTCAATTCTGAAAGCAATTTGTCTTTTTAACCAGATTTATTTTATTGGTCCAAATAGTATGAGACAAAGGATAGTGGATGGGTATTATAAATACCTTCCATTAAAAATTGGATTCATCATTTTTGGAGTTCCAGAAATTTTGCTATGATTTATCTAGTGAAACAATCCTAGACAGAGGGGTTTAATTCACTACAACTCATTAATTGCTCCAAAAATCTTTATCACCTAGGGTTTAGTAGTTATTGTAGTAACACATCACTGAGAGTTGGAATCAACCCAAAACATATTATACGTTGGCCTATGTAATTTTCTAATTGTAGATATGTATTTCTTTTGTCATGTTTTTCTATAGGCAAACTATAGATCAAACTGGCATGGGACCAAGGTTAGGTGATAGATACATTAAATATATATCACGTGGATCTTGTTTCAGTCCAATAGGCTCTGTGAAGCTACCAGAGTGGATTATTGATTAAAAATGATACTTTTTATTATGTTTATTGCCAGAAAAATATTGACACAAGTTTTTGGGTTGGGGTTGGCTTTGCATGTTAGAAACAACACACAGGGATATGTTAAATTTTAGATCTGGGCAATCCAATGTATTTTTCATTTTATTTATCAATAAAACCAAAATGCCAAAAAGTAGAACTGGAAAATGTATATCAAAGAAAAAGGGAGGGCTACACCAGGGTCGGATTCGGAACATATCTGGGCATCGTAGCACTAGGCCGTTCCATTTCCATCTCGCAGCGCATGCATTGACGTTGTTCAAACCTGCCAGGCGGAGCCCAACAGTCATCCACAACGAGAGATCGTAGCGATACAAGAGAAGGAGAGTCGTGGGATTTGGAGGGGATCGACGGATGAGAGTGGTCGTCCACCTCCGATGGCGGGAACAGGGCTGGGAAATCCTAGCACAAACTGGCGGGTGCTCGGGGGCTCACCTGGGGGTCGGAGAGGCATCGAGGAGGAGCTAGGATGACGCGGAAGTCGATGACGACCTCGGTGATGGGTAGAAGAGATGGTTTTTATGCATGGAAGAAGCTCGCACGAGAGGGGTCGACAGGATGACTCGGGATCTCACCTGCATCGCAGACATGGTCATTCCTGAGCAAAAATGAGAGGGTCGTTAGGTGTAGGGGATCTAGGAGAACTCAGGAGAGTGACATGCAGAGGGGGCGAGTAGAGGAGGGAGCACCACGAGTGGATCTTGAAGAAGGCCGAGGTGCCTTCTTCCCTTTCTCCTGGCTAGGACAAGGCTGGCGAGGATCTCTAAGGCTCGGGGTAAGAAGGTCAGAGGGTGAGGAGTGAAATGAGCCCAGGGGAAGGGGCTGTGGTGGCTTGGGGAGTTTATACCCAAAAGTATGGGTCCATGGTGCACAAAGTCCATGGGGGGCATGGGAGAGGGGGTAGGTCCAGCTAGGGCGGTGGAGAGAGGGGTACAAGAGGTCTCTGGGATTGTAGTGGCCAATCAGGGGCAGGGGAAGGTGTTGCAAGATTTTTAAATGCTAGAGAAGGACTTGCCTTGTGTCTCCTTCATAGAGAAGCACTAGAGACAAGTGGAAAGGGAGTCTACAGTGCATAGCTATAGTATCTTCGACCATAGAGGGGGTGGGGTGCTAGAGTATTGCTAGACAAGCTTTGATGGAGTTTGGGTGGGGTTTAGATCATGATCTTGATTAATATCAATTATTGGCCAAATGGTTGATAATGAAGAACTTCTTGGATTTTGATCAAGGGTAGATGGTTAAGATGCGTCACCAAGAATTATTTGGGATTTTTCAAAGGTGATTAAAGCAATTTATTATTCATTTTTCAAAAAGTACTAAAGTGGCTTAATTGAATTCATTTGAGATATTTGAATTGGACAAAGTGATTGTTTTGGTTGGAGATGGTCTCAAATACGAATTCACACTTTGGAGATTTTTCCCAAGATTTATTCAGGCAGAAAAGTATTTAAAACATTTATTGTCTTATTACAACCATTTGAGAAAAAAGGCAAAAAGAATTATTAAAACTCTTCACAAATATTTATTTTTCGATTTGGAGAATAGGATATGGTATATAGGCCTCAAATGTACTTACAGTTGGAAAATTGTTTTGGAGAAATACAAACTTTCCTTCATAGAGGAAGTTTTGTGATTTTGATAAAAAGGAAGGAATTAAAAACTTTTAGGGTCAAAACAATTAGGATAATATTTGATAATTCTTTATATCTAATCTAGATGATGTCCACATGATTTACCAATCATTTGCAACCTTGGGCTTTGGAAATCAAGTTTGATTTTGAAGGGGAACATGGGATAAAGGATCTCTAGCATTATTCTTTTTATACCTTCAAAACGTTATTGGATTTTGGCGATCAGAGCTCCCCTTGGTTCATGGGCTAGATGTATAGATAGACCAAGTGATGTAAATTATCATGGTATGGAGTGTTGAGGTTGATCGTGATTGAGATTTCCTAAGATTGATGCCAAATTTGTCCAAAAATAAGTGTGCCAAAGTAGATTATTATTTAGCTTCAAAAATCATGTGGGTTTTTGAAGCCCAAAGCTCCATTTGAGACACGTGTAGTATGGATAGATAGAACTTCATGAGTAGAACACAACTATGCAAAGAGTTGGTCAAAAGGAGATAACATGGAGGTGTGAGCTTCTACCAAATTAGGCATGTTGATAAGATTTGCAGAAAAGAATATTTTTTTCCTGCAAAACCATGAAGAGCAAGTGGGTTAAATAATGATATAGCTAAGGGCAATACTGGGATTTCGAAGTCTTTAGGATTATTTAAAAGATGGTTCAAGTGCATTTCCAAAAAATGCACAAGGGTTTAGAAGGAGGGAGTCCCAAAGATGTAATATTGATAACAGTTTTCCATAGTCATTTTGGCAGTTTTAGGGATTTTGACTAGAGTACAAGAGGGGGTGGTTTTGAGAGGATGCATGGTTCCAAATCATTATCTAGTGGATGATATTGAATTGTAGATTGAGTAGGAAGTATCCATGCTTGTATTTGTCTTTATTGACTTGGAATCTTCTATAAGGGATTAACTCTTATGTCGTTTAGTTAAGGAAATAAATGGTCACCTTAGTGACTAGAGATTAGATAAGGATTGAGTAACTTTCTTAGGGTTATTATTCTTGGATTAGCTAGATACTATAGGATGAGCTCCTAGGGTAGCTCATACTACTTCCTAAGCAAACAAGTCCATCAACAGATCAAGTCATATCATCAAACAACATAGCAAGGCAATTCATCTTAACAAACAACTCAATATACTACTAGGGTTATCATCAAGCGTAGCTTGAGATAAGGATGGGTATTTTGGAGAGGTTGAAGTTTTTGAATAAGGTAATGTCCTTGGTACTTCTACCAACAATAGAATTCAAAATCTTTATAAAAGGTTTTGAAAACATAGAGATAAGAGAAGTTGGAAGTTTTGTCTTAAAAGCATAAGGAGATTATATATTATATATCTCCATAGTTTTGTTAACAGAAGCTATGGAAAAGTTGCTGTTTCTAGGGACTCTTGGCTCAGGGTTTGAAATGCGAGAACATTTGAGAATATGTAAAATAGGCCAAGATAGTTTTGTTAAGTAAGTTTTGTAAAGGGAGAGGAAAATAGAGGAGTATATCATCTACTACATATTCAGATGCTTAAGCACCACCAACAAGCAAGCAAACATTGCATCATTAAACAAGAAAAAGTTTTTGTTCCCCCTGATTTTTGCATTCTAGACAACTAATCAGGGTTGTTGAAATTGGGATGTTATAGACCTTTCCCCCTTAAAAGAATCTTGTCCCGAGATTCGGGAGAGTAATGTTGGGTTGTTTTGAGTCGCGATTAGTGTGATGTGTTCCCAACATACTAACATACAGGATTTGTCTTTGAACATGGTCACTGTGTCAGTAGAGTTGAAGTACAATATTCTTGGATGCATGGAGAGTTGAGCAGCTTCAAACCTGGTTGTGATGGATGATCTTCTTTTCCCCTTCAGACTTAGTGTCTCATGGTCTTACCTTGGGCGAACTACCTCTAGTTGAAACTTCACGAAGTGCTCTTCCGAGGATAGAATCTACAACTAGATGTCTTTTCTATAGAGATGTGTGGTTCTTCCTTAGAGCCTTATGGTATCCTATCCAGCGATTTTGGGTCAAAAAACTCCTGAAGTTGTTTATGGCTGATGGGCACTCTATTTTTTGGGAAAGACCGGTCTTTCCCTCTTAGGGTTAAACTAGGGTAGATCGGAGATAACACAGTTCTTCCTTTTGGGATTAATAGGATGGTGTTCAAATACTCTCATCAATCTTCCATATTGAGTTGAAATCTTCATATGACGTTCGCAAACTAGGTCCTAGGACGCTTATATACTACCTTTATTCGTAATTAACCTATCGGAGCAATGAAACTAGCAGATCGTTCAAACAGCTTAGTGATGATGGAGTTAGCGAAGTTGTGGTCCTTCAGGTGGGTCTTCAGCTAAATTAGCAGAGGGGGCTTCGTAAATCTTCTTATTGTCTCATTAGATGACTCGTGAGTTGATGCTTGGCGAAAGACGTCGGATATAGAAATATTTATGAAGTATCTTCTAGTAGACAACCTTCGGGCGTATTTCCACCTTAGAGCATCACTAAGGTTCTTCGAGAAGGGTGTAGATCTTCTGTCTTGGAGAGCTGGCGTAACACTTAGAGGAAGGTTATATTTTCCATAGGTCTCGAGTTGAGGTCTTCAAGGGATGTCCTATTTTGCAAACCTTGTCGTGGGTGGTTTTCTAACGAAGTTTTGAGGAGTGAGCTCAAGTCAAGTTAGCAGTTAACGACTCTTCTTGCTAGTCTTCATTTGAGGTATGCAACCTAACTTCGGAGAAAACTCCTTCACTTGAACTCTTTGCATTGCTTCTGCTCAATGCCAGAGTAGACTCGATGTCTTCATGCATCCTTTTTCCTCAGGGCTATGGAGTATTGTAGCCTTCTAGTGAGCACTTCCCATCGGATAGGCAGAGGGGTTGAATAATATGGTTAGTCTTTCTAGGTTGTAGGAAATTCTAATATGCCGAAGGTTAGTGGAGTTAGGTTTTCACTTCTTTTCTTGGTTAGCGGGTCTTGTGGTTTCTTGTGAATGGTGAGGATCCTTCGGTGGTAGACTTACGGCTTCAACGGTACTCTTGTTATCGTCGATCGATGGATGATGGCGTGTAGTGTCGATGACAAGTCTTGAGAAGTTAGTTTGATGAGTATGTCATCCTTATGAGGAGAATTCTTCAAGGGTTTTCTACTTAACATTGTCAAACTCCGGGTTCTTGTGATGATTTTCCTCTCATAGTTCCTGAGGCTCGTATGGGTCTCGTTAGCTATAACTAACATGGGGTGCCTGATTTTTTAGGTGGTGCATTGGTCCTCAAAACACATTTTACTTTGGTCAATCAAGCTAGACATACATACAAGGTGAACAAAGCAAGTGGGTCGCAATTTCCCTCGCAAACAGCACACATCAAGCAACACATGATGCACTTAGGCAAGCAAACACAACCTACTATCATGACCAAAGAATTAACTAGTCACGTATAAGGGAATCCTATCCTGGGACTATTGATCCTAAGTATCATCGTTATTATGGTCTGGGTCACTTTCTTGCGGATGAATCCTTCGTCGTATTATGGGGCGCTTCTCGATAGTGTAGCACTGGATTCTTTTGGTCACGAGGATTCCATTGGTAGGGAGATATTGTAGTCTCCTTGTGGTGCTTCTCTTCATCTCGTTCTCAAGGTCTTGACCTGGTTTTCCGTGTCCTACTCGTTTGAAAATTCACCTATTTGTAATTTAGACAAGAGGTAGAAGAAACCATTTTCAAAATAATTTAAATTAGGAGGATATAAGAAGTAGAATTTTTCGAAAAGTATTGAGAAACTAGTTTTGCGGAAGCCGGTGTTTCCGAAATATTGATTTTCTTGTCTAACAGCCATGCTAACTAAGGTTCTCCTATAGTTAGGATGGCTCTGATACTAACTTTGTGGGGCCCCAGGATTAATCCTCCGAGAATCCCTGTTATGCATACACCATGATCCCATGATCAATCTGTCATGGCACATAACCAACAAGTATCAAAGTAAATGTCTTTTACTTAAGCGGATAGAAATCCTACCTCAGTTGCCATTATGGCTACATTAATCATCATTAGTGGAACTTTATGGAAGCGTAGAGTCTGAGCCATGCCTTAACCTACAGGCAGCTGATTGGGAGAACGCCCTAGCTCGCATAGTCGTCAACGTCACCTTCTTCTTCCTTACTTCCCGTATCTAACCAAGTTAATAGCTAGAGACAACGCTAGTGAGTACTTTGAATGTACTCACAAACCACCTTAAGTCAATAACAATGAAAAGATATGCAATATGGATGTGGTAGTAGGAGGGCTCCATGAGAGATTCTTTTATAAAATAGCTCTTGTAGATATAGCACCTACATATCTTTGTTGAAAACTTTTGCAAAACATTTTGAAATCATTTGAAAGTTTTGGAAAACACTAGGATTGGGTCACCCATTTTATCATCTCATGGTCATCATACGACTGACATTTTCTATCTTCCATGATCCTTCAAGATCACCTCGCCTCCTCTGGTATCCTTCAGACCACTAGGTTTCGAGAAGTCTTTATTTTATGAAATCCTTTTTGAAATCAAAGCCAACACCTCTAGACAGTAGTGTGTCCAACCGTCAATAACCCTAGACACGACTATACAAATATATTTACACTCTGTAGAGGTTGTACACTTTACCCACACCATCCGGATACCCTGCCTTGATCCCTTATGGATCGTGGGTTGAGTAACCCATCAAGACTCTCCGAATGCAACTAGGATATAGGCCCTACCCTATGAGTTGTTCCTACCAAATTGAGGGCGCCCGGTACCATTCTAAAGCGAACCAGAGCGCATTCCAATCTTGGGAACTACACTTTCAATGAGAGGCTCATAATATCGTCCGAGTGCATCTGAGAATAGTTCGCATCTTCTCCAGGTGACTGGCTGACATTTGACCCATTCTGTAAAGGAAACCTGGCATTCAAGGGAGATGATCTCTTATAAGTCGTTGTGAGGAATCCTAGACCAGAGTGAACAAACTTCAAGTCAGGCCCCCTCCCATTCCAAGGTAATGTGGTTGCACGGTTTAGTTGTTATAGCTACAAAGAAACGAGTGCGTTTTTGTAAACCTTTTCTCCTTTTTTCAGCCTTTTTTCTAAAACAAAAACCTTTGGCTTTCTCAAACTTGTCTTGGTAGGTGAGACATTACCAAGGTTTTATCATACACCAGTTTGTAAACTTTTTCGGGTCTTCCCATCCTATAGTTTTGCTTTGGATAAATGGGGTCTCCAAAGGTGTTTGGTGTTATACACCACTTACAATACTAGGTGCAAGTAGGTTTCATCAAAGGGGTTGACCTATGGGTACAAAAGTGTAATGGTTTGGAGGAGCCAATCCACTACTAGGTATAGATCATCATATAATAAAAACAATGCAGTTTTCATAAATAGTAAGTAAAACATGCATAAGTAAAACTGTAGGACAAGGATTATGAGCAAGAAGGTGGATTTCTTGTGACCAACAATATGGCAATATGTCCCTGGACTTCTTCTTATGATACCATAATAACCACGTAATAACCCTCTTCTTCTAGTCTCCGATATAATCGCATCTATCGTCGTTATGGATCACATGTAGGCAAACAAAGGGCACAATGAACACAAGGCATACAATCAACAATGAAGTACATCAAACAAACATACAACACATTGCTAACTTCAGTAGGTTTTGATGGATTGAGTTCATAGCATTTGGAATTACTTTAATTGTCTTTGTGGACTTTCTTTTATGACTCAAATGTCAAATACTTCTTAATGAAGGGTTTTGAACTAAGGCTTGGGTCTATATGATATCAATTTACCAAAATGATATCAACAGATAGATATTGAATAAACAAGGCCAATAAAAGAGGTTTCATGATTTTATCAATTTTGTTTAATTAGATATGAATTTTCTAGTGGAATAAACCCTTGTTTTGGTGAATAAATCATCAGAAAATGTATGGATCTCAAATTAATTTGTTCGCAGAGGTTTTTGTATATCTTAGAGTTTGTGATTTTTGAGAGTGGGAATCACATCAAAATAATTAGTAGAACGCCCTTGGGAAATTTCTAAATTCAATTCTGAAAGCAATTTGACTTTTTAACCAGATTTATTTTATAGTTCCAAATAGTATGAGACAAAGGACATTGGATGGGTATTACAAATACCTTCCATTAGAAACTAGATTCATCATTTTAGCAGTTCTAGAACGTTTGTTATGATTTATCAAGTGAAAAAATCCTAGATAAATGGGTTCAATTCACTATAAATCATTAATTCCTCCAAAAATCTCTATCTCCTAGGGTTTAGTAGTTATTGTAGTAACACATCATTGAGAGCTGGAATCAACCCAAAACAGGTTATAGTTTAGCCTAGGGAATTTTCTAAAGGTAGATATGTATTTCATTTATCATTTTTGCTACAGGCAAACTATAGCTCAAACTGGCATGGGAGCAAGATTTGGTGATAGATACATTAAATACGAACCAAAGGGAACTTGTTTTACTCCAATTGGCTCTGTGAAGCTACCTTAGTGGATTATTGATTGAAAATGATACTTTTTAGTATGTTTATTGCCAGAAAATATTGATATAAGTTTTTAGGCTGGGGTTGGCTTTGCATGTTAGACAAAACACACATGGATATGTGGAACTTTATATCTAGGAAATCCTATGAAGTTTTCATCTTATTTAGAAGTTAAACTAACTAGCCAAAAAGCAGATCTGGAAGGAAACATCTGGGCCCGATTCAGGACAGATCTGGGCACTACAGCACTGGGCCAGCCCATTTCCATCTCGCGGCGTGCGCCGGGACGCTGCTCAAACCCAATTGGATCCCAGTGGCCAGCTTTAGCGGGATATCAAAGCGGTACGAGAGAAGGACAGCTATGGGATTAGGAGGAGATCGACGGATGAGAGCCTCCGTCCACCTCCGGTGGCTGGAACATGGCTAGGAAACCCTAGAGCATACTGGAATGGTCTCAACTACGGGGTGGAGAGGCATTTGGGAGGCACTGGTATGATGCGGATGTTTATGGAGACCTCAGTGATGGGTGGAAGATATGGTTTTTATGCCAAGAAGCTCGCACGAGCAGGGCCGAGAGGATCCCTTGGGAGCTCACCGGCATCATGGCCATGGTCGTTCCTGAGCAAAAAGGAGAGGATGGTTAGGTGCAGGGGAGCTAGGAGAACTCAGGAGAGTGAAATGCATATGGGGAGGAGTAGAGGAGGAAGCACCATGAGTAGATCTTGAAGAAAGCCAAGGTGCCTTCTTTCCTTTCTCCTGGCTAGGACAAGGCCGGAGAGGAGCTCTGAGGCTCAGGGTAGGTCGGGGGGAGGGGGAGGAGTGAAATGAGCCTAGGCCAAGGGGTTGTGGTAGCCTGGGGAGTTTATACTCGGAAGCATGGGTCCATGGTGCACAAAGTCCATGGGGGCATGGGAGAAGGGGTAGGTCCAACTAGGATAGTGGTGAGAGAGGTCTCTGGTCAAGAGAGGGGCAAGGGCAGCTGTTGCAAGATTTTAAAATGCTGGAGAAGGCATTGCCTTGTGTCTCCTTCAAAGACAAGCACTAGATACAATTGGAAAGGGAGGCTACAGTGCATAGCTATAGTAGCTTCGACCGGAGAGGGGCTAGGGTGCTAGAGTATAGTTAGACAAGCTTTGATCCAGTTTGGGTGGGGTTTAGATCATGATCTGTATTAATTTCAATTATTGGTCAAATGGTTGGTCATGAAGAACTTCTTGGATTTTGATCAAGGCTATATGGGGCAATGATGCTGGTAGCTAGAGCAGGGCAAGATGCATCACCAAGAATTATTTGTGATTTTTCAGAGGTGATTAATCCCATTCATTATTAGTTTTCAAAAAGTACTAAAGTGGTTTAATTTAATTTATTTGAATTGGACAAAGTGATTTTCTGGTTGGATATGGTCTCAAATATGAATTCACACTTTGGATTTTTTTCCAAAGATTTATTGAGGCAAAAAAGTATTTAAAACATTTATTTTCTTATTACTGCCATTTAAGAAAATAGGAAAAAATAATTATTAAAACTCTTCAAAAAATATTTAATATGATATATAGGCCTCAAATTTGCATAAAGTTGGACAATTGTTTTGGAGAAATACAAACTTTCCTTTATAGAGGAAGTTTTGAGGTTTTGTTAAAAAGGAAGGAATTAAATAATTTTATGGTTTAAACAATTATGGATAATTTTTATAATTAGTTATATCCAATCTAGATGATGTATCAATCATTTGTAACCTTGGGTTTTGGAAATCAAGCTTGATTTTGAAGGAGAACATGGGATAAAGGATATTAGGAATTATTATTTTTATACCTTCAAAACCTTGTTGGATCTTGGAGCTCAGAGCTCCCCTTGTGTCATGGGGTAGATGGATATATATACCAAGTTATGTATATCATCATGGTATAGAGTGTTGAGGTTGATCGTGATTGAGTTTTACTATGATTGATGCCAAATTTGGCTAAAAACGAGGGTGCCAAAGGAGATTATTATTTAGCTTCAAATAGCATGTCGGTTTTTTAAGCTCAAAGCTCCAATTTATACAAGTGGAGTATGGATGGATAAACCTTCATGAGTATAACACAATCATGCAAATATTTGGTAAAATGGAGATAACATGGAGGTGTGAGCTTCTACCAAAGTAGGCATGTTGATAAGAATTGCAAAAATATTATTTTCTTGCATGCAGAACCATCAAGATCAAGTGGGTTAAATGATGATACAGGAAAGGGCAATAGTGGGCCTTGGAAGTCTTTAGGATTGTTTACAAGATGGTTCAAGTGCATTTCCAAAAAATGCACAAGGGTTTAGAAGGAGAGAGTCCCAAAGATGTTATATTGATAATAGTTTTCCATACTTAGTCATTATTGGCAATTTTGGGGATTTTGACTAGAGTACAAGAGGGATGATTTTGAGAGGATGCAAGGTTCCAAATCATTATCAAGTGTATGATATTGAACTGTAGATTGAGTAGGAAGGATCCATGCTTGTAGTTGGTATTTATTTACTCGGAATCGTCTAGAAGGGATTAACTCTAAAGTGATTTAGTTAAGAAAATAAATGACCACCTTAGTGACTAGAGATTAGATTAGGATTGAGTAACTTTCTTAGGGTTAGTATTCTTAGATTATCTAGATACTAGAGGATGAGCTCCTAGGGTAACTCATACTACTTCCTAAGAAAATGAGTCAGTCAGCAGATCAAGGCAAATCATCGAACAAGTCAGTCAGCAGATCAAGGCAATTCATCTTAGCAAACAACTCAATCTACTACTAGGGTTATCATCAAGCCTATCTTGAGATAAGGATGGGTATTTTGAAGAGGTTGGATTTTTTGAATAAGGTAAGATCATTGGTACTTCTAGCAAGAATATAATTCAAAAGCTTTATAAAAGGTTTGGGAAAAACATAGAGGTAAGAGTAGTTGGAAGTTTTATCTTAACAACATAGGGAGAATATATCTAATAGGTTTATATAATTTTGTTGACAGAAGCTATGAAAATAGTTGTTGTTGCTAGGGTATCTTGGCTTAGGGTTTGAAATGCCAGAACATTTGAGAATATGTAAAACATGCCAAGATAGTTTTATAAGTAATTTTGTAAAGGAAGAGGAAAGTAGAGGAGTATATCATATTCTACACATGCAGATGCTTAAGAAGCACCAACAAGCAAGCAAACATTGCATCATTAAACAAGAAAAGTTTTTGTTCCCCCTGGTTTTTGCATTCTAGACAACCAATCAAGGTTGCTAAAATTAGGATGTTACAGTCCACCCATTTCATCCAGCCCATGGGAAACTTAAAGGTTCCCTCCTTCATGAAGGAGACACTGCCAGCGCTTTGGAAGGTGGAGGTGAGGCGAAGGGCGTACATGCAGTGCAACAGTGCCACAGAAGGCTTCCCCCCGACGAACATCTCACACCAGCAGGCGAAGATGGATAGGGTGGTCAAGGAGTTGGGGTGGAGGTGCAGGGTAGAGATCTGGTAGTGCTCCAGGACCGCCATAAAGAAAGGAGAGAACATGGGAACCAGACCAGTGAGCACGGTGTGGTAGAAGAAGGGGTGTGCGGAACTGATGAGACTCGCCGGATCTGCTGAGCCGAGCCAAGCCCCACTCGTTCTAGCCTAAGGCGAGTTGCGAGTGGAACTTAGCAATCCCCACATCCAGGCGGATGGTGGAAGGGATCAGTAGGGTGGGCCTCCTTTTGATGGCGGGGCCTACCCGATGAGTCATCTCGTGTTGGCGAGGTCGGAGATCGAGTGGAAGGGAGTAGGAGAAGTGGTGGCTTGGTGGTTGGAATCGGGAGGACACAACGAGCAAGATCAAAACTTTATAAAAGTACTCCCTCCCATGGAGTGGGCCCGAGCTCCTAAGCCGTGGCGCATGGTCCCATGAGGGTGGATCCCAAGAAGAGTGAGCGGCATGCGTCTTGATGGCACCAGTCGACCGTTGGGCCGCCCGACCCTTCACTCCTCGAGGAGAGCGTGCGAGCCAGGCCCCCCGGGGGCTACTTTCGTACAAAGGGAACCGGGGTAACCTGAGTCCCTAGTCGGTTGGGCATTTAGACGGTTCTAGGCGCCTCGTCAGGGCCAAAAGGGGTGGCCCCCTCGGGAGGGTCAGGGCTCATGCGCTTGCCAGTGAAAGATGAAAAGGTGGGAGACAACATAGGATGCCAGCCTGGTACTGTCCAAGGAGTCTCGGGTGGTAAAAGGTGTCTCTAATAAAGGTCCCAATAGCTAGGATGGTGTATCTCCATTTCAGGGCAAGGAGCTAGAGATGACGCACACCTAAGGATGGACATCATCCATGACGAAGAATGCAAGGAGAACGGGTGTTTCCGAGGCGGCGTAGGTTGAGTCCAGGGAAAGCACTCTCGTAGACTAGGACACAAGAGGGCGGTCTTGTATTGACCCTTCCCACCCAACATTTGAGGGGAAGAGGCCCGACCTCCCTATATAAGGAGACCTCCTCCTACCTTAGAGGAGTTCGATCGCGGTGATCTATAACCCTACATAGTGGCACACCATTGTAACCTCATGAAGCACCGCGAGCAATACAACCAATTAGGAGAAGGAGCTTTAACTCCTCACGAGGGTCCCGAACCTGGGTAAAAAAAACCTCATTTCAACCTCTCTGTCGTGCTCGTGCGGCACCGTCTCCGGTGTCGTTGAGAAGCTCGGAACGTGTGTTCATCCCCGTCTTGAACTCAGGGCTTGTTGGACCCCTTGTTCCTTTGGAGGACACTTTCTCCGACACTTAGTATAACACTGCTATGCCAAGACATGATGAGACACTTTGTGGCAAATTTGGGATCATGCCAAATTGCATGGTCTATAAACCTCTCTTCGTTGTGTAGAAACTCCTTCATAAACTTGTGGTTGTGTGCCTCAGGACTTGGCCAACATGATCCTACAGAGTTGATACATTTAAGTATGAGAGTGCTATTCCAAGCCATGACCAACACTTGTCGCAGATGTGTGCCCGTGCCAACATTGCATGGTATCTAGACCTTTCTAAGATGTCTAGAAACACCTTCATCAACTTGTGGTTGTATGAGTCCACACTTGGAAAGCATGATCCTACCGAGTTGATAGATCTAAGTATAACACTACTATGCCAAGATATGATGAGACACTTTGTGGCAAATCAGGGCCCATGCCAACATTGCATGGGCTATAGTCCACTCTTGGTTGGCTAGAAACTCCTTCATCAACTTTTGGTTGTGCGGATCAGCAGTTGGCCAACATGATCCCACCCAGTTGATACATCTAAGTATAAGAGTGCTATGACAAGCCATGACACACGCTTGTGGTAGATGTGGGCCTATGCCAAGATTGCATGGGATCTAGACATATCTAAGTTGTCTAGAATAACCATCAGCAACTTGTGGTTATATGAGTCATCACTTGGATAGCATGATCCTACCTAGTTGCTAGATCTAAGTATAAAACTACTATGCCACGACATGATGAGACACTTTGTTGAAAATGTGGCCTAGTCCAACATTGCATGGGCTATAGACCTATCTTGGTTGGCTAGAAACTCCTTCATCAACTTGTGGTTGTGTGAGTCATCACTTGGATAATATGATCTTAACGAGTTGATAGATCTAAGTAAAAGGCTACTACGCCAAGACATGATGAGACACTTTGTGCCAAATGTGGGCCCATGCCAGCATTGCATCGGCTATACACCTATCTTTGTTGGCTAGAAACTCCTTCATCAACTTGTTGGTTTGTGCCTCACCACTTGGCAAACATGATCCACCTAGTTGATACATCTAAGTATCAGAGTCCTATGCCAAGCCATGGCACAAACTTGTGGCATATGTGGGCCCATGCCAAAATTGCATGGGATCTAGACCTATATTATTTGTATAGAAACACCTTGATCAACTTATGGTTGTATGAGTGATCACTTGGACAACATGTTCCTACCAAGTTGATAGATCTAAGTATAACACTACTATGCCAAGACATGATGAGACACTTTGTGGCAGATGTGGGCACATGCCCACATTGCATGGGCCTATAGACCTCTCTTGGTTGGCTAGAAACACCATCATGAACTTGTGGTATGTGACCTTACACCTGGCCAATATAGCACCCCGGGAAAACCACTACTAGAAAATCACCTATTGTTTACTACATTTTGCATCATCATGATAGCATTCTCACGTCATCATGCCACATTGCATTTAAGCATCATCATCATGCATATGTTTGCCTAAACTATTTTTCTAAAAACCTATTTTTGTTTTCTAATTGTCCCCAATTTCAAATAAAACCCCAGCCCTTTTGTATCTTTTATTTGTCTAAAACTATTTATTATTTTTTTTGTAAAAATAAAATAAGTAAAACATTTTTAGTGGGGGAGGCAGCCATCGACTAGGCCCAAAATCCCAACCCGTAGCCACCTACCACCCCTATATCCTAAACCTAAAACCTAACCCTACCTCTCACCTGCCGCCACCACACCCTAGTGCACAGGCATGCACACCCTACCGTACTGCCCCAACACGCTTGCACACGCCGCACTGCGCTCGCACAGCCGCCCCAACCTTGCCCTTGAACGACACGCGCACCCACTACCCGACCGACGAAGACCGGCCCCGCACCTGCAACCCAACCGCCACCTCGCCTCATGCGTCGCTCACAAACTCACCCCACCTCATGTGTTCCCTAACCCCACCTACCCCATCCTCCGATCGACCGCCCCGAGCCCTCCGCTCCACCAGCCTCTTTACCCGCCCTCCTTGCAAAGCACCACCGCCGTGCTCCTCTTCCCTGTCGCGTGCCACCAGAGTAGCGCCGCCTTGCCTCTGTTTCCCCGTGGGAAGCATCTTTCGCCGCCAACCTTCCCCACCGCGTTACCAGGGCCACGCGACCTCCTCGACTCTACGCCTCCCTTGCAACGGTCGGGTCGTCCCTGTCTCTCGCCGCCTCTGCACCCTCTCAATGCCACCTCTCTGCGAGCATCACCGCTCCTGTGATCCTGGTGGCCGCGTCCTCACCATTTTCCTCGGCCTCGGTGCCCAGCGTTGTTCCCACGAGCCTACTTCCCTGCGCCATCGCGCTGTCCCGCTTCCACCAAATCGTCACTGAGCCTCCCATCCTTCCTGTGCACGTAGCAGTTGGAGCGTGTCTTGTTCCTGCAGTGTGGTTATCTTAGGTGCTAGTAGTGTTATGATGGTTGGTTGTGGTACGGTGGATGTGAAATGGTGGTGGTGATGGATGTGCTGAGGTGACGACTATAACTACAAGATCTACAATGACTCGTACGAATTCGATGAACTGTCAGCATCAACACAAGTTCACTATCGCCCGATGAAGTTGGAACTCCAAGATCTCCACCACAAACACCAAGATCATTGATAGGGAACTCATGACCCTGGACCCGGTGTTTTATCCTTCACGGAACTGAAGACCTCGATCCTGTCGAACCCCGAGACCCCCGGATCTGGACCCCTTTTTCGAGACCCCTATTTTGATCAGAATTAAACAAATCCAGACCTTATCCTGACATAAGCTAAACCTAGAGCTCGAGGATATCCAGTGAGAAATCGGTAACACAACAGTAACCCTGCGACACAAAAATTATTACAGCAAGCTCATAACTGAGCGAGGAATCAAAATATTACAAGCAGAGGTCACTGACCACAAACATAAAACAACGGAAGGAAAATTATGCTATTAAGTATAGCAAAATTAACAAATGGCCTAAGAGACTTGAAGCATAACGATGACGTCCCAACCCATAGATGCCAGGCTACCAGCGGGGAACCCCAAGCTACTCGTCAGTGTCGATGTCGTACCGAACTCGCCTTCATGGGAACACTTACTCTGCTAGAAAAGTATCAACAAGGCAAGGGTGAGTACAGGGTGTACTCCGCAAGACTTATGGAATGTGGGGTTATTTTTCATAAAGCCATCTTTGTTTATAAAACAAGAGAGAGAAGAAGCTTGTCTAATCAGAATATTTTAAAAAGGGATAAGAGAGCGATATCTCCGAAGAATTGATCACCATCTTTTGATATCCACCAAAGTAATCCTCATCTCACAACTGGGATCACCCCCTCTTACCCATGAGGAAGCATCCTTAAGCACACATTGATGTACCAAGTTTTACGATTAGGTTAAAGTTCTTTATGATCTTCACGTCTGTTCCCAAGTCATCCATAACCGTGGACCCAGCTTTTCGAAAAGATTTAACCCTGCAGGGGTGTACAACTTTACCCACACGTACCAACCGACTCTTAATGCCACTATAGTTGAGCCCTCTTCCTTGGAAGGCTGGTAGAGGGTGGTTGGACACGACCTTTACCTTGATTTCGTCGAGACCATGAGTCACGCCCTAAGGAGGGTTCTACCGTAACGGGTCAAATCCTGAAGCCGGTCCCTTGAGATGTTTGTCAAGGTTCGTTTACCAGGGGCGCCATCTACCCCAAGCAACCCTGACCACGCTTACCTACATGTATGAAAGCACCTCCTTCACCTCCTCTTTTGAAAACATTTTCTATGCATATGTCGAATGGAATGCCCAAACTATGTGACTCATGGAATCTACTAGGCAAGTTAGTTACTCGTGAGGTTTTCCAGGCCCTGTGTGGTTGTACGCTCGTCTTGGTTCAAGAGGCTAGAACTCGGGTCCTAGTAGTTGAGAGCATGGGACTACAAAAACCACATCCCACCGTGGCATCCCATACAAGCCTTAGGATGTTTAACCTTTACCACTGATCTTACCTCATCAATATACCTTGTTCTCCTTTTCATACTAGATTCTCTGCATTCGGTACATCTTCTGGATGAACCAGCACTAATGACTAAGCATGGCTAAGCAAGACACGGATAAAATCTCTAGCAGTGCACACAAGCCAAACCTAGTTATATTAGGAGTAGTGGATCAGGTAATATAAGCTCAACGGGAGTAATGCAACAGATAGGATACTCTATCTATCGATAAAAGACCACAATATAATCGTATGCATCATGGCAAGAATTAAAGTGCTTTCGAAGTCATAGGATTGTATTATGGTGGGCCTATGCTTGCCTTGTTTGTTGATACCGAGATAAGCAGATCTTCGGAAGCCTTGTACTTGACTTGATTATAGTTGGTCAATTATTATTCATCGATCTTCGATGGTGTTGATATCGGACTTCAATCTTGATCTCGATATCGTATTCTACCGGAAAGAACCAAACACCAGAAAGAAAGGGGAAACAACAATCAACATATGGCAGCGATGCAATGCTCAAGCAAGGATGATGATATGACAAGTTTAATAGCATTGAAATGAGACCGGAAAGCATGATTAGAAATTTAAGCGGGGTCCGAGAGGTCCAAACCCTAAAATAGGAGAGACTTCGGAATCACCTGTCGGGGTTCATTTAGTGATCTAATTAAACTTGCAATTAAAGTTGTTGAACAATGCATGATTATTAGTCTATTGTAAAGTCTCATTTTTCTGAAAATTTTGGTATATTATACATATTTTTCTGACTTATAAATAGTTACTTATTGAATTTATATTATTTAATCATTTTCCAAAATTAAAACAAAAACTGGGAATTACTTTTTACATAGGGGCTAACCTAGCCATAGTGGCTGACAGAGGGGCCCGTGGCCACCTCAGTGTCCACGTGGGTAGGAATGGGCCCTGCCTAGGTTTGACCATAGCTGACCGCGTGTTGATGATGTCATGCTGACGCCAGGGTGACGTCAGTGCGGCGGTGACCTCAAATCGGCTGCGGGGATAGCGAGTAGTGGCGATGTGGGACACACGAGTATGCGAGTTAGAAGCAGGACGACACGGGGAGTCGACTGGCAGGTGCACAACCAAGAAATGGTCACCGGAACTTCGCTGGAGACCATGTCTGAGCGGTGGCGGTAGGGGCATGCGTCGGTAGGCTGATCCAAGGAGAAGGAGAGATAGTGGAGAGCACTGACGTGCTATGTGGCTCACTGTGATCCCGATGCTGAAGTCAAATCAGCCGGAGGAGGTGGGTCGACGGCAGCAACGACGAAGGTGCTCGGACAGAGGCAAAGAAGATGACTCGGCGACAGTGATTTTGTATAGTCCGGGTCAATTCCTTCTGGGGGGAGGTTGTTGGCGAGGAGGTGGAGCTCGGGGGCTGCTCAGGGAGGTGAGGGGAGGCCAGAGATGGTGGGGCGACAGCGAGCTCTGAAGCTAGGGTTCTGGCCAAAGGAGGAAATGGGGAAGAGAGGGGATTACGGTTCGTTCAGGCGGTGGCTGGGGTACTTGTAGACACACCTCAGGTCGGTAGCTCAAATCCTGGCGCCTAGCCGGCATCACGGCGTCGGTGAGCGGCGGAGGCGGCGACACCGAGCTGGTTTGCGTCGGGGATGATGACGACAATAGGCGAAGCGGTATTGGGCTGGAAATGGGATGCATAGGGCCGGGGTGGGCTGCTGGCAGCTGCGCACTGGCGGCAGAGAGAGGGAAGGAAGATGGGCCAGCTGGGCTGCTCAGCCTGAGGCATCTGGCTCTCTCTTTTTAGCAGAATCTTTTTCCTTTTCTGTTTTTGGTTTTCCATTTGTAATTTCAAATACTTTTATGTTTTGAATCATTTCAAAAATACTAGAGGATTTCAAAAATACCATAGAACACTAAGGGGTCCTTAGAACAATTTGGGCTCCACACCTTTTATACTTTTCAAAATTCAAACTATTTTGAATAGGTTTTCAAAGAGAGGGAAGGATTAGGATTTTAGGGTTTTTCTTTACTTTCTTTTTTTATGCATTTTAAAGGATGATGCTCATGAATGCACAAACAACCCTAAATATAAGATTAACTAAAACTGGGGTGTTACAAATCTATCCCCCTTACGAGAACCTCGACCCGAGATTCCGCAGGTAGGAAGAAGGAAGAGAAACATGGTCACTTCTAAGGATAAGAGGGAAACACACTAATAAAACATAGAGTATCTCATGATCATCTCATGAATGAGTGTTCAGAAACAAATCTGAGGTGACGAACCTGAAACACATCAAGGTAGTGGAGGAAACAAAAGGAGATAAGTTTCAAATTGTTAGATAGTTGGTGTTCATAAGGATTGAGACCATGGAGTTTCAGAAGAGCTTAAGCTTCTGAAAAGGAAAGCTTACATAAAAAAGAACATGACCACAGACCTCGAGAGATGAACCTCTACTAGACAGCTTAAGTAGAGCTTCCAGGGATACAGAGATACGGATAACCAAGTTGTTGAATTACTTTTGATACGGAAGGATCACTTCGTTAAACATGAGGTTAAGACAGAAAGGTGTTTTGTGGCGAGGACTTGTAAGAGTCACAAGGAACATGTAACAAGAGGAACTAATGATTACCAATATCATAGTCGCTCTTTGAACATGCTTGATAACGAAGGAAACTCTTTATTCATCCAGGGTCTATCAAAATCTTTGCCAAAGATCATGATATCACTTAACTCCACCAGGATGAAGAGGTAAGAAGATTCGTGATGACACGAGGAAAAAGAAACTTCATTCTCAGACTTCAATTAGTTGGCAAAATAAGATGCTTGCCAACATAAAAGGGTCTGGAGGAGCAACCGAGAGACATTTAGCAAAACTACTTTAAATGTTCTCCTTGATGTTCATGAAAGCATACATCACATAAAGGTCGGACTTCGGATAGAAAGGAAACCATAAGCACAACTCCTATAATGAATCATAGAATATGCCTCATGAAGGGTGGTTGTTACTGCTGATTCAAGAGAATAGGATAATAGGTCTTCCGACTAGTTGTGTCAACCATTACATCAATATTGCCGGATTTACAAAGAGACCAATGTCAATTCCTTAGGAAACACCAACCATCGTATCTGCTTGAGATTCAGATTTTGTTAGGTGTAATGACACTTCAGACTCAGCATGTCCGAATAGAAAGCTTGCAACATTTGCCGCATAGATAAAGCTACTGGATTCTCAAGACATAGACTACATGTTAAGCTCCAATAGACTGAGCTAGATTCCTAGACCCATGTATTAACAACTTGTCAAAAGACAACTGCTCATACATCAAGTACTTGCAACGAAATACAACTGTGTCCTTAAGATACAGAGTTGACTCTACTCGAATCCATGGCGACATCTTTCGACAATTGCATGTGAATTAGAGAAGATTACTTCTAACATACAAAACACATACTTCAAGATAACCTGAAGATGGTTCTCAAAAGTTCCCAACATTAATGCCAAATGTTTTATATGAATCTATTTTAGCTTGGAGAGGATAAGGATGTTATCGATGGGTTCAATAACAAACTTATCGAGATACTCCAAGAAGCTGAACTCATATGTTGTATAATCAAAGCAGAAATATTGGTCAGACCAACGGACATGAGGACATACTCAAGTGAAACATCACGAGTAGCAACATCGTCAAGATAGTCCCTGGAACTGAGTTTGATTTGACGATAACCCAAATCAAATAAAAGGTGGGGACGATAACATTTCCACGAAGGAAACACTATCTTTCTTCAACACGAACAAAACTAGACATCCCTTTAAGATGTACTAAGTCAGATAGAACTTTTGTCTTACAACTCTCCAAGTTGTTGTTTAAGCTCAGCCAACTAGTTCAGGGTATCCAGTAAGGATCCTTGGACAAAGGAGCAGTTCAGAGAACTTGCTTGCTCAAGAACTTGACAACACGGTCATGTGTCAACATGGCGATACTTCTAGAGAGACATCTTGAATATCACGAACCACCAATATGTCACTTAGTTCGAGAGGAAACTTGCTTTGTGAGGCAAGAAGACATAGTCTCAGAGATTTGGCACAAGCCTAACTCTTTGACCGAAGAGAGTGTACTAGAAAAGCGGACTTGTTAGCACAATCATCCTTTGCTTAGTGATAGGGTTAACTAATCACGCAGAGATGACACATATGTCCTTGGAGTTCAAAGCAATAATAATGGATAAGAATCCTAGATAGCCATATTATTACGCACACGCATCATTCACGAGCACGAAAGCTCGGAGGAAGGGTGGGTAAAAATATGTAAGAGCATCACTTCATTAAGGGGTCATGAAACTAGCAGGACCTCTTAGTATATAAGAGTGTGATACTTTGAGGTAGAACAGACAGAAGCTATTCATGCCTTTTAATCTGCGGATTCCAACACTTTGACCTAGTTCTAGATATGACAAGGTACTAGAGTTTTTTTCTCCTGACATCCCGAAATGGTTTGTCTTGACGGACCACAAGAGTATCTTGCATCGGAAGACACCAATGCACAGTACTACTTGGCTACCAACTGGTAAACAAAGGTCAGAAAACAACAAAGGGAAAAGGAACATGCTCAAGATAGAATCCCGTGATGTGGATGCATAGATTATCAACCATCTGAAAACCAATGCATGGAAAGGAGAGGTGGGGCAGAGTCACGAATATAGATGCGAGACTCATGATGAGTACTCTTGTCGTGATCTATTGGTTCCATTAAAGAACATCTTCCATAGATAGTGGTAGGGGAAGTCCTTAATTGTCAAAATTTAATTGTGACAATAACCAAAATCTTGAAATCTATACTATAAGGTACTAGCCATCCTAAGGTAATGTTTAAACATTAACAACAGGGATCAAGTAAATGGATCTTGGATTAAAGATCGGCTTCATGTAAAAATTTCACAATTCTAGAATCCAGCACAATCAGGGATCTTCGGTTCAAGTCCAAGGGTTAAAACCCGAGAAAGTAGTAACTACTACTTGAGTGACGTAATGTACACTATGAGGTAGCAATCACAATGTAGCTTCCAAAAGAAGAAAGGACTTCTGAACAGAACAAAAAGGAGGCACATGAGGCAAAGGGAAACCTCAAGGCCTAGAACAGAACACTATGGATCTTACAATATAATATTGTGGGCCCATAGGACAGAGAGATCATGATGAAAAGGAATCTCTCAGATCAAACAGAGCAAGAGGAAACAAGGAACACAACACACACTGACTCTAGAGAACGCTAAACTAGGTCAACTGGCTGAGAAACGACATGCCCTGAAGGCACCTAAGTTTTGAAAGACTAGAAGAGATATCAATCCTTTTCCAAAGTCAACACAAGATAAGATGACCCAGAGTTATACCAGAACTAGATAAGGAGAAAAGAAGCATACTAGAGTTTTCACAAATACTTTTCAGCTTTAAAATAGTTTTCACAAGCACTAGACTCAACATTGACCAATAGCAAGGTTTTCCTATGGTCAGTACTGCTCTGATACCAAATACTGTGACACCCCCATAATCAGGGTTAAACAAATCCAGACCTTAGCCTGAAATAAGCTTAACCTAAAGCTCGAGGATATCCAGTGAGAAATTGGTAACACAACAGTAACCCTGCGACACAAAAATTATTACAGCAAGCTCATAACTGAGCGAAGAATCAAAATATTACAAGCAGAGGTCACTGACCACATACATCAAACAATGGAAGGAAAAATATGCTATTAAGTATCGCAATCTTAAGAAATGGCCTAAGAGGCCTAAAGCATAATGATGATGTCCCAGCCCATAGATTCCAGGCTGCTGATCGGGAACCCCAAGCTACTCGTCAGTGTCGATGTTGTACCAAACTCCTCTTCAGGGGAACACTTACTCTACTAGAAAAGTATCAACAAGGCAAGGGTGAGTATAGGGTTATTTTGCATAAAGTCATCTTTGTTTATAAAACAAGAGAGAGAAGAAGCTCGTCTAATCAGAATATTTTAAAAGGGGATAAGAGAGCGACATCTCTAAAGAATTGATCATCATCTTTTGATATCCACCAAAGTAATCCTCATCTCACAACTGGTATCACCCCCTCGTACCCATGAGGAAGCATCCTTAAGGACACATTGATCTGCCAAGTTTTACGATTAGGTTAAAGTTATCTATGATCTTCACGTCCGTTCCCAAGTCGTCCATAACCGTGGACACGGCTTTTCGAAAAGATTTAACCCTGCAGGGGTGTACAACTTTACCCACACCTACCAACCGACTCTTAATGGCACTATAGTTGAGCCCTCTTCCTTGGAAGGCTGGCAGAGGGTGGTTGGACATGACATTTACCTTACTTTCGCCGAGACCATGAGTCACGCCCTAAGGAGGGTTCCACCGTAACGGGTCAAATCCTGAAGCCGGTCCCTAGAGATGTGTGTCGAGGTTCGTTTACTAGGGGCGCCATCTACCCCAAATAATCTCGGCCACGCTTACCTACCTGTATGAATGCACCTTCTTCACCTCCTCTTTTGAAAACATTTTCTATGCATATGTCGAATGGAACGCCCGAACTATGTGACTCATGGAATCTACTAGGCAAGTTAGTTACTCGTGAAGTTTTCTAGGCCCCGTGTGGTTGTACGCTCGTCTTGGTTCAAGAGGCTAGAACTCGGGTCCTAGTAGTGGCGAGCATGGGACTACAAAAACCACATCCCACCGTGGCCTCCCATACAATCCTTAGCATGTTTATCCTTTACCACTTATCTTACCTCATCAGTATACCTCGTTCTCCTGTCATACTAGATTCTATGCATTTGGTACATCTTCAGGATGAACCAGCACTGTCGACTAAGCATGGCTAAGGAAGACACGGATAAAAGCTCTAGCAGTGCACACAAGCCAAACCTAGTTATGCTAGGAGTAGTGGATCAGGTAATATAAGCTGAAAGGGAGTAATGCAACAGATAGGATACTCTATCTATCGATAAAAGACCAAATTAGAATCGTATGCATCATGGCAAGAATTAAAGTGCTTTCAAAGTCATAGGATTGTATAATGGTGGGGCTATGCTTGGCTTGTTTGTTGATACCTAGATAAGCATATCTTTGGAAGCCTTGTACTTGACTTGATTACAGTTGGTCAAGTATTATTCGTCGATCTTCGATGGTGTTGATCTCAGTCTTCAATCTTGATCTCGATATCGTATTCTACCAGAAAGAACCAAACACCAGAAAGAAAGGGGAAACAACAATCAGCACATGGCATCGATGCAATGCTCAAGCAAGGATGTTGATATGCCAAGTTTAATAGCATTGTAATGAGACACTAAAGGATGCTTGTAAATTTAAGCGGGATCCGAGAGGTCCAAACCCTAAAATAGGAGAGACTTCCGAATCACCTACCGTGGTTCATTTAGTTATCTAATTAAACTTGCAATTAAAGTTGTTAAACAATATTTACTTATTTAATTTATATCATTTTCCAAAATTAAAACAAAAACTGGGAATTACTTTTTACACAGGGGCTAACCTAGCCACAGTGGCTGATAGAGGGGCCCATGGCCACCTCAGCGTCCACGTGGGCACGAATAGCCCCTGCCCAGGTTTGACTAGAGCTGACCGCACGTTGCTGACGTCATGCTGACGCTAGGGTATAGGGGCTAGACGCAGGATGACATGGTGAGTCGAATGGCAGGTGCGCAACCAAGAAATGGTCACCGGAACTTCGCTGGAGACCATGTCTGATGTCAACACCCGGTTTTTTAATCCCAGATGCCTGTTATGCCATACCTCGCAATCCCAGGATTACCATTTTTGCGAGACATAACAGATTGGATATCACAGTACATCATCCATTACAAACCATAAATAAGGTCTTACACAAATAGGGATCTCATGATCCAGTCTTAATACAACAAGCAGCGGAATAAAAGATAAGCATAGCGGTGGGGTCCATCTTCAGGGGCACATGCAATGCTGACGAAGGCAGATAGTCCTAGTTATCATAGCCGTCCTGCTGGCCATCATCTTGGTAGTCTCCTTCATAGTCTGGCCATAGGAATAGCCAAAGCATACCTAGTGCATCTTGCTCAGATTCTCTAGATTAATTCTATCTTGCTAAGCATTATACTTGCAAGTGTTAGCTTGCCTTGGTTGGTGCAGTGGTTGAAGTTTTCTTCCTCCTCTTGATAGCACTCCTCCTCCTCGAAAGCTTGGTCGGTACTATCGTCTATAAATACATACGGAGTACACAATCACCAAACAATGCTTAACTAGTCTACTTAGCACTCTAAGACACACATTTAATAATCTATTATCATCACAAGCATCACAAGATTTTATTTCCTAGTTTCATTCTTTTTATTTGAGAAAAGTAATTTCTACTCATTGAAAAATAATTAAGATTTGATATTCACAACTTAAAATATGGGATCATGTGGACACATGTCATCACCACATATTCTAACATGTGGGAATGTGATTTAAGGGTTGGATCACATTTACTTAAGTTTAAGTTTATTATTTAATGATTTAAAGTGAGTAGAAATGCCTATATAGCATTATTTTGGTACTAGTATAAAGTCACTGCATGCAAACCTTAATATTATTACAGATTTGGATAGGTACGGTTAAATGTGATTTTTGAGAGTTGGAATCAACTCAAAATCTATCATGGTTGATTTTAGAAAAATGTTTGAATGTGCAAATGCTTCTGTCTTGTTATTTTTACTAGGAGAGATCTCTAACTCTAAATGAATTATATCCAACGGGCTTGGATAGATCTTTTCAGAAGCTTTCCAATACAATTGGAATCACTCCATTTTGATCTGTAAATCACTCTGAACTGATTTTCAAACTAGGGGATAGAACTAAGTTCAAACTAAATTAGAAAAATCTAAGTTTGAATTCGTGGGCTAGCGCGGGAAAGAACATGGGCCGGCCCAGTGGCGCTCCGGTGCACAGACGGCGGCTGACAGGTTGGTCCCGCTTGTCAGGGAGACTTAAAACCCGAAACAATATGGGATGATCAGGGCGCTACGATTAGAATAGAGATCAACGGTCCACAGTCGTCGTCGACGACGGACTCGTCACCAGCGAGACCGAACCCTAAACGGCTAGCGGCGGTGCAAGGAGGGCATACCAGGGCTCCAGCTACTGCGGTGATGGGGTCGATCGAACTGGTGGACGGCAGCGGACTCAGCCGTGGTCGCGGTAGCTCCTAAGGTGGACGAAATCGACGGTGCCTTTTCCTCCTCTACAGCGGGATCCTCCGGCTAAATTCTGGTGAACTATGGCTCAAGCAGCTCCAGCGAGAGGTGAGGAAGGATCAGTGAGGAGAGGGGAGTGGAATGGTGTGAGTAGTTTGTGCTGGGGAGGGCTCCTTTTATAGGAGGACGAGGGGACCGAGCGGCACTACGGCGAGCTCGTCGGTGACGTTGATACAGGCGGCTAGAGGCATGGGCGGTGTAGGTGGACGGTGGCCTGCTTCCTGGCGGTCATCTATGGCTTGAATGCGTGGCTAGGGGCGGTGGCGTTTGGTCGCGAGCGTCCCGCGCTCTGGGAGACAAAGGCGGTGCTCGACGCGGCGCACGGCCACTATGGGTCGCGCAGCGGCGCACGGCCATGTCTGGCAGGGTGCTGGGGTCGAGGCGGAGCGGCGTGCATGATTTTATGTCTAGTGGCGGTCTGCTGCGTGCTGGCGACAATCGCGCTCTAGCGCGCTCTGGCGATCTCGCAGAGAGAATGGGCGGCGGCGATGGGGTGTGGTCTAGGGCTTGGCTGGGCTTGGGGAAGGGGTAGGGAGGTGCGGTAGGGTTAGGCGGAGCTAGTGGTGGTGCTGGAATGGCGCGGCGTGGTCTGTGGCGCATTCCCCTCTTCTGGCGGCGATGACCAAAAAGTGGCGGCGCTGCACTGCTGCTGCGGCTTAGGGGTAGGCCGGTGATCACTGGGTTGGACTCAGGGGGACAAGGGAGAGTAGAGAGGGTCAATTGGGGGACAATGGCTTAAGTACAAATAGTAATAGTTAGGCAGTTTAATTCCTGCATGCCACCTGTTCGAGACAATGGCCGCATGAGAAAAGTTTTTGAATTTTTGGTTGAATTTTGGTGGAGTTGTTGATCATATGCTTGAGCATCTATGGTTTCTTGGGATTTGAAAATGGAGCTCATTGGGTGGTTTTTAAATAAGTGGGATCTTCTCATATGAACTACATTAAATTTTCAAATGCCATTTAAAATTAGTGTTTGCAAGTTTTGTGTAGATCACAAAGTGGGCCTTGGTACACTACTACATGTACTAGCAAGGGGTGAAAAGATCCATATTAGTTTCTGTTAAGAATTGAGTCCTAGGAATATCCAAAGTAGGTATGTTGATTAAAATGGCACAAATGACCATTTCTTTCTTTTATTCATTTTGATTTGTTTTTCTTTGGGATTTGTTTGAGAATGATCTAGATGATGTTTATTTCACCTAAGAATCATTTTACAAGCAATGGATCACTTAATCATGGTAATTCAAAACAACTCCTATTTAAATGCACACACATATGGATGCTTTAATATTTTTAATTGGAAAAGTTTTTGTTAACTCTAATTTTGATGATTTGGATCTTAATCACTTGGATTAGAGTTTTGGGATATTACAAACCTTCCCCCCTTAAAAAAAATCTCGTCTCGAGATTAACAAAAGAAAACTAGGAACTAAAGAGATCTGGGAACTCTGTCCTAATGTAAGCTTCTTGCTCCCAAGTGGATTCCTCTTCAGTATGGTTGCTCCATTGAATCTTGAGAAATTTGATACTTCTGGTCCTGGTGGTTCTATAGGCTTCCTCTAAGATACAGATGGGCACTTCATGATATGTCAGGTCATTGTTGATCTCAACAGCTCGGTGATGGATGTTCTTGAAAACTTCTGTCGTCTCCGTCACTTCCAGACATTTGCGAAGTAACGAGATATGAAACACATTGTGGATGGCTAACATCTCTTCAGGTAGTTCGAGTTGATACGATACTTCTCCTCGACGTTTTAGAATCTTGAAGGGTCCGATATATCTGGGGGCTAACTTTCCTTTCAGACTAAAGCGTTGGGTTCCCTTCAATGGCGAAACGTTGAGATATACAAAATCTCTGACATTGAAAGTCAGGTCTCTCCTTCTCTTGTCAGCATAACTCTTCTGTCTGGACTGGGCAGTCTTGAGGTGCTGACGAACTATGTGCACCTTCTCTTCTGCTTCTCGGAGAATGTCGGGTCGAAATATCTGACTCTCTCCTACTTGAGACCAATTCAAAGGGGTACGACACTTCCTTCTGTATAGGAAATCAAATGGTGCCATTTGCAAACTAGCTTGATAACTGTTGTTGTATGAGAATTCTACGAAAGGCAGGCAATCTTCCCATTTTGATCCGTACTCTAACACACAAGCTCTTAACATATCTTCTAAGATTTGGTTGACTCTTTTAGTCTGTCCATCAGTTTGCGGGTGATAAGCGGTGCTGAAATTCAACTTGGTTCCTAATCCTTCGTGGACTTTCTGCCAAAATCGCGAGGTAAACTAGGTTCCTCGATCTGATACTATGGTCTTGGGGGTTCCATGCAGACTAACAATCCTAGCAATATACAGCTCTGCTAGCTTCGATCTCTGGTAGGTTGTCTTGACAGGTATAAAGTGGGCTACCTTGGATAGTCTATCAACTATGACCCAGATTTAGTCATTTCCCCTACTAGAAGTAGGCAAACCAGTGATAAAGTCCATTCCGACGGAATCCCATTTCCATTCTGAAATATGTAGTGCTTGCAACAGTCCTGCGGGTCTCTAATGCTCTGCTTTGACTCTTTGACAGATGTCACACTTGGCGATGTAGCTTCGGATTTCTCTCTTCATTTTGTGCCACCAAAATTGCTCTTTCAAATCTTGATACATCTTCGTTCCTCCAGGGTGGATAGAATAAAGAGTACCATGAGCTTCCTCCATGATAACATGCTTCAGTTCCGAATCTGCTGGCACATAGATACATCCTTTGTACCACAGAACTCCTTCGTCTTCGGTGAATCCGGGTACCTTTCCTGTACCAATACGATGTTTGATTCCATCGATACTTTCATTTCCCTTCTGGGCTTCCTTGATTTGGCTAATCAAAGTGGGTTGAAGTTCAATGCTAGCTAAAAATCCTTTGCTAAGTAGCTTAGTCCAAAACTGCTCCAACTCCTCATACAAACTTGGCTGCTTCTCCTTGATCATGGTGTTTAGCCTACACGGCAATCTGCTAAGAGCATCCGCTACCACATTGGCTTTGTCGGGGTGATAGTGAATGTCAAGGTCATAATCCTTGATTAACTCTATCCATCTCCTTTGCCTCATATTCAGATCCTTCTGAGTGAAAATATACTTCAAGCTCTTGTGATCTGAGTAGATCTCACAGCGATTACCCATCAGATAATGACGCCATGTCTTCAATGCCAAAACTACGGCTGCTAGTTCAAGATCATGGGTCGGATAGTTCTGCTCATGCTGCTTCAGCTGTCAAGATAGATAAGCGATAACCTTGCCTTCTTGCATCAATACACATCCGAGACCAATCTTGGATGCATCACAATATACATCAAACGTCTTCTTGATGTCTGGCATGATCAATATTGGGGTTGAAATCAATCTCTTCTTCAGCTCTTGGAAACTGGCTTCACATTTGTCGGTCCATTCAAACTTCTTGTCCTTCTTCAACAATTGGATCATGGGTCTGGCGATGCTAGAAAATCCATCTACGAACTTGCAGTAGTATCCCGCTAATCCGAGAAATGCACGGACTTGGGTATGAGTGGTTAGGGCTGCCCATTCTTCGACATCTTTGATCTTGACGGGATCAACAGAGACTCCTCCGGTAGACACAATATGTCCTAGGAATCCAACCTCTTTCAGCCAAAACTCACACTTGCTGAACTTGGCATACAACCGATGCTCTCTCAGGGTTTCTAGGATGATTCTCAGATGTTGCTCATGCTCTCCTTCTGACTTGGAGTAGATAAGGATATCATCGATAAACACAACGACAAACTTATCTAGGAAATTCATAAAGATCTTATTCATGGGATTCATAAAATAAGCAGGGGCATTGGTTAATCCAAAAGACATAACCGTATACTCATATAAACCATAGCGAGTAGTAAAGGCGGTCTCCGGAATATCCGTTGCACAAATCTTAAGTTGGTGATAACCAGTCCTAAGATCAATCTTTGAGAATACATGGGCACCAGTCAACTGATCATATAGATCATGTATCTTTGGCAAGGGTACTTGTTCTTGATGGTGACGTCATTCAGTTTTCAGGAATCCATGCACAAACGGTTGCCTCCATCTTTCTTATCGATGAATAACACTTGTGATCTCCATGGCGAAGCGCTTGGTTGAATCAAGCCTTTTGCTAACATGGCATCCAACTGCTTCTTCAATTCTACTAACTCTGAGGGCTTCATGCTATAGGGTCTCTAGGCTATGGGTCCGGTTCCGGGGATTAGTTCGATAATGAACTCGATATCCCTATCCGGTGGCATACCTGGCAATTCATCTGGGAATACATCGGGGTATTCACAGACTACTCTTACTTGGTCTATGGTGGGTAGGGCTAGACTCTTGTTGCACTTGAATTGACGAGGTAAGTTTTCAGATATATGCTCTACTTTGACTCCAGTGCTACTGGTCATGGTGATGGCTTTCTTAGCACAGTCTATGAGTCCTTTATGCCTTGACATCCAGTCTATACCTAGTACTACTTCCATTCCTTTGGTTCCGAGTACAATTAGGTTGGCATAAAAATATATCCCATGTATTCTGATAGGCACATCTTTACAAATTTTTCTAGCTTTTTAGTTGAACTGGGGATTGGAACTATCATGACATGCTTCAGGTTGGTTGGGTGAATCTTACTAGTGCATGCAAATTTTTCGGTGACAAATGAATGCGATGCTCCCGAATCAAACAATACCCTTGCTAACACTGAGTTGACAGAAAACATACCCAGCACTACGTCTGGCGCTTCTTAGGCTTCTTCGGCGTTCATGTGGAAGAGATGGCCATTGCGGTTGTGAGGGTTCCCTGGGGCAAACCTTCTCCCTAGTTAAACACGACGCTGCTGCTGAGCTGGGGCATTCACATTGGCAGTGGCGGCAGTCTTCTTGGGACACTCATTGGAATAGTGGCCCTTCACTCCACACTCGAAACAAGTTATCTGGGACTTGTCTTCTGCTGCGACAGGCACAACATTGCTGCTAGTTCTGGGTGCAGTGTTGTTGTTGTTGTTGCTGCTCTTGGGAGGGGCACAGTTGAAATTGTTGGTGTTACCGGAGTTGTTGTTGTTTCCTCCGGACTTCACATTGCCCCCGCCACGGTTGGGGTAGCTTGGGAGAGACATTGGGGGTTGGTTGTTTCTGGGTGCATATCCTCGTGAGGGGTTGGGACGGTACTTCTGGTTACTGTTGGATCCAGATTACTGCATCATACGACGCTTGCGGTTGTCGTTTTCCTGGTTAATCTTCCCTTCCATCTGAATGGCAGAGTCGACTAGCTCTTCAAGATCCTCGAAGCGGATGTTGATGAGGACAGTCTGCATCTCGTCATGCAGTTCATTCAGGAATCTCTCCTTCTTCTTGGCCTCCGTGTTGATCTCATCAGGGGCGTACCTTGCAAGCGACAGGAACCTGTCACGGTACTCCACCACAGTCATGCTGCCTTGCTTCAAGTCGTGGAACTCATCCCTCATTCTGGTGACTAGACCTTGCGGCACGTGGGTGCGGCTGAACTTTATTTTGAAGGCTTCCCATGTCATCACCTGACCATGGTTCATGTTACGGATGCTAGTCCACCAAGCTCGTGCATGTCCTGCCAGATAGTGGGTGGCGAAGAGAACTTTCTCGTTTTCATCAACTCCTGCTACTTCTAAGTTGTTTTCCATTGTCTGTAACCAGTCGTCAGCATCTAGTGGGTTTTCAGCCTGGTTAAAGAATGGGGGATTGGTATTCTGAAAGTTTTTGAGTTTGGATCCATGATGATCCTGATTTCCATGCCCTTGGTTGTTCTGGGCCATCTGATCTATCTACTGCAATGTTGCTAAGTTGGCCTGGCTCTCTACCTTGCTTGCTTCACGGTCGGCAACTAACATCTGCATAATCTGCAGCATTGGGTCTTGCAATGAGCTGCTCCCTCCTGGGTTTCCACGAGTCATCTGAAGATTGATGTAGATAAAGGGGTAAGAGGGAAAGTTCTAAGGTTCATGGTTTTGGTTTCAAAGCTAAAATTTTGAGTTTGACTCAGGTTTTGCAACTAACTTCATTTCATTCATTCAAACAAGCACACGATACAAACACACACACACCCCAACAAGGAAAAGAGATGGTTTTAAGAACCATTCTGCAAGCTACGATACTGTAGGACCGATACATCTCATGCTACGATAGTGCTCTAGTGCATCTACTCATCTTCGATGAAGTTGGAGTCCTCATCGTCAGTGTAGAAGTCCACGGCATCCTCCTCCAGAAAGTCATCATCATTGCTGAGGTAAGAATCCATGTCTCCCTGGATGTCTTCACCCTCCTCTTCTTCCTCCTTTGCTGCAAGCTGAGCTTCTTGCTCCTTGACGATCTTCTCGAGGTCGGCCACCTTCTTGCGAAGACGGGCGATGGTGCGATCCTTCTTTTTGCATTGGAGGCAAAGAGTCTGACGGTCCTTGACTAGCAGTGAGAAAGTCTGGGCCTTCTGGTCGGCAATGGCACGGTTGTGGTTGGCAAACTCCCTAGCATTGTCCAATTCCTTCTGGCGATCGTACAGCAGAAAGTCAAGGTTCTCGACTTGACACTTCAGCTTCGGGTGACTTGGCATCTCCATCGGCATTCCATGAAGTCACGTCTTGCATAGTGAGCAAAACGGGTTCCTTGGATTTGGTTGACACTGAGGGCACATAGACGTGCGAGAGCTTCATGCATTGCCCTGGCTAATCCATCTAGCCAGTTGTTCTCTCTTACGGAGAACTGGATTCTCCCGGACGTTGGTGCTTCTATGCTTCCTCGAAGATCAGCAGTGACTAGCCCCTGTAAATCTCCTCCTGGGGGTCTAGGAAGTTGAGCTCCAAGAAACTTCGGATGTGGGCGTCCCAGTAACTCCGATAGTGAATCTAGGTCCCTCTCGAAGATCAGCTGACCTCCGTTTCCCAACTGGTAGAACTTGCTGAACTGAGTCTCCATCTACAAGAATTAAGGATGAGGAAGTTAGTGAAGTGATCAAGTGTGTCAAATTTTAAGTAGTAATGTAAGAATTGGAGGAACATGAATTTTTGAGAAAGAATGAATTCCCAAGGGTAAGAGAGGAAATAGTTTTTCATAAATACTCATTTTGGTTTTGAAATTAAGTTTTTGTTCGGACGTCCATTCTAACTAGGGTCTCCTATGGTCAGATGACTCTGATACCAACTTGTCAACACCTGGTTTTTTAATCCCAGATGCCTGTTATGCCATACCTCGCAATCCCAGGATTACCATTTTGCGAGACATAACATATTGGATATCAGAGTACATCATCCATTACAAACCATAAATAAGGTCTTACACAAATAGGGATCTCATGATCCAGTCTTAATACAACAAGTAGCAGAATAAAAGATAAGGCTAGCGGTGGGGTCCATCTTCAGGGGCATAGACAATGATGCCGAAGGCAGATAGTCCTAGTTATCATAGCCGTCCTGCTGGCCATCATCTTGGTAGTCTCCTTCATAGTCTGGCCATAGGAATAGCCAGGGACAAAGCCATGATACTCTTTAAGTACTCGCAAACTACCACTAACAAGTAGTATAGTTCTAATGTAAAGTGCTAACTCTAAGTTTAACTATAAAGTTAAGTTTGAAACCTAAGCTGAGTTCAGAAACAAAGAAAGATAAAGTAAAGTTCTAGAATCACTTAAGTTGGGAAGCTAGTGTCATAGTCACAACTCTGTTGTGGTCAACTCAAGATTCATTATTCATTTCATAAGTCATTTTGAAAACATCTGACAACGAAACAGTATGGCCACTCCAACCGTCCATAACCGCGGACGCGGCTATTCGAATAGTTTGACACTCTGCAGAGGTGGTACACTTTCACCACAAGATTTGATACATTTGTCGGGGATAACCCTAAATCATCATACTTAGTATGCAGATAATCAAACATAACCTTTCCTTTACACACCCTAGTATAAGCACCTCTCCTATGAGTATGGCCTCCCAACCATGAACATCTGTCATCTTGGGCACTGCATAGGTGGACAACATTGAGAGGTAGCCTCAGCTCAAACCTCTCCCGCGAGGGAACTAATACTAATGCATATAAATTTCCGGCTAAGCCTTACCCAATTCAGGTATTGTGGTTGTACGGTAAAATTGGAATCGTATCGCATCCGAATCAAACCATCAGTTTTTGTAAAAGGGTTAAGGCTCATGCCTCAACATTTTCATCATCATAAACCATTTGTGTTTCTCAACACATGTCAAAACATCTCAATAGAATGACTCATCATTCCAAGGTTTTCATATTTCATTTTCACCAAGTATTCCCATCTAAAGTGACTCAAGTTTTTATCTAGCTCTATGCTACTAAGTTAAGAGTGTTCACTAAGGTGGAAAGATAAGATCAAAATCATGCCATAGAATGACATCTAAAGTTATCTATATAGGTCAAGTTTTATAATTTTTATGCTACCTTCAAAAAAAGTAAGGGACTTGGTAAAATAAAGAAAGTAGAAGCTTGAAAGTAAGATTGGAGTAAGTACTAGTCAAAGTGGTATGACCAAAGCATTCCTAGTGCATCTTGCTCAGATTCTCTAGCTTAATTCTAGCTTGCTAAGCATTATACTTGCAAGTGTTAGCTTGCCTTGGTTGGTGAAGTGGTTGAAGTTTTATTCCTCCTCTTGATAGCACTCCTCCTCCTCGAAAGCTTAGTCGGTACTATCGTCTATAAATACATACGGAGTACACAATCACCAAACAATGCTTAGCTAGTCTACTTAGCACTCTAAGGCACACATTTAATGATCTATTATCATCAGAAGCATCACAAGATTTTATTTCCTAGTTTCATTCTTTTTATTTGAGAAAAGTAATTTCTACTCATTGAAAAATAATTAAGATTTAATATTCACCACTTAAAATATGGGATCATGTGGACACATGTCATCACCACATATTCTAACATGTGGGAATGTGATTTAAGGGTTGGATCACATTTACTTAAGTTTAAGTTTATTATTTAATGATTTAAAGTGACTAGAAATGCCTATATAGCATTATTTTGGTACTAGTCCAAAGTCACTGCATGCAAACCTTAATATTATTACAGATTTAGATAGGTATGGTTAAATGTGATTTTTGAGAGTTGGAAACAACTCAAAAGCTATCATGGTTGATTTTAGAAAAATGTTTGAATGTGCAAATGCTTTTTTCTTGTTTTTTTACTAAGAGATATCTCTAACTCTAAATGAATTAAATCCAACGCGCTTGGATATATCTTTTCAGAAGCTTTCCAACACAATTGGAATCACTCAATTTGGATTTGTAAACCTCTCTAGACTGATTTTCAAACTAGGGGACAGAACTATGTTCAAAATAAATTAGATCTATGTTTGATTCGTGGGCTAGCGCGGGAAAGAACATGGGCCGGCTCAGTGGCGCTCCGCGGCGCAGAGGGCGGCTGACAGGTTGGTCCTGCTTGTCAGCGAGACTTAAAACCTGAAACAGTATGGGACAATCTGGGCGCTACAATTAGAATAGAGACCAACGGTCAACAGTCATCGTCGACGACGGACTCTTCGCCAGCGAGGCCAAACCCTAAATGGCCAGCGAGGGTGCAAGGGGGCATACCAGGGATCCAGCTACTTCGGTGATGGAGGCGATCTAACTGGTGGACGACGACGGACTCAGGCGTGGTCGTGGCAGCTCCTGGGGTGGAAGAAATCGACGGCGCCTTCTCCTCCTCTACAGTGGCCTCCTCCGGCTAAATTACGGCGAACTATGGCTCGAGCGGCTCCGGCTAGAGGTGAGGAAGTATTAGTGAGGAGAGGGGAGTGGAATGGTGTGAGTAGTTTGTGTTGGGGAGGGTTCCTTTTATAGGGCGACAAGGGTACCGAGCGGCACGATGGCGAGCTCTTCGGTGACGCTGATACAAGCGGCTAGAGGCATGGGCGGTGTAGGCGGACGGTGGCCTGCTTCCTGGCAGTCATCTACGGCTTGAATGCGTGGTTAGGGGCGGTGGTATTTGGTCGGGAGCGTCCCGCACTCTGGGAGACAGAGGCGGTGCTTGACGCGCCGCACGGCAATAGTGGGTCGCACGGCGGCGCACGGCCATGTATGGAGGGGTGCTGGGGTCGAGGCGGAGCGGCGTGCAGGATTTTATGTCCAGTGGTGGTCTGCTGCATGCTGGCGACGATCCCGCTCTGGCGAGCTTGCAAAGGGAATGGGCGGTGGCGCTGGGGTGTGGTCCATGGCCTGGCTGGGCTTGGGAAAGGGGCAGGGAGGTGTTGTAGGGTTAGGCGGAGCTAGTAGTGCTACTAGAATGGCACGGCATGGTATGTGGCGCATTCCCCTCTTCTGGCCAGCGGTGACCAAAAAGGGGCGGCGCTGCACTGCTGCTGCGGCTTAGGGGTAGGCCGGTGATCACTTGGTTGGCCTCAGGAGGGAAAAGGGAGAGTAGAGAGGGTCAACTGGGGGACAATGGCTGAAGTACAAATAGTAATAGTTAGGCAGTTTATTTTCTGCATGCCACCTATTCGACACAATGGCCGCATGAGAAAAGTTTTTGAATTTTTGGTTGAATTTTGGTGGAGTTGTTGATCATATGCTTGAGCATCTGTGGTTGCTTGGGATTTGAAAATGGAACTCATTTGAGTGGTTTTTAATTAAGTGGGATCTTCTCATATGAACTACATTCAATTTTCAAATGCCATTTAAAATTAGTATTTGCAAGTTTTTGGTAGATCACAAAGTGGGCCTTGGTACACTACTACATGTACTAGCAAGGGGTGCAAAGATCCATATTTGTTTCTGTTAAGAATTGAGTCCTAGGAAAAGCCAAAGTAGGCATGTTGATTAAAATGGCACAAATGATCATTTCTTTCTTTTATTAAATTTGATTTTTTTCTTTGGGATTTGTTTGGGAATGATCTAGATGATGTTTATTTCACCTAACAATCATTTTACAAGCAATGGATCACTTAATCATGTTAATTCAAAACAACTCCTATTTAAATGCACACACATATGAATGCTTTAATATTTTTAATTAGAAAAGTTTTTGTTAACTCTAATTTTGATGATTTGGATCTTAATCACTTGGATTAGAGTTTTGGGATGTTACATCTGAGCAGCAGCAGTAGGGGCGTGCGTCGGCAGGCTGATCCAAGGAGAGGGGGACATAGAGGAGAGCACTGGCGTGCTCTGTGGCTCACCGTGATCCCGATGCTGAGGTCAAATCGGCCGTAGGAGGTCTGGGTCGACGGCAGCGACGACAATGGCGCTCGGACAGAGGTGTAGAAGATGACTCAGCGATGGTGATTCCGTATAGTCCGGGTCGATTCCTTCTGCGGCGAGGTTGTTGGTGAGGAGGTGGAGCTCGGGGGCTGCTCAGGAAGGCGAGGTGAGTCCAGAGATGGCGGGGCGACGGCAATCTCCGAAGCTAGGGTTTCGGCCGAAGGAGGAAATGGGGAAGAGAGGGGATTAGGGTTCGTCCGAGCGGCGGCTGGGGTATTGTAGAAATGCGTGAGGTCGGTAGGTCGAATCTTGGCACCTAGCGGGTATCACGGCATGGGCGAGCATCGGAGGAGGCGACACCGAGCTGGTTGGCATCGGGGACGATGATGACAACAGGCGAAGCGGTATTGGGCTGGCAACGGGCTACAGAGGGCTGGGTGGGCTGCTGGCTGCTGCGCACTAGCGGCAGAGAGATAGATGGAAGGAAGATGGGCCAGCTGGGCTACTCGTCCTGAGGCATCTGGCTCTCTTTTTTTAGCAGAAATCTTTTTCCTTTTCTGTTTTTGGTTTTCCATTTGTAAAAACATTTATGTTTTGAATCATTTCAAAAATACTAGAGGATTTCAAAAATACCTTAAAATACTAAGGGGCCCTTAGAACAATTTGGGCTCCACACCTTTTATAGTTTTCGAAATTAAAACTATTTTGAATAGGTTTTAAAAGAGAGGGAAGGATTAGGCTTTTAGGATTTTTCTTTACTTTCTTTTTTAATGCATTTTAAAGGATGATGCTCCTGAATGCACAAACAACCCTAAATATAAGATTAACTAAAATCGGGGTGTTACAGTCGGCCTTGCGTGTGGTAGTTGCTTTCTTAGGTGCTTCTTCGTGTCATCGATGTTCCACTGTTGTTGGGGGTTGACACATGCTTAATGGTGGAGATGATCATGGTTTTCATTACAACTTATCAATTAAAATGCTGGAGGTAGATATAATGCAGAGGCACCGATGGGTAATAGATGCTATTTGGTTTTTACCCGCCCACTTGTGTCCACCTAGGACCCAAGTTCTTGACACCTATTCCAAGATGGAGCGCACTAACCACATGTGGGGTCTATGGGAACCCCTATCGACTCACTACCTGATTTCAAAGTACTGTACTAGGGGCCACAAACTAGTTTGAAGTTTTCATGCCATGTTATGCCATGTATGCCATGTTTATTATCGGTTGCTCGATGAGTGTTTACTACTATACAATTTAGGATGTTGGTTGTTACGTTGAGGATTACACCTATGGCCTCTAATCTCTTGGCCGGTATAGCAACCTCTAGGTCCTTCTTCGGAGCCAGCCAACTTTGTTACAGGTTGCTTATTGGGGTGCCTCCATGTACTTGCGTTGGGTCTATGAACACATTGTATCTGAAGCCCCGCCAACATACTGATGGGTGTATGTTAATTGATCTAGCAAAAAGGGTGGAAGTGTGTGTGGATACTTTGGTGCACCCCTACAGGGGTAAATCTTTTCGAAAAGCCGTGTACGTGGTTATGGACGACTTGGAGCATAGTTTCTTGATCATAGACAACTATAACTAAAGAATTTTTGTTATAATATGACTTGTATCTGATATGACTAGTATGTTGGATAACCACCATGGAATGTTTAATAAAACTGCCAATTGTGTGAGTTCCTCAAATTGACTTCCTCATTTGGTCTCGGGGGGAAATACCAGGATATGTATGCTTGGTGTTAGTATCAGGTTGGTTCCGAATATATTTTTCTTATCCCTCTCTAATATCCTACAGATGTATCGAGTCTCTATTGGTTGTTTAGTGCATACTTCGTTGCCGCTTTAGTCCACCATACCTATGTAGGCAAGAGCCGCCCAATTCTGGACTCATCGTGTACTGGCCTTAGTACTTACCGCTCCATTTTTCCTTTGCCCTTTGTCGGCACCCCTTTTGTTTTAACAGGTATAAGTTCGATGATGTTAGCAAGGTTACCCTTATGGATTGTCTATGGACGCCATTGGTTATTCTTCAGGACTCTTAGTCCAATTTGCATCTCATTTGTACTCGGATGTTATATCATTTTCAAGGTGACTTGGATCTTTGTACTATATATCTATATCCATGACCCGTTGAGTCGTTGTTTGATACGTCCATTTTGCATCACTATTCTGTATCATAATTTACTGTTATTCATTGATATATTTCATATTAAGAGATGATACTTATGTTATTTCATATTAAGAGATGATACTTATGTTATTTCATCTGTTTTTGCATGGTTGATGACTTTTGGAGCATGGACCGCTACAGTCAGGATTTTGATGGAAAAGGTGCTGTTTGAAGGCGAAATTCACGAAGATCAGAAAATCCGGGAAAATACATGGAAAATTCTATTTTTCCAGAAGACGGAGTTCGCCATAAGGGGGAGTGGAGATGGGCCACAGGGGGCCCACACCACCCCCTAGCGCGGGCAGACCTAGGCCGCGCCAGCAGGTAGTGTGGCCGCCCTGTCCCACTCCTAGCTCTCCCCTCTGGCGTATATTATCCCCACGGAACCCTAATACCTGGGGAGCGACCACAGAAAGATTCCGCCGCCTCTGCGGGGCGGAAAACACTGAGAGAGAAGGATCTCTCCGGCAGACAAAATTCTGCCGGGGGAATTCCTTCTCGGAGAGGGGAGATCATCACCATCAACACCACCATCGAGCTAGACTTCATCGGGATCATCATCATCACCACCATCATCTCCACCAGCACCATGATCACCACTCCATACCGCTGGAACAATTGGGTTGAATCTTGAATAGTTCCTAGGGGAAACTTTCCCGGTATTGATTACTCCTTGTAGTTGATGTTATTGAGTGAACCATTGAATTATCGTTTATGTTCAGATTGTTACATATCATTATATCGTCTCTGATCTTGATCCATATGATGTCTTGTGAGTAGTTCGTTTAGTTCTTAAGGACATGGGAGAAGTCATGTTGTTAGTAGCGGAGTTGCGTTGAGAAAGATTCAATGGTTTGATATTTAAGTTATGGTGTATTTCTTCTAGTGGTGTCATGTGAACGTCGACTACATGACACTTCACCTATATGGGCCTAGGGGAATGCATTGTTTATTTGGCTACTAATCGTAGGGGTTGCCGGAGTGACAGAAACCTGAACCCCCGTAAGGAAACCTTTGCACAAGGTACGTCAGGGTCTTAGAGTTTAAAGTTGTGGTTAGGTTCTACTTTAATTACTTTCTTGTACTTGCGGATGCTTGCAAGGGGTATAATCACAAGTATGTATTAGTCCTAGGAAGGTCAGTACATTAGCACAGGTTCACCCACACAACACTTAGCAAACTAAAGAAGATTAATCAACTATATGAAGCGAAAGCACTTGACGATATTCCCATGTGTCCTCGAGAATGTTTGGTCATTTTAAGTAATACACTAGCTTGCCCTTTGCTAAAGAAAGGATTGGGCCACTCGCTGCATTATTTCTTATTGTCTTTTATTTACTCGAACTTTATTTACCGACATTATCAAAAACACCTAAAAATCCGTTTGTTAAGTATTTACAGAGAATTCCTGCTCCAAGCCATTCACCAACACCTTTTGCTCCTCGTTGGTTTTGACACTCTTACTTATCGAAAATACTGCGATACACCCCCTATACTTGTGGGTCATCAAGACTATTTTCTGGCACCGTTGTCGGGGAGTGAAGCGCTATTGGAGACTGGAACTGGTAAAGGAAATTTCTACTGTGAATATTGTTTACTTCTGTTAGTTGCTTTATTTCAATATGGATAATTCACTTAGTTTCTTATTTCGTAATGCTACTACCACTGCTAAGGTAGTAGATGAACCACCACCTGCTAAGAATGATACTTTTAAAATACCTATAGGATCTATTGATTATGTTATGGATAACTACTATTTTGGGGATGGAACTGTCCATCCCGATGATCATTTGCTCTTTATACACGAATTATGCGGGTTGTTCAAGTGTGCAGGTATTACAACAGATCAAGTCAAGAAGAAGTTATTCTCATTATCGCTGAAAGGAGGAGCTGAAGAATGGTATAAGCTGCTGAAGAATGGTCAAGCTCTTGAATGGAAGGAAATAGTACCTCTCTTTTATTCAAAATTTTATCCTCCTAGTGAAATTCATAAAGATCAGAATCAAATATACAAATTTTAGCCTCTTGATGGAGAGAGTACAACTCAATCTTGGGGGAGATTGAAGTTACTAATGCTCAAATGTCCCATTCATGAGCTCCCTCACAATATTATTATCAATAGCTTTTATGCAAGGCTTTCTCTTCATGATAAGGATTTATTGGATGCTTCTTGTGCTGGATCATTTACACGCATGGAAGAATAATCTAAATGGGATCTTCTACACCATATTCAAGACAATGCTAAGGCATGGGAGAATGACAAAGGAAGAAAGTCAGGTATAAATTATTATTATGAATGCATTGAATCTTTTATGGGAACTGATGACTTTCATAATATTAGTAATGCTTATGGTCTAGACTCTCAAGTTATTGCAAATTATTTTAAGGCCTTTGCCTCTTATATTGAAATTCCGAAAAAGGGATGGAACAAGTATAATGCACTATATAAAGATATTTTTGATTATGTTACTGTTAGAAGTATTGAATCTTGCACTATTGATCACATCTTACCTGAACCTTATATCGAGAAAATACCCTTCCCGGATAAGGTAAAGGAGCATCCTATGATAACTAGTGTAATCAATAAAAGTACAAAGAGAGATGATGAACCTATAATAGCGAATGTGAAATACTTTGTCACTAAATATGTAGAAGTGGGACACACTATCCTTTGTATGGATATCCCTAATATTGTTTCACAAAATAGTGTTATGAGAGCTAGTGTCCCTGTGTTTTTCGTTAGGATAAGTGATCATTGCTACAATGGTCCTTGTGATAGTTAAATTTATGCATGATACTGAAAGTTATTATGAGAGAGGAAAGACTGTTCTAATGCATCTCAATAATATTAATTTTCCTCGTTTTATGCTTAAAGTCTTTATGCTGCACTTGTTTTGCCTTCCTATGCTTGCAGCTTCTGGTTTCAACAACTTGTTTGCTTACAAAATTCCCTTGCATAGGAAGTGGGTTAGACTTAAACATGTGTATTTTTGCTTCTTGATGCTCTCTTTCACTTCAATTCATATTCATATGTGAGCATCATTGAAATTATCATGCCCATCTTAATGGCTATAAAGAAAGAGCTTTTTGGGAGAGAACCCAATATATTTTTGCTTTAAGTTTGTTTTTGTTTCTTTGAGTCTTGGAAGTTACTCCGGTAATAACCTCTACTTATCCTTTTTGTTTGGTTTTTGTGTCAAGACCAACCTCTAATGAGAGAGAAGTAAGATTTGGGGAAGTTGCTGTCTCGAAAAAGTTGTTTGTGCTTCACCATAAAAAAAATTGAGAGATCTCTCTACGTTGGATTGAGCTGTAATATTTTGAGCTTCTGCCCCAGGTTGTTATTTAACTTTCGTTACTTTTGAACTTTTTGATTTGAGCAACAGAAGATTTTCGAAAAAATTGATCTTTACCTGCTGGTCTGTTTTGACAGATTTTGCCACTCTTGCATGTGCTTCTTTAATCGATTTCCTTTTTGAATTCTTTTTGGGTTTTCGGAAGGAGTTGCTACAGTAGCTTATATTTTGATGGATTTCAGTTGAATTTGAACCTAAAAGGTTTATTACCTTGCTTATAATAATGTTGCTAATGAGAATTGTGTGAAGTTTTGTGTGAAAGAAATTTCCAGGTTATCGGAGAAAATGGTAATAAGATAGTGAAAGGTTTCATGACTCAAGAAATATGTGTATGAAGATGAAGATATTGATGTTATTCAAGCAGTGACTCAAAGAATCTACTAAATGCCATCTTCATAGACCTGCAGAGTCCGTTTTCGAATAGGTAACAGTTCTGGTAAGAAAAGTTCCGCGAAAATTTTGCCCAATTAAATTTTTATAGTTTTCATCCAACAAGGAAAGCTACAAAGATAAAGAGGGATGGAAACGGAGCCAGGGTGGCTCACACCACCCCCTGGCCACGCCAACAGGGGGTGTGGCCGCCCCGGAGTCCGTCTCCAACCCGTTTTCTCCCAGTACCTTCCTTTTATGGTAAAACTTCATAATATATAATCCCCCGGATCTCCCGAGGTTCATATATCATGTTCTAGTTGTGTTTTTGTTTCAATCTGTTTTGTTCAGATGTCGTTCAGGGGTTCATCCTCAAAGGATGACGAGCTGTGACACCGTCGCGAGCTCCATCGCAGTCTTGAGCAGGAGACTCTCGTGGGACGGGTGAAACAAGAAAGGATCGCAACTAGGTGCGAAGACATGGATAGGAACGTCGGGGAGGAAGTAAAGGACATGACAGCAAGCATGAAGGGGCTGATACCTCCAACTCTAGATCTTAGTTCCTGCACTGCAGCAGTGGAAGCTCTACGAGTAACCGATAAGTTCTGCGACAAGTACCGAGTCTTGAGGAGGAAGGTGGATATGCTTCAAGAGGAGAATAACAGGCTTCGCAAGATACTAGAGGATTTCCTCGCACCAATCGAGAGAACACCACCACCACCGAAGGAGTAATTCGTCATCAGGTTTTGGCATCCCCTTAGTTTGTTCCAAACTTGGGGGAGTGTCGCGGTATCATATCACTATCTTCTATCTTTTTACCTTTTTAGTAGAGTCATATCATGAATAGAGAAGTTATCATGTAGGATGGTTTGCATTATGGAAGTGTCCCCCCTCTCGTTAGATATCTATGTATCCCTTGGTGTGAGTTGCCATTATGGAATATTAATGAGAAGTTCTATCATTTACTCTTTTGCATATCTTGTACTAGTTTTCAATTCATGGTTATATGATTGATCTTGTCGTTAGTATTGGTATCACTTTGGGATCATTGAGTAAATTTAGTTGGTTTTGGCAAACTTGGTTCGGTCAGTAGCAACACTATTTTGAGAATTGGAAGAAAAAGACAAAAGTACTCTTAAATAAATATAATTTCATCATCTTTCTTTCTTGATTTACTCATAAGCTTAGTATTCTCTAGTTAAGATCTTTTGTGCTTCCAAGGAAGATTGCATGTTTGTTTTTATCACTTGTATTATTGTTTGTTTCCTTCAACTCTTATGCTTGTTACCCAGCCTTGCTAGCCAAAAACCTGTACTGAGAGGGGATGCTTCTCGTGCATCCTATTCTTAAACCAAAACCTATGCCATTTGTGTCCACCATACCTACCTACTAGCACTATTTCTATTCCAAGTAAATTCATGTTTTTATCTACCTTCCAAATTAAACTTGTTATGTGAAAATTGGTGATTAAAGCTCTCACGAACTTCATGGCACACTTTACTGTCTTGCATTTAATAAACTTGAACCATTGTTCCCATCTATGTTGCGTATATGCTTGCGCTTTGTAAGTTGTGAATTAGCAGAACCATGCTGTCATGGGGAACGCTTTCAACATTGCACTTGTACTTTGTACCTTGTTGATATCATGTTGTTTTGTCTATGGATGTCGTCGGTGTGAAATGAAAGGGGAGCTTGTAAGTCCATGGAGTTATGTATGTGTGTTAGACAAACGCCTAGGCCACTGGTCTAATCCATGCCTAATCATGGTGGAAACCTGCAGCATAACCATAATGAGCATTCTATGAAGCATTCTTCTTATAAAAAATAGATAGACATTGAGAAAAAGAGAAAAAGAAAAAAAAGATGAGAAAAGAGGAAAGAGAGGAAAGAGAGAAAAAAAACACCATTTTGCCATGGTAAATAAGAAGATTGTTGAGATGCCGGTTGTCTTATTGCCTTCTCATTTTGATATGGGGATTCTTCCGTATCATCGGGCAAGGGGTACCGCATTGGCGTTTCTCTATGATACACATATACTTACTATTACAAGAACTTACCGGTAAACTTGAGTAGCATAAGGAGCGGCTCTCGTATTCAAGGGACATGAGATTTTCAACTTACAACTTGTCAAGCATATCCTCATATTTGATCACTTTAACCTTAATCACCTAAAGATGTCTATGATAGGGGCAATGAGAGCTGAAAGCTAATAAGTACCATAATTTTTGGAAGCTCTTTATAAAACTTGAAATCCCTGCTTCCCTCCGCAAAGGGCCTATCTTCTACTTATTAGTTGAGTTAGTAAACCTATTCCCTTCTACGTCAACAAGTATTTTGAGTTGTTGTGTTTCATTCATTCATATGATGATTTATTCAATCATGTTTCTTATGTTCCTTGTTTTGCACATTGCTCTTATCTTAGAGAGTATTACTTTGAAAGCTATCATTGAAACCTAGTTATTTGTGAACTCCTGCAAATTGTCAACTATTCTTGACCAAGAGCAAGGTTTGCCATTACCAATTATGATTTACTTTATGTAACTTTATTGTGTTTCCTTTACTTATTGCAAGTTAAGTTATATAATAGTGAGTTCTCTTCTATTATGATTTGTGTATTGATGAATGTGATGCTTCTTGTCCATATTCTTTTATCAACTCTTCACTCCATAAACCTGAGGTCATGTTTATTCATCTCAGTTTTCACTTAGGGACAAGCAAAATCTAAGCTTGAGAGGTGATATGTCCATTTTGCATCACTATTCTATATCATATTTTACTGTTATTCATTGATATATTTCATATTAAGAGATGATACTTATGTTATTCCATATGTTTTTGCAAGGTTGATAACTTTTCGAGCATGGACCGCTGCAGTTAGGATTCCTATGGAAAAGGGGCTGTTTGGAGGCGAAATTCGCGAAGATCAGAAAATCTGGGAAAATACATGGAAAATTCTATTTTTCCAAAAGACGGAGTTCGCCAGAAGGGGGAGTGGACATGGGCCACATGGGGGCCACACCACCCCCTAGCGCGGCCAGCCCTAGGTCGCGCCAGCAGGTGGTGTGGCTGCCCTGGCCCACTCCTGGCTCTCCCCTCTGGCGTATATTATCCCCACGGAACCCTAATACCTGGGGAGCGACCACAGAAAGATTTCGCCGCCTCTGCGGGGTGGAAAACACCGAGAGAGAAAGATCTCTCCGGCAGACAAAATTCTACCGGGGGAATTCCTTCCCGGAGAGGGGAGATCGTCGCCATCAACACCACCATCAAGCTGGACTTCATCGGGATCATCATCATCATCACCCTCATATCCACCAGCACCATCATCACCACTCCATACCGCTGTAACAATTGGGTTGAATCTTGCATAGTTCTTAGGGGAATCTTTCCCGGTGTTGATTGCTCCTTGTAGTTGATGCTATTGAGTGAACCATTGAATTATCGTTTATGTTCAGATTGTTACATATCATTATATCATCTCTAATCTTGATCCATATGATGTCTTGTGAGTAGTTCGTTTAGTTTTGAGGACAAGGGAGAAGTCATGTTGTTAGTAGTGGAGTTGCGTTGAGAAAGATTCAATGGTTTGATATTTAAGTTGTGGTGTATTTCTTCCAGTGGTGTCATGTGAACGTCGACTACATGAAACTTCACCTATATGCGCCAAGGGGAATGCATTGTGTATTTCGATACTAATTGTAGGGGTTGCCGGAGTGACAGAAACCTGAACCCCCGTTAGGAAACCTTTGCACAAGGGATGTCAGTGTCTTTGAGTTTAAAGCTGTAGTTAGGTTTCTACCTTAATTACTTTCTTGTACTTGCGGATGCTTGCAAGGGGTATAATCATAAGTATGTATTAGTCCTAGGAAGGTCGGTACATTAGCACAGGTTCACACACACAACACTTAGCAAACTAAAGAAGATTAATCAACTATATGAAGTGAAATCACTTGACGATATTCCCATGTGTCCTCGAGAACGTTTGGTCATCTTAAGTAATACAACCATCTTGTCCTTTGCTAAAGAAAGGATTGCACCACTCGCTGCATTATTTATTATTGTCTTTTATTTACTCGTACTTTATTTACCTACATTATCAAAAACTCCTAAAAATCCGTTTGCTAAGTATTTATAGAGAATTCCTGCTCCAAGCCATTCGCCAACACCTTCTGCTCCTCGTTGGGTTGGACACTCTTACTTATCGAAAATACTGCGATACACCCCTATACTTGTGGGTCATCATTGTTGTATATATATGTTTTGTGGGTTGCATCGTAAAATACTGTGTAATGGTATTACTTGGTTTTCCACCAGCACGCAGGTGCATGGTGGGCATCAACGAATTGTTTCTATGCGGGTTTGGCGGGATTCGCTGAAATATGCATAGGGCCGATTCGAGGGTGTTACTGCCAACATGATCTCACGCAGTTAATATATCTAAGTATAAGAGTGCTATGCCAAGCCATGAGACATACTAGTGGTAGATATGGGCCCATGCCAACATTGCATGGTATACAGACCTATATTATCTGTCTAGAAACACCTTCATCAACTTGTTGTTGTATGAGTCATCACTTGGAAAACATGTTCCTACCAAGTTGATAGATCTAAGTATAACATTGCTATGCCAAGACACGATGAGACACTTTGTGGCAAATGTGGGCCCATGCCAACATTGCATGGGCTATAGACCTCTCTTGGTTGGATAGAAACACCATCATCATCTTATGGTATGTGACTCAATAATTGGCCAACATGATCCCACCCAGTTTATAAATCTAGGTATAAGAGTGTTGTTCCAAGCAATGACACAAACGTGTTGTAGATGTGGTCCCATGCCAACATTGCATGGGATCTAGCTCATATTATTTTTCTAGAAACACCTTCATCAACTTGTGGTTGTATGAGTCATCACTTGGACAACATGTTCCTACCAAGTTGGTAGATCTAAGTATAACACTTCTATGCCAAGATATGATGATAAAATTTGTGGCAAATGTGGGCCCATGCCATCATTGCATGGGTTATAGACCTCTCTTGGTTGGCTAGAAACAACATCATCAACTTAGGGGTTGTGTGAGTCAACACTTGGCCAAGATGATCCCATCCATTTCATAAATCTAAGTATAATAGTGTTATGCCAATCCATGATACACACTAGTGGCAGATGTGGGCCTATGCCAACATTACATGGGATCTAGGCCTCTCTAGGAGAGCTAGAAACACCCTCACCAACTTGTGGTTGTATGAGTGATCACTTGGACGACATGATCCTACCTACATTATAGATCTAAGTATAATTTTGCTATGCCAAGACATGATGAGACACTTTGTGTTACATGTGGGGCCATGCCAACATTGCATGGGCTATATACCTCTCTTGGTTGGGTAAAAACAACCATCCTCAACTTGTGGTTGTCTGAGTCAACACTTGGCCAACATGATCCGAATTAGTTTATAGGTATAAGTATAACACTTCTATGCCAAGACATGATGAGACACTTAGTTGGAAATGTGGGACCATGCCAACATTCCATGGGCTATAGTCCTCTCTGGGTTGGCAATAAACTCCTTCATCAACTTAGTGGTTGTGTGAGTCAACACTTGGCCAACATGATCCTACCTAGTTGATAGATCATAGTATAACACTACTATGCAAAGACATGATCAGAGAACGTGTGGAAAATGTGGGCCAATGCCAACATTGCATAGGTTATAGACCTCTCTGGGTTGCCTAAAACTCCTTATCAACTTGTTGTTCTGTGACTCAGAACTTGGCCAACATGATCCCACCTAGTTGATACATTTAAGTATAAGAGTGCTATGCCAAGCCATGATACACACTTGTGGCACATGTGGGCCGATGCGAACATTGCATGGGATCTAGAAAGACAGTCATCAACTTGTGGTTGTATGAGTGATCGTGGGGGCGCCTGGATTAATCCTCCAAAATTTCTTGTTATGCATATCACCACGATCCCATGATCAGTTTGTCGTGGAACATAACCGACAATTATCAAAGTAAACATCCATTACTTAAGCGGATACAAGTCATACCTCAATTGCCATTGTGGCTACATTCATCATCATTAGCGGAACTTATCAATCCTCGAGCCCAAGCCATTCCTTAACCTACAGGTAGCTGACCGGGAGAATGTCCTAGCTCTCCTAGTCATGAAAGTTATATTCTTATTCACTCTACTTCTTGAATCTGACCAAGTTTATAGCTAGGGACAATGCCAGTGAGTACTTTGAATGTACTCGCAAACCACCTTAAGATAACGATAATAATAAGAGGATATGCATGATGCCTGTGGTAGTAGGAGGGCTCCATGGGAGGTTCTTTTCTAAAATAGTTTCCCTTGTAGATATAACATCTACATATCTTTGTTGAAGACTTTTGTAAAACATCTTGGAAACCTTTTTGAAAAGTTTTGGAAAAACACTACGATTGGGTCACCCATTTTCTCATCTAACGGTCATGATTTGACCTGCTTTTTATCTTCCGTGATCATTCGAGATCACCTCACTTCCTCCATGGTCATGCTGGACCACCCTTTTCAGAAAACTCTTTCTTTTTCGAAATCCTTTTTGAAATCAAACCAGCACCGCTCTATAGCAACCTTCCCAACTATCCATGACTATCTAGATGGCTATTCTAATATATTTACACTCTGCAGAGGTTGTACAATTTACCCACACCATCCGGGTACCCTATCCTGATCACCCATCGATCATGGGTCGAGTAACCGATCGAGACCATCAGGATGACCATACCAGTATAAGTTCCTACCCAATGAGTCATTCATAGTAAAGACATGGATGCTCGCAGACAGTTTGTTCCTTCTCTTGGTCAATGATTTGCATGGACCTTTACTGGAGAAGGCCCACCCTATAGGGATTACAATCCCCTGTAGTAATTGTGAGGCAACCTATATGACGAGGGGTTAACTCATCAATGCCCATCATTGATGGACTTAGGTTCAAGGAAGTAGGGAGCGCAGGAGGCATCGATCGGCTAGCAAACAAGCACATAGGTGACACGAGGCTTTACCCAGGTTCAGGCCTTGTAGAGGACCCTACTCCTACTTGTCTGCTCTTGATTACGAGGGAGTCGAAAGTTACAAGGGTACGCAGATGTAATTTGGCGAGGTGTATGCGAGGATGTGTGTATTGGTCCTCCTTGCCGGCCCCGCCTAGCCTTTATATAGGGAGGATAGGTCTCGGGATAGCAGGTCAAGTCGTTTATAGATTAGGGTTTTCCCTTTAATTTTTTATCTACGCTTTGACGTGTTCTTAGAGAAGTCGAACTCCTATAGGACACTTGAATCCTTGTTGGGTTCGTTTGCACCATGGACTCCTTCTTGGGCTGAACAGTATAGGCTAATTTGAAGTAACTGTAAGGTTTGCCCACATCAGTAGCCCCCGAGTGTCCAGTCGAATCGTAGACTCGGGTGGAGACTATAAAGTCTTCGAGTGCATAGTCATCCGAAAGTGTTTTCGGGTGCATTTATTTATGTCATCGCAATTGTTGATACATATGTACCTGGTACATCTGACGAATCAGGATCAGTTAACTGTCTTAGGCCAAAACAACGCAATCTACTCAAAATCAAGTCCCAGACTTGAATTCGGAAAAGTGCTGGCGTATTTCGCCTCAAGCCGCGGAGCCCTTACAGAATCGAATTCCAGTGTTTAAGTGTTAGGACTTGACGCGTCTGTCAAGGCTTATTTCATCGTGCCTATAGGAACGACTTATACCTGGTAGAGTGCAGCAGGTGCGTTGTTAGTACATTTTCAGGTCTTACCTTCATGTTGTAAACGCGACATCCGAATTTTTAGTCACCGTGGAGGTAATTCGGGTGGCCTAGGATACATAGTCTCTTTGTAGGGTAAATATGTGGCGGAGTCACCGTTTTAAGTGCGGACGTAGTCGACACACTTTTATTAATGATTTAAGATTCTTCATAGGGTCCGCGGCCAGCGCTCCCTTTGGGAGTAGCCCCCGAGTGCCTATTCAAGTTGTAGACTCGAGTGGGTACTTTGATCTTTTTCGACTGCTATCATTTGTTGTTTTGTTTTTAGCCAAATATGCTTTCAGCGCGGACCATGGTCCCAAGTCCAGACTGCATGAACGATAGACGTCTTCACCGCGGAGCACCGTCGCACTGCAGGATTTGGATCTAGGAGCTCTACTTCCGCAACTCCTGCTGGATCAGGGAAGCAGGAGTCATCGCCAGGCACCGGATGCATGTAACTCCCTGCGAGGTGCAACATTTGAGGCACTAGAAGTCGCTGGAGCCAAAGGAGTGCAAGAACTTCATCACGACCTTGAGGTCGGCTTCGGCTCGAACAGATCAACCACCCTCTCTTGAGCGTTGACAACGCTTTTCCGTATTCAAGGGTAAGTTCGCAAAAAGCCACTCCCGTTACTACATTACTAATATATAGGTCCTGGCAGCATCAGGGGGTCAGGGGCATAGGGTAAAAATTTATTGTTTTCATACGTGAACCCCTACAGTGGTATTAGAGCTAGATCTATGTGTAGTATTGCTAGTACGGGTAGAACACACGAGATGTAGCGTGTGGGCGTTGATCTTTTAGTTGTTACCCTCCAAGGTGTACTTGTGTATACCACCGCAATGCTTGATGAAGCGGCCCCTAACCAACTTTATGTGTTCATTCGCGAGACTGGTCCAGGCTTGACATAAGGCTTGTACCGTATAAAGTGGATTTTGGGGGTGTCTGTCTCTCTCGCATTAGTTGGTATACCATTTGCAATGGAGGTCCCCGAAAGGGGTGTAGTAGAGACAACTACTCGATCAGCATTGTCGTGAAAGTTCGTAGGTAAGAACGGTTCTTTTGCAAAAGCCCATTCATCCATGTAAAACATGCAAAGATAAAGTAGAGGCGTCTAACTTTGTTTTGCAGGGGGCATTGCTTTGTGATATGGTTGTCACAAAGGTAAAGTAATTACCTTATGTTGCTAAGTAGTAGTGGACCATCACGGAGGTGACGAAATACCACACCGGAAAGGCACAGGTACCCTAGTGTCTACGGCACCGGAACCCTGGTGCCCGAATCCGGTAACTACGGATGGAGATCATGACGTGAAGGACCATATCACATCGCATTTACATTCAATGTTATTGTTTGTATATCTTATTATGTGCTAGTATTAGATACTCGACGGTATCCTAATAAGATGATCCCTAATAAAAAATACCGATGATTGTGTTCTCCTTAGTGTGCACCACCAAGAAAGTTCTTCGGTATGAGGCAACGCTATGATGGTCGGGTGTCAGACATATCTACGTTCGCATATAGTGGGTGTAAGCCATGTTGCACAGCGAATACACTATGGTTCAGTTGGCGAGCCTAGCATGTGTATACATGGCCTCAGAACACGGATGGTCAAAAGATCGAGCACGAGTCGCATGAATGATGTGACCGACGTTTAGGCATCCACACTAGCACCCACATTGATGGCCGTGACGATCGGGGGATATGTGGGGAAAATGGGTCGTGTAATCTCTATAACCCTTCATGAGATAGGTGTTTTTAGTGGAGTTATTATATTAACTCATTTAATTATAAACATAGTCTAAATTCCTTTTTGCAATTATAAATGTAGAAAATGGTTCCCCTGATGTTACCTTCCCAGTTAACGATTGGTTAAAACGAGAGAAGCTCAGGCTAGAAGGATCAAACTTCCCTATATGGGTTGTGCATCTCCATGTTCTCCTTAGCGAGAATGACGTGGTCAACTGTATACTCAACGAGATGGATTTGGAGCAACCCATTATCTTAGAGACCCTAGAGCAACGAGAAGACCGCTATTACTGTCGTGATATGTCCACCTTCATATCAGTTACGATGCATTTCGGGATGGTGGATGAGTTGTGTCCAGTCGCGGGTAATCATGAACCTTGTACGGTATTGGTTCAGCTTAGGACACATTTTGTTGAACAAGCGCTCATATGGGATCATGAGCTGATGGGATATTTCCTCTCCATTAAGATGGAAGCAAACTCTTCACTGAAGACCAATTGGAGCGCATGCATCATGCATACATGAGGCCTACATACTTCCTGGATAGCTGGATGACAAGCTCTTTTGCAAATGGCATTTTGCTGTAGTCGCTGCCACAAAGCTACCAAGCACATGCCAGTATTTGCATCATGAGAAGCAATGCAGAAACACAGGATTTCTGTAGGTTCATATCACATCTCAGGAATCTGAAGGTTGAACCCATTGCGGGTGAGGTCATCGATGACAAAGGTATATATTTGATATACAATTTTATAAATGTTATAATCTTTCAAACACATATTGCAGTGTTAAGTATATTTGATATTTGTTCTATTAGGCTGAAAACAGGTCCTTCTTCATGAGAGGTGCTTGTTGGAGAGGAGGTGACGTTGCGTGTTGATGGAGAGCTTGATGATGATGGCCAACGACACTCTCCCTCGACGTTTATCACTTAGTTTCTCGGTTTTGGATAGTTATTGTAATCGATAGATTGGGACCTTCTTTAGTGTGTCTCATATTTCATGAGACGGTTATTCATATGAGTTTGTAACAAATAGTTGTTCCACTATTATGAATGATTTCTATTTGCGTTTATATCTAGTTCGATTATTTGTGAATTATCCTTGTTTTGAAACTAACTGATAATGCATGAACATTTGTAAAATATTTAAAGTGCCTTGAAAATACACAACTTAATGATATATTCATTTTGAATGAAACCATTGTTTAAATTCATAGTTATGTGATAATTTGTGAAAGTCATTCGATTTCTTTCACATATGAATCATGCCAAGTTTGGCAAGATAACTTAAACACCGTGTATTGCAAGAATATAAAGTGTTTCATGAATTGTTAAAAGAGAGTACATATTCGATGTATTGTCTTTCAACAAACTGGTAATTATAATTATATGATTGTTTAAACAGATTTCTATTTTTATGCCCTCAGTGCATTAGTTGTACTCAATTTTCCCTAGCTGCTTAGTTTTTTCTCACTTTTGCCCATATCCTTGTACGAACTCTCACATGGTCTGAAACTCGTCGTCTGTCAGCCTTGTTGTTACGTGGTGACAAGTGGGCCGCATTCAATCTGGTCCCGTAGTGGACCCTTGTCATTACATGCTGACGAGTAGGGCCACATTCTGTCGGGTCCCGTAGTATACCCTTGCCGTTACATGTTGACAAGTGGGGCCACGTTCAGTTGATTCCCATAGTGGACACCTCTCTCAACTTATCCAGATTAGCATCGGACCCATAGCTTATCCACGTGAGCGCCGGACCAATAGCAAATCCACGTGAGCGCCGGATCCATAGCTTACCCAGGTTGCGGTTGCAAGACGGGACCCCGAGCCAGTCCCGCGCCGGCGCCCGTGCCGTTTCTTCATTTTCATATAGTGAAATGTAATGCATATACGAAAATTATACACCTTTGAACTCTTTTAAATCACACTTAGGACATGATAATGTTGTGCTAATAAAATACAGATCATTTATCACTTCCATGGAGTAAAATATAATGCATAAACTTGTGTATACAAAAATTATACACCTTTGAACTCTTTGAAATCGCACTTAATACGTGATAATGTCGTGCTAAGAAAATCTTGACAGATTATCATTTTCATAGACTGGAATGTAATGCACAAACTTGCATATGTGAAAATTATAAACCTTTGAACACTTTTAAATCACACTTAATACGTGATAATGATGTGCTAACAAAATTTTGAGAGATTATTATTTTCTCCCCCATTTTCATAGAGTGGAATGTAATGCATAAACTTGCATATACGAAGTTTATACACCTTTGAACTCTTTGAAATCGAACTTAATACATGATAATGTTGTGCTAAGGAAATCTTGAGATATTATCATTTCCATGGAGTGAAATATAATGCATAAACTTGCGTGTACAAAAATTATACACCTTTGAACTCTTTGAAATCACACTTAATATGTGATAATGTTGTGTTAAGATAATCTTTAGAGATAATCATTTTCATATAGTGGAATGTAATGCATAAACTGGCATATACGAAAATTATACACCTTTGGACTCTTTGATATTGTTAGGTCATGATAATGTTGTGCTAATAAAATCCTGATCATTTATAATTTCCATGGAGTGAAATATAATGCATAAACTTGCTTATACAAAAAATTTAAACCTTTGAACACTGTGATATCGCACTTAATAACGAGATAATTATGTGCTAGCAAAATTTTGAGAGATTATCATTTTCTCCCCCCATTTTCATTGAGTGGAATGTAATGCATAAACTTGCATATATGAAAATTATACACATTTGAACTCTTTGAAATCGCACTTAATACATGATAATATTGTGTTAAGAAAATCTTGAGAGATTATCATTTTCATCGGGTGGAATGTAATGCACAAATTATACACCTTCAAAAACATTCACTTCAAATTATATTCAAGTTCATTTGTTTATGGAGTTAAAGTACCGGTGCCATACTCGCTATTTTGCATGGATAGAGGGGTGCCCCCGGAAGATATAGGGGTTATCCTGTCTACTAGATCATAGAGGATCAACGGTTTGTGGGCACGATTCATGTGACAACTGTCTCGACCAATCAGAGCGTGGCAGCAAAGATGAGCACAGGCACGAGAGATTGATACAAAGTGAGGGGAAAACTGAGTAGCACTTAAGAACCAAGGGTAAAACTGAGTAGAACTTAAAAACCAAGGGCAAGACTAACAAAGGGATTCAAATAGAAAATAGAAAAAGATTTTAAAAATGGAAAATGCATCTTTTATACAATAAAATGCATCTTGGCATACATCAAACTATTTGAAATTCACATATACACCACTTTGACAATTATTACCTCATTTAGACAAACTATGTTTTGGGGAGGGAAGTTTTGGGAAGAGGCTTAAGTAGAAAGCCATGAACCTTCATAGATAGTAGGTGATTTGAGAAGTGGTGGTTTAGGTTAAAACTTGGTTTATATACATTTCTTATGGTGGTAGGTAACATAATAAGACTCTCTGGGTAGATGCCACTATGTTTTGCTCTTTTTGAATTTGTTGTGCATAAAATGACTCAGTTAGCTAACTAAAACCTATTCTTTGACTCTCTGTTGACCAGCCACCGGAGGGTAAAACTGAGTATATTGCACACGGCAGTGTTAGTACTGGAGGGCAAAACTGAGTACAACCAAACTACCAGTGTTACACTCGAGGGCAAAACTGAGTACAACTGAGTCACCAGGGTTAGACACGAGGGAAAAAATGTGACTCACGGTACGCGTGTGTGGTGCACAGGGCGGTAGCGGACACGTGTGGTCGTGCACGGTGCACGGTGCAGGAGCATACACGGTTATGCAGTGCACGGTAGTGCAACGAAACGTTGCTTCCCTTCTCCTTTAATAGAGGCCTCCCCACTCTCACTCATCACTCACCCACTCACACAACCGTCTCTATTATCCCATCACGTTCTGCAAACCCCCAAGAAAACCCCAACCACGCCGGTGATGGAGAAGAACGGCATGGTGGCCATCGGAGCCTCCAAGGCCGCTAGCGAGGAGGCCCCCATCCCCGGATCCGCCATAGTCGCCGGCGAGGAGGCCCCCGCCGGTCTCGGGCAGATCCCGCTAGGCTGGGACCCCTACAAGGAGGTTGATTACATAAGGTCGGAGAACCGCGACGACACCAGCATCGCCGACCTATGGTCGAAGGTAACATGGGTTTTCTCCCCTTCCCTTGTTCTTCCACCATTCCCATCATTGGATGCTATATCATATGTTATTAGGTCTTGGCTATTCGTATTTTTACAGTAGATAATACTCTTGTGTTAGATCTCGTATTTCAATGAATCCCCTGTTCGTATTTGAACCCCTTGTTTATAGTTGGGATCAGTATTCGATTTGGTTTGAGATTTGGGGAATAATTAAGAGATCTCCATTGGTTAATTTATGCAAATAATCAGTCCCGATAATCAAAGTATCTCAATCATGTCCTTATTGCACTCTACTATGTTTTCCAACAGGAGGATAGCAGCGACGTCCGCAGCGACGACGAGTCCAAGGACACCAATACTTGTCATAGGCAGAGGAGGCTGAAGTCTGGCCAGTACAACAACTTCTTCGCCAGCGAAATGTACATGTGCCCCTTCTGACCCACCAGTAGGCTCTGTGCCATGGACTTCAACTCCCTCGTGAAGCATGCCGAGGGCGTGAGGACCTGCGGTGAGTCCATGAACATCCACGGCTTCATAGCCAAGCACCAGGTGCTCGGTCTTCACCTTCACAACCTCGAGAAGGTGGCTATCGAGGAGGGTCGCATGCCCCCGATCAAGCCCATGGCGCCCAAGGTCAATGGACTTGGCAACAAGAGGTGGAGGAGGCGCCAGAGGGAGGAGGCGGAGGCCCTCCTAGCAGAACCCATGAGGGGCTATTGATCTGCTACTGCTGCTATAAAGAAGCTTCTTTTGTTTTGTCTGTGTTGAACTTGTCCGCTGCTGCTGCTGAGCAGCCTAATTGTCGAACCTCGTTAACTATCGTACTATATAACCTATATTAGCTGCTTTATCTACATCTGCTCTATTTACTGAATTTGTTTATGGCGCTGGTTAGTTTTTCTACTCTAGATTTGCTACTAGATTGGGGGAAAACAAGGGCAAAAGGAACAATGAATGAAGAGAGAAGCTGCTCTGGATTCGCTACCTTTTTGGGAAAAACACAACTGTTAGCAAGAGAGGGGGGAAAGGGCACTCTTAAAAAGGCCAATCATAAAAATAACAAAAAAAACTTCCAATTTAGGCAACAGGGCGGACGAGGGATGGATGGCTGGTCTATTGTGTATCCTGGCCCCACCTGTCAGCATGTAACGGTCGAGGAGATGTAACGTAATGCTCAATGCATGAGCATCCCAAACATGGTCCTACCGGTCAGCATGTAACGGTCAAGCCTTTGACCTAATAGCATCCCCCCATCCGAGCACATGTGAGGGTTTCAGAATGGAGGGAGGGCAAAAGTGAGGAAAAACTAAGCGTTTGGGGAAAAATGAGTACAACTAACAAACCAGGGGCACGAAAATAGAAATCCCTTGTTTAAACTGTGTAAAGAGTTTACCAAAGGAAACATGAGCATGAAACTATTTTATATGATCAAAATATTTCATCATCCAAGGGTATTAAAGATAAAAGAGAATCTAATTACTACGATTTGATCAATAGTAATGAAATTCGACTTTATAAGGATGGCATAAAGAAATTGTGGAATGCAATGCGTTTGAAAAGTCAAAAATGCAAAGCAACACAATGTGATATTAGATATTAAGTGGGTGAATAGAAGGCGCCAAATAAATCGTTGTAGTGTAGATGTAAAGACCATTAGTTAGAAATAGTTAGCACTCAATTAGAATATATAGTGAACCATTTGAATTCGTGAGATCGTTGCCGTATCTTGTATGGATCATCGTGAAAGTTTTGGAGTTATTCGAGATCACCAAAACAAATAGTGAATAAGTCCTTGTAGAGTATTCATTGAGAACTTTGAATACGATATCCATGTCTAGAACCTAAATCTAAGGCAAAACTAATATTGCTTAAAGTTTTGGTGCCTTTTGAGAAAGTTTATGTTCTTGAATGTGAAACTTTTGGAAGATAGTGAAAAACATGATGATGATTCAAAACCTTGCATCGGAGTGATGAGAAGCGCAATAGAAAGCGTTCCTAAATGATTCTCTTCATAAAGGAAAGAATCAATGATAATGATCATTGTGTTTTCCCCACTAGTGTTTTCACTACATGAAGTAGGATTCAAAATGTACCCCATATGCATATGGAGACATTTGTGAATCATTTGTCATGATTACCGGAATATGACATACCTACGAACTACTAAGGAAATAATGGTAAACTAAAGTTATGAGAAATCCTAAATATAAAATTCACTTAAGATTAGAAAGCAACTTGTTGCTGAATCTTAACAAGTAAAGGGGTTACTTGAATTTTCCAAACAACTGCAAAGTCATGAAGGAAAAGGTGAATGACAAAGGCACAATTTGTCATGAATAAAATATTGGACAACTTCAAATGAATTTGATTCAAGTGTGCTGAAAGTCTAGTGGATTTAAAACTAGTAAGGTGCTAGTATCTCATAATAAATCTCTCAGTTTTATAATTGATCAAAGGGTTTTGAAATTGTTCAAAATAGTGAGCGGATATGCAATTTGCATCAAATTGAGTGGGAGCTATGAAAGTCTTCCTAAAACAATATGTGAATGATATATTTTTAGTGGGAGCAATATAAGTCTCAAACTCAAGTATGTTGGGAACATATTTTGAGTGGGATCTTAAAAGAGTGATTCTTAAGTGTGTATACGACACATTAAGAATGAAAGAACAAGTACTAATAAATAATGATTTCCAGGGTTTAGAAGTTGATAATAAGTAAATTACAATATTATGTTGTATTCCTAAAAGGGATTCTGGAAAGTGTTTCAGAATAGGAATTGATGCATGACTAGTCCTTGGTCAATTCAAATTAGGATTAGCATTAAGTTAAACATCAATGGTTGAAAGAATGAAAAGGGTGATCATCATCCACTATGTTGACGACATAGGTTCTGTCTTGGAAAACCATGATGGCAACTTAACATAATATATGATCCAAGAAGGAACGTTTGAAAAGTGATTAAGTATGAATCATATAACATTGAGCTAAGTTTGTCCATAGTGTCTTATTGAGAACTTTAGACATGTTTCCAAATCTATGAATGATGAAATATCTTAAAAGCATAAAGTGTTATGTTGTAAGAAGATTGGAAACTCCTATATCGATAATACCAAGTAAAGTCAAGTAGGAAGCGAGGTGAACAAAACATCAAAATTTGCACAGGGTGCACTAGTGTTTCGATGATTACATTTATAATAATAGATAAGGGTACCATCTAAAGTGATGTATACTGTTATGGCAGGACTAGTTTGTCTTTAACATAGAATGTTGTGTCCCAGGACACAGTACCCATGAGAAAGCCCATGAGGTTGATCTAAAGTCATTGTAGGCTCCTAGAAACCGGCCTCGTTCTGTTGCCATAGCTATGATGCATACACAAAGATGTTATCATGTGATGATAAACTATTAATGTCAATCAAGGTGACATTAGTAAGTTGCAAATGATTTGGGACTATAAAGTAAAGGCCCAAAACTCAACCTCTTCCATTAGCAAGCATGTTCAACGTACCGGGATATATGGTGCCAATGATTAAGAACAAATGTAGCTAGTTTATTTGTACTCGAGTGCAAGTGGGAGACTGTTGGAAATATGCCCTAGAGACAAATAGTAATAAGGATTATTATCATATTTCATAAATTTATGATTAAGTTTTGTAACATGCTATATTTGTATTTAAAGGAAACGTCAATACACGTGTCATATATAAACAACCAGAGGTTCTCGGTGAAACTCTAGTCATTGGTTCATTGGTCAACAGATCATCAAGGTTTCCTGATCATGTGGCATTTATGCCAGTTGGAAATGGAGTTATCTCATTCTAGGAATGAGATGGTGAACTAATACCCAACCTAAACATCGTGACCTGATCATGTCACAAAATTCAAGTTACGATGATTTGAATAGACCTAGTAGACTATATCTTAGACCGTGAGGCTATATCAATCAGTGTCTCCCGAGGGTACTTTGTTAGCATCAAACGTCACTTTGTTAAACAGTGATCATAAAGGTGTGTTCAGGTATTTGGTAGAGGTATTATATGTCAAGAGCGGGATTTGTCCGACCGCGTGACGAAAAGATACTCAAGGGCCCACTCGGAGAAGTTATATCCAATAGTTGCGTAGCGTGTGATTTGATCACAGGGATATCACTTGTCAAAATGACTCAAGTAACAAGATTGAACCAGACATGGTGATGTCATTGATCAGATCTCGTGCAATGCAAGTATTGACAGACAAAAGAATAATACACCACAGTCACGGTTCAGACGACAAAAGATTTTGTGGAATACACAGGGGTCACATGGCCATCCAGGTCCCTCTGTTGATCATTTGTCCAGGAGAGTACTAACCATGTCTAGAGTGTTCCTGAACCGTGGGGTATCACGCTTAAGGGCTTGGTGATGCTTAGAGAATTTTTACAGGATCGGTAGAATCATCGAAGAAAGAGAAGAGAGAAAACCAAAAGGGTTTCGGTAAGTCTGAAGGATGTCCGGAGTGGAGGTAGAAGGTGTCCCATAGCCATGGAGATTGAATAATATGTGAATGAATTTTAAATATTGATTTAATCATTTATTCATAATTATTTAATAAAAGAGAAAATCAATTAAATGGTCAAAAGGCTTAATGGACAAAATTCCGGTGGGAGAAGGGCCCATGAGGGAAAAACCAAAGGGAGTAAGGAGAGAAGGTGTGTTCGGCTGGGCCTAGGGCTCCCCACGCGGGGCCCACTAGGGCCTTGGCCGCCGGCCATCCCCCTCTCCCCCTCTCCCTTGTTTAGTCCCACCCTGTGACTTTGAGGGAGGGAGTACCTCCCCTTCCCCCTATATATAGTGGGGTATTTTGACCAAATGACACACACAATATTCTACAAAGGTTTCCTCACTTTTGGGGAGACCTCCAATTGATATTCTCTCTCTCCCGTGACCATGGTCCCAAGTCCAGACTGCACGAACAAGAGACATCTTCACCATGGAGTGTTGTCGCGCTGCGGGATTGGGATCTAGGAGCTCTACTTCCACAACTACTGCTGAATCAGGGAAGCGGGAGTAATCGCCAGACATCGGATGCATGTAACTCCCTGCAAGGTGCAACATTTGAAGTCGTTGGAGCCAAAGGAGCGCAAGGACTTCATCACGACCTTGAGGTTGGCTTCAGCTCGTCTACGTCAGCCACGCTCTCCTAAACGTTGCCAACGCTTTTCTGTCTTCAAGGGTAAGTTCGCGAAAAGCCCATCCCGTTACTGCATTACTAATAGATACTTCTTGGCAGCATCAGGGGTTCAGGGGCATAGGGTAAAACTTTATTCTTTTCATACGCGAACCCCTATTGCTCTGTGCCTATGAAGTATTCGGGTGCGTGGCTAGCGCTCCTGTTAGGATTAGACCCCGAGTGCTTGGTCGAGTCGTAGAGTTGAGGAAACACTAGATTAGTCTAAAAGATATCCTGCTGGAGTAGATGACATCAGTGCTGACGATTAGATGATCTCATTTGCTCGCATAAGTGTAATTGACGGGACGTGACGGATATGGGGCCCCATTTCTGACTGGGATTTGACTAGGCATACATAATCTTTGTTATAATTGTGCCTCCTCAATTCTCGGGTGTAGTGGAGAAAGTGCAGCGACGGTTCACTGTTTCCATTGCCACGCGTCTACATTGATTTATGCCACACGTCTAGGTGAATCTTTGTGAGCCGTTGGATGGCATCTTTCATGTGGTTAAGTTGACATTCGGTGCGGTAAGTTTCCCACAATCCATCGTCTTCCTCCTTGCGCACTGCTGCCATTGCTCCTCGCTGCTGCTCCATTGCACTCGACCCGCTGCTGCGCTAGACGGGGTCAGACTTTTCCAAGCTATTTCCTATGATCCCATCGCCACCGGAATATGGGGAAGAAGGGTGCCACCACTGCTGGATCCGGTACCGCTGCCGCGACGACCAAGAAGAAGGGCGATGTCGCCGCCGGATCCAGCACTGCTGCTACAGTCGGGAAGAAGAATGGTGCGGGAATGCGCGTCACCAATTGTTCAAGGCGGCGCACCTCCATGAAGGAGCACGAGATCCAGCAACATCGCTAGGACAGTCTGCACCCTACCAATGAACAAACTACAAGCTGCATGGCCTAGAGGTAATCCCCGATCCCCCTGTTGGATTTCGGGTGATGTTCCTTGCTTTAGTCCTTCGAGGCCTTTCTCTTCCCCTCCACAAGGTTGTGCGAGGGTTGCTCTTCTTCTATAGGCTCCAGCTACATCAGCTAACCCCAAACTACATTTTGCACATCGCGTGCTATATCATCCTCTGCGAATGCTGGCTTGGAATCGAGCCGTGCTTCGGTCTTTTAAAAAAACTTTTCAAACTGAAGCGGAAGTTGTGTTCTAGATCTGTGGTCTACGACTTTGGAGGTTACGATATCTCTGTGGACCTAAACGTCTAATACTTCAGTCTTAAGAGCACCGAGTCCGTCCAAGGATGGAGGGAGAAGTGGTTTTACATCCGAGAACAAAAGGCCGACGATGAACTTTTTGGACTCACTCCTTTTGATCCGAAAGCGGAATTGAAGAGGAGAAGGTCTTGGAAAAATGTGGTGATGCCCGGCGCGGCCGAGGAAGTCGAGGTCTTATATAAGTGCATATGTGATCTCCAACTTATCCGAGGGAAGGAAATTGCTGGTGCGGACCTCATCCGTACCTGGATGCGTCATCGAGTGCAGCCACTTCAGGCTAGGGCTCACCTGATGTATTTCTGGACTGGCACCGACGATGTCACTCGCGTCTCCCACGACAACATATCTTCAGGCAAAGTGGACAAAAGGTTTAGGGCACTGACCAAGTTCACTGCCAAGGATAAACTCACTGGGGATTGAGTCACGTTTCCCTTTCACACGAGTAACTCTCCTCCTGAGGTAACTTCATCATTTCTTCTCCTAATGCGCTTCGTTTTCTAAGGCTATGGAGGAAAATGAATCTGGGTCTACTATTCCCGTCATTGAGGAGCAGGAAGCCCCCGAGTCCAGTGAGGGCACCACTCGCAAGATCTCCCGAAGCGAGGAATCAGATGCTTCTTCTCCGGAGACGCTAGAAGATCCATCGATTGGGGTGAGTACCGCGGATCCTATTCCAGCGGTGCCTATGCGCCCTGTAGCTCCTCCATCGTAGAATAATACGAGGAAGTAGAAGGAAGAGTCGGATAAATCCTTTGACCTTGACAACTTTGACGGGTGAGTCTTCTACTTTGCTAATGTCTTAAAATTTGTGTCATGCGGCTTGCGTTGATGATGACACGGCTTATGCTTTCCTGAAGCATGACTGCCTTGTCGTCGTCTGACAATTGTCATTTCCTGGAGGAGGCAGGAGTCGTGGACTACAAGAACAAGGGTGTGGTGGAGCATGCGCCCTCCCCAGAAGATAGCGGCCAACTCTGGTGGAAATTCCTCGAGTTCTTCCGATGTGGGGGAGCACCTGGTTTTTGCCCGGACGTCAACTCGGAAGGAAACTTTGGAGTCTTTAGTTGTCCATGTAAGTATTGACAAACCTTTTTTACTCGAAGAGTTATTGCTCAGAGTCGAGCTGAGTCATGATATTTGTCATCCTTCCATAGCCCATTATTCAGGAGTCTATTATCCTTGGCAAACAGATCATCAACCTGGGTCGGCAGCACGCTCGAATTGATACCGACAACCGCCAGTTGCAAAGTAAGCTCGTCAACTTGTGTTGTGCTACTTCACATTTGTTTTGCTTGGTCTTGATATATTTTCATTTTTTTGCAGAGGATAATAATGACTTTCTCTGTCGGGTGAACTCCCTTGAAAAGGGACTCAGCGTGGCGGAGACCAAACAGGATGAGGCACTCGCGGCCCTCGACCACCTCAAGCAGGAGCCAAAGTAGCATGAAGAGGAGTTGATGGCCGTTGCCGCTAACAGAGAAAAAGAGTTCGTAGAATAGCTTCTTTCCGTCGCTAAAGCGCTTTCAGGTATGCTACTGTCGCACTTTTTGTGCCACCGTAACTTTACTTTCATTACTTGTTTTTTTTTGGGGTTTATGCGGATCCACTGCATATGCCACTAGGGTGAGATTTGACCCCCAGGCTCTTGCTCGCGAGGATGCGTTGGCCGGCACTGTGGCTGTAGTCGAAGACCGCAGCGTCTCCGTCCAGGACTCACTCAAAAAGGCTAAGGATGTTCTTGGGCGTCTTCGAGAGGATATGGTCCCCAAGGCCAAACTTACTGAAGACCTAGATGGCATGGTTGAGTGTTTCTCCGAAGATGTCCCCGCAGACTTCAAGAATGCATAGAAGGGGCTCGGCGCCAGCCTAGGGCTGGCAATGGCATAGGCCCATGGTGTCGAACTGAACGCCAGAAAGGTCTCCTCAAAGATGTCGGTGACCGTGCCTGGCCAGTAGGTAGTTTTCAGTCTCTTTTCCTCTCGATGTCACAAATATGGGCCTCGTCTCGTAGAGACACTTGCGAGGTACTCGAAGGGGCGGAAGCGTCTGAAGGCGGCGAAGTCCACGGCGTCGGGCCACTGCAGCGACGGCTTCAGCGTCAGCCGCCACCACAGCGAAGGCTATGGTGTCGGAGGCTGCCGCGGAGTCGAAGAAGCCCGCGGGTGCTGAAGCGTAGGCATAGCCGTCCTCATTCCTTCCTTTTGTAGCTCCATGTAGCATCCCAATTGTCTAACAATTGTAATGCTACCTGCCTAGTCTATAGGTTGCTACTTCCTACATCTTATTCCTGGCATCATTATTATAGCATGCTCATGTCACCATGCCACATTGCATTTGAGAATCATATAAAACCCTTTTATTTGTTTCTTCCTTCATATGCATTTCTTATTGCTTGATGCATTGGCCTCTTGATATATTGTAGTTGGTTCTTGATATATTGCTTGATGCCCAAGTTGAGATGGGGGCATATCTTTTATTCTTCCACCGCCTTTCTTTGGTTCAATCTTAATTTCACCATCCTAATTATATATGAGCAATTGCATTTCTCTTGGGTATTTAAATCTAGCTCGTATGTGTTGGGGTGGATCCACTTCTTTCTACATGCTTCCATATATGATATGTTGTTTTCACAATATTGGATATGCACATGGGCACCTTTGCTTGCTATGTGAGTAGAATTTCTTCATAGCTTCCATATGGTTTGTTATTTGAATATATGATCATGTATGAATATATTTTTGGCTATATGTTGATCTAGTGGGAAACACGCACTAAGATGGCCATTTTGTCTTCATTCATGTTTATAAACCTTTTATAACATATGGGAAGGCAAGCTCCATAATTCTTTTGTTGGGCCCTTATTCAAATATTTGAAGCACGTTTAAATAAATGACCATGTGGAATTCTAGTTGTTTCACTACTAGTAGTGGAATTATACACATGCAAGGCAAATGCAAATCTTGCACCATTCTTCCTAACTTCTGAATCTTTTTGTTTATTTTGAATTTGAGAAGCTTGCTTGATTTGACTTCAAACAAGAGGTCACATTGAAATAAACCATAAATATATCATCTACCCCTCCTTGTTTATTTTTGGATTTATTTGATCTTGTTCTTTTTGGGAGATTATTCAAAAAATTGTTTTAAATAAATAAAACCAAAACAAATAAATGAAAAGGAACAAACCTAAAACCTAGCTAACCTCCCCCCGCTCTCCCTTTTTCTAGTGCAAACTGAACCTTGGCTATCTAATCAACCAGCCTAGATGTACCTGAGTCTGCGACCCTCCTCTAATGATGTACCACCGACCCTCTCATTTTGGTCTAGTTCAGCTCAATCATATGGACAGGGAGCCCCGTATCCTATTTCTCTTCCCTGGCTTTGTTCACGTGCGTCAGGCCTCATGTGTGCCTCTCACTTTCTGATTAGCTGTAGTCGTTCAAGACCAACAAACCTAGTCCCCTCCCCTTGCCTTCTCACATGTCCCACTCTAGTAATCAAAGAAAAGATGGAGGAGAGGAAAACCCTAACTGAAGCTCCACCTTTTTGAAGTAGATATGCCCTAGAGGCAAATAATAAATAGGTTTTTATTGTCATATCTCAATTAGTTTATAATAGTTTCATATTGTGCTATAACTGTGCCAAGTAGAAACATTGGTACAGGTGTGGTATGAAACAACCAAGTCCCTAGTAGCCTCTGTTCATACAAGTTCGTTGGTCATGAGGATGATCTGGGTTTCAAGATCATGGGCATTTATGCCAATTGACAACAGGGTCATATCATTGGAGAATGATGTGATGGACATTCCTCGAAGGATTAAACCACGATCAAGTCATATAGTTCATTGTTGAAACAGCTATACCTAGACTCCTTTTCCTTAGACTGTGAGCTCATATTACTCACTGTTTCCCGAGGCTGCTTAGAAACTACATCAACCGTCATCTGGTAGTACGGTGGCCATAAAGGTGTAAGTTGGGTATTCCAAAGGAACAGTAGATGACATGTGACTGCAAGACCGGGATTTGTTCACCCACTTGACGGTTAAAGATACATACGACCGGCTTGGTGAGATTACATCCATAAATGTTGCAACATCTGACTCGGTCACGGGGATGTAATATCATGGTAACAAGAAAACAGTACTTGTTGTTAACGAGATTGAACAAGGTATATGATACCAATGATCGGATCTCGGACAAGTCGAATCAAGAAACAAAAGGAATTCGATGCTACATTTACCGATTCAAACAACATTGTCATCAGGAATGCATAGGGGTCACATGGATATCCCTGGTCCCTATGTTGATCATTGATTTAGATCATGTCTAGAGCATTCCCGAGCCATGAGAGGATACACTTAAGGGTACGATGAGAGCGATCATTTGTAAGACGGAATCACAGTAGAGAAAGAGAAAGCCGGAATCGTTCCGCGGAATGATCCGAAGCTGTTCAGAGAAAGAATAAAGGACCGGAATCATTTCGGGAATTCCGAAGTTGTTCGGAGGATATAGAAAGGGTAACCGAAAGGTATTTCAGGTTGAATCAGGTTTTGTAATATGTATTTACATATTAATTAGTGTAATTAATATTAAATATAATATTAAAATCTAATTTGAAGGGTTATTCTACTAATGGGCCAAACTTCCTAGTGAATAAAGTCCCATGAGGGAAAACCGAAAGAGGGAAGGGCCAAGGCCCAGCCACCACAAGGGGGCCCACCCGGCCAGCCTAGGGATGTGTGTGGGGTGGGGCCCATCCCTGGCCGGCTGGACCATGAAGCCCTAAGGGCCCATGCGCCTCCCCCCCTCTCTTCCCCTTGTTTAGTCCCACATGGCTTAGCCTTTGAGAAAGGCACACCCCCTTAGCCTATATAAAGGGGAGCCCATGGGTGGGATTAAAACACCAACACCATCAATTCGAGAAGTCCTTTGGTTGACTTCCTCCTTTCCTCTCTCTCTAGCCCGTGTGACCATGGCCCCAAGTTTGGGCTGTACGAACGAGGCACACCTATAGTACGCCGTTGCGCTGTAGGGATTCCTAGCCGGATATCAACTTCTGCACTCCCGGCGGGATCGAGGAGCCGGAGGTCTCATCGTGCACCGGATGTGTATGAAGACACGAGGCGCAACACTTGGGGCGCTTGAATGTCATGAGCTGGAGCTGCTTCACGATGAAGAAGGAGCAAGGGGTGACCTGCGAGGAGATTCGTGACCTTGAGGTTGACAATGAGTACGACTACATCAATCACGTTCCTCTCGGAATGTTAACCGCGTACGATCTACAAGGGTATGTATTCTCTACGCATTGGTCATTACCACATTACTACATAGATATATCCTAGGCAGTTTTGGGGTTCCAACGTAAGAATTTTTTTGTTTTCTACTGCGGATCCCCTTTAGTGGTATCAGTGCCGATCTATGCATAGGAGTGTTGTATGGCCAGTACGCACATGTATTGTGCGGGCATTTATCCCTTAGTTGTTACCCTCTAATGTGTACTTGTTTATATCGCGGTATTGTTTGATGAAGCGTCCCTAACCGACCTTACGCGTATTCGTACGCGAGACTAGTTCCACGCTCAACATACGGCTTGTACCGTATAAGTGGCTAGCGGGTGTCTGTCTCTCATTCGATAGTTGATATAGCATTTACAACGGAGGTCCTCGAAAGGCGTGTAATAGAGACAACTGTCGGATCCATGTTGTGGTTAGAAAGTTTGTAGTTTAGAAACGGTTCTATTGCGAAAGCCCTAACAACCACGTAAAACTTGCAATAGATAAAGTAGAGGCGTCTAACTTTATTTTGCAGGGGGCATTTGATTATGATATGGCATTGGTCGTTGCGAGGGTAAAGTAGTTTACTTTTTTGTTACTAAGTATTATAGTAATAGTCGTCGTTTCGATGAACGACCTGGTGGAGGCATTGTGGACTTGGCGTCAAACCAAGGGCAAGATGGAGATCATGCCGGAGTGCTCGATGGAGATCAAGGCGCAAGAAGAAGCACCATATCATATCACATTATACATATGATGTTAATACCTATTTTACATCTTATTGTGTGCTAGTATTAAGATACTCAACGGTAGCAAATAAGATAATCCCTATTGAATTCCAATGTTCCGTGTTCCCCTTGTGTGTGCACCACCAAGAAAGTTCTTTGGTATGGGGGGCCTTGCGGTGAGTAGGGGTCAGACATATCTACGTTCGCATACAGTGGGTGTAAGCCATGTTGCACAGCGAATACACACAAGTTAGATTTGGCGAGCCTAGCATGTACAGACATGGCTTCGGAACACAAGAGATTGAGCATGAGTCACATGGATGATGTGATTGACATTAGTGAATGTCTACCTTTGATGTTGCACTGATGGCCGTGATGATCGGGGGAGGTGCAGAGGATAGGGATCATGTGATCACTAAAATCGTCCAAGGGATGACAATTTTAGTGGAGACCAATTATAAATTGATCTCTTATTATGAACTTGGTCTAGATGTCTGTTTGCAAATATCTTAATAGATCTTAGTCTAACCCATTGAGGTTCTTTGCGACCATGGGAATATATTGCTTAATTTGGAACTTAGGAAAAGGGTCCAACTTCATATATTAATACCCACGCCTGAGGGATATCCTCGTAAAAGGTGATCATCTCTTCTTGATACAATAACCATTAGGAGATGATTCGATGACTCCGGAATGTTTGTGGTTTCTCCATAATCATCCAATAAGCCACTCTCCATTCGATTGAGAGTTCGACTACATTTTGTATTCTACAGAATAAGGCACATATGGATGGGTTTTTCCTCCATCATTGATGAAAAGAGAATGTTTGAAAAAACACTTAGTGATCTTGCATTAGAGTTGAGAACTCTTGGAATGGCTTGATTGCAATGGAGGTCATGGATGAAAAGGTATATGTAAGATATAGAAATTACAAATGTCATTCTTGCAAAACTCGTTGTAGTTTGCAAAGTATTTGATACTTGTCCCGTTTTGTGAAAACAAGAGGATATGCTTGAGAATTGCTGGTTTTGAGGCAACATGACTTGATTACGGCAAGCAAAATAGTTGATGGCCGGCATCACCTCTTCCCTCAAAGTTTATCATTTGGATTAGTGGACTCGAATATAATTTTGTAATCCTTGTTTGTGTGTCTTTCTTTTGGTGAGACGATTATCCATATGAACAAGTTACAAGCCAGTTTGTACTATTCTTATTAACAATACCGTTATGGTCGCATTACGATTATGAATAAGTTATTCTCATCACTATGTTAATGATAATAGTCTAAACATTTATAAAGGATTAGAATGTTAAAAGATATCCAAAGTTTAATAATGAAATAACACTATAGTTTAAGTTATTTTGGTTATTGTATGTTCTTAATGAAGATCAGGGTCCTATATGCATAATGTAGAGACTTTGCAAAACCATGCCTCTTGGGCAGAATGACTAAAACTCCGCATTCTGGTAAAACGGTGATATGCGAAGAAATGTTGAATCTTATACATAATGATGTATCGTATTTTCAACAAGTAGTGGAAATCATTTGTTAGTTGGGGACTTAAGTGAATAAGAGTATTTACTTAATGAAACATGAAGTTTGAAATGATTTGAATTGTTCAAATAAGTTCACAATGAAAGGAGGATATTGAAATTAACAAGAATATGAAGTCTCTTCGATTTGATCGACATGACTAAAGTATTCTAGTTAAGTTTATCATAAAAAGGACTTGTGAAAGATGTTACACAAATTATGATAATTGGATGAATTCAAACTGTGTTGAAATATCTAAACATCATAATCATTATGTATTAAGATACATATGGTATAATATCATCTCTTATAGGGGTTATAGTTGTTGTTTAGAATTAGAGATCAAAATAAGCACTCATTTGAAATACAATGGAACATCTAAAATATTTGTGGAAACAACACCATACGTGTTATGGCAAGTTCGAGTTTCTAGAGATTTCCATAAGTCGAAATCATGGCGAATAAACAACTCTTTGTAGAGCATTCTTAGGAAGCTATGAATGCATCCTCCACAAAAGGGGCAAACCTGTTTTTTTACAAAGTTGACATGTCTTGATGAAGATACAGGTGGAAGAAAGTAAAAGATCAAAACAAGGTATTTGACCTTACCTCCGGATTGTTGAGTGGCGCAGCGGATTTTTTTCTGTGAATCCAAACTCTACATATAGAGGATAAACCAATGATAACGATCATAAAGTTTTAGTGAATATTTTTACTAAAGAAAGTAGGTTTCAACTAGATATTCTACAATTTTGTGGAATTATATTATTGATTCACTTGTCATGTTTTGAACAAGACATACCTACAAATTACAAAGAAGCGTGATGGACCTGAGTGCGAGAAATGACTAGGAGTCATAAAATCATATATTAAGTTACATTTAAGATTGCAAAGTAACATGTTACTTGATCTTATTAAAGTAAAGAAGTTTACTTGATATTTCTGAATGACTGCAAAGTCATAAGAAGGAAACGAAACTTAATGAATGACAAAAAGCTCGATTTGTCACAAGTTTGGACAAATTCAAGGAGTTTGACTACAACAGTAGTGATTCTTAAGTCTTTTGGATTTACACTAGAAATATATGGATATTGAAGTCTCGTAATTGGAATTCTCAAATTGATGATGATCAAAGAATTTTGGAATGTCCAAGATTATCGAGAGGACCTAGATTTGAGTGGGAGAAAATCAGCTTGGCTAAATCCTAATATGTAGCTGACATATTTTGAGTGGGAGCTAAGTGAAATCCCTGGATCTGAAACATGAATGTCATATTTGAGTGGGAGCGTGAAATCATTCTGGGATATGTGGACGACATATATGAATGATGTGATTGGTTTTAAAAACATTTAAATAGGTAAATAAGGATGAAGTTGAAGTTATTAAAAAATAAGATCTATCGACATAGATTAGTGAGTTTAATAAACACTAAATGTCGAATGCTTCCTGGACTTGATTCTGAAAGATGTTCAGAATGTCCTAAGACAAGATTCTGAAGAAGCTCAGAATGCAACAAGGTAAGAAAGTAGTTCTTACTGTATGAAGCATTGAGTTAGTATTGAAACGATGGTTGAAAGAAAGAGATGCGTTGCAGCTCCTATGCCTCAGTCATAGGTTCTTCCATACAACCATGTTGTATACTCGACGTAATGTGACCCAAGGTTCTGGTTGGAAGGACAAAAGTCTTAACTATTAGAACGTGTCTTTAAGTGATTCCTAAACTGATCACTGAACCAGAATTTAATTTGTACTTAAATGGCAAGAAGCAAAGTAAGTGGCATAGATGCATTTCATGCACTAGGATCTACATAGATATAGAAGTATAAAGGCTCCATCTGATGTGATATATAATGTTATGGTGGAGCTAGTTCGCTTTTAACGTAAAATGATGTGTCCCAAGGCATAGTGCCCATGAGAAAGCCATCAAGGTTGATCTAAAGTCACTGTAGGCTCCTGCAATCCGGCCTCGTTCTGTTGCCATGACTACAGTATATACACAAAGGATAGCAAAGTGTGTTTCGAAGTTTAGATGACAACAGTGAAAATGACCGTCATTATAAACACTAGAAACAAAGTCTCACTTTGTTGCCAAACAAATGCTTTGACTCATTATACGATAATGGTGTGAATGTCAAAATTAGGAAGACATTAACGATCTGCAGAAGACATAATGATATGGTAAAACAGGGCATGGACATGACGTTTCCCATGAGCATGCATGATCTGTAAAAGCATATGGTATATGGTTTATATGAGTAAAATGTGAGATGGATTATTTGTACTCTAGTGCAAGTGGGAGACTAAAGTAGATATGCCCTAGAGGCAAATAATAAATAGGTTTTTATTGTCATATCTCAATTAGTTTATAATAATTTCATATTGTGCTATAACTGTGCCAAGTAGAAACATTCGTACAGGTGTGGTATGAAACAACCAAGCCTCTATTCTTACTAGTTCGTTGGTCATGAGGATGATCTGGGTTTCAAGATCATGGGCATTTATTCCAATTGACAACGAGGTCATATCATTGGAGAATGATGTGATGGACATTCCTCGAAGGATTGCAAGATGATCAAGTCATATAGTTCATTGTTGCAACAGCTATACCTAGACTCCTTTTCCTTAGATCGTGAGCTCATATTACTCACTGTTTCCCAAGGCTGCTTAGACTACATCAACTATCATCTGGTAATACGGTGGCCATAAAGGAGTACGTTGTGTATTCCAAAGGAACAGTAGATGACATGTGACTGCAAGACCGGGATTTTTTCACCCACATGACGGGTAAAGATACATACGACCGGCTTGGTGAGATTATATCCATAAATGTTGCAACATGTGACTCGGTCACGGGGATGTAATATCACGGTAACAAGAAAACATAACTTGTTGTTAACGAGATTGAACAAGGTATGTGATTCCAATGATTGAATCTCGGACAAGTCGTATCAAGAAACAAAAGGAATTCGATGCTACATTTATCGTTTCAAACGACATTGTCATCAGGAATGCATAAGGGTCACATGGATATCCCCGGTCCCTCTGTCGATCATGTATTTAGATCATGTCTAAAGAATCCCCGAGCCATGAGAGGATACACTTAAGGGTACGATAAGAGCGATCATTCATAATACGGAGTCACAGTAGAGAAAGAGAAAGCTGGAATCATTCCGTGGGAAGATCTGAAGCTGTTTAGAGAAAGAATAAAAGATCGGAATCATTCCGAGAATTCCGAAGTTGTTCGGAGGATATAGAAAGGGGAACCGAAAGGTGTTTCGGGTTGAATCAGGTTTTGTAATATGTATTTACATATTAATTAGTGTAATTAATATTAAATATAATATTAAAATCTAATTTGAAGGGTTATTCTACTAATGGGCCAAACTTCCTAGTGAATAAAGGCCCATGAGGGAAAACCGAAAGAGGGAAGGGCCAAGAGGGCCTAGGCCCAGCCACCACAAGGGGGGCCACCTGGATAGCCTAGGGCTATGCGCGGGGTGGGGCCTACCCCTGGCCGGCTGGCCCATGAAGCCCTAAGGGCCCATGCGCATCCCCCCTCTCTTCCCCTTGTTTAGTCCCACATGGCTTAGCCTTTGAGAAAGGCACACCCTCTTAGCCTATATAAAGGGGTGCCCATGGGTGGGATTAAAACACCAACACCATCAATTGGAGAAGTCCTTTGGTTGACTTCCTCCTTCCCTCTCTCTCTATCCCTTGTGACCATGGCCCCAAGTTTGGGTTGTGCGAATGAGGCACACCTGTAGTACGCTTGCGCTGTAGGGATTCCTAGCCGGATATCAACTTTCGCACTCCCGGCGGGATCGGGGAGCTGGAGGTCTCATCGTGCACCGTATGTGTACGAAGAAACGAGGTGCAACACTTGGGGCGCTTGAATGTCGTGAGCTGGAGGTACTGCATGATGAAGAAGGAGCAAGGGGTGACCTGCGAGGAGCTTCACGACCTTGAGGTCGGCTACGAGTACGACTACATCAACCACGTTCCCCTCGGAACATTAACCGCGTATGGTCTAGAAGGTTATGTATTCTCTACGCATTGGTCGTTACCGCATTACTTCATAGATAGATCATAGGCAGTTTTGGGGTTCTAACGTAGTAAAAAATTTGTTTTCTGCTGCAGATCCCCTTCACTTTTCCCTCTCTCTCTTTGCAAAAGTTTGCCATGTGCTATCTCAACCACCAACCTGACCTCCTTATTTTCCTCTAGCTCGAGATCTAGATCGAGATGTACCTCTTCTTCCTTCCCAATATATCTCCATCACCTCTTCTTCTACCCCACGACCACCTTGCCATCCCACCAATACCTACCTCCCCAAGCTCGTCCACGACCACCAGTAGCTGCACCAGGTAATTCTTCTCCTTCTTTAACCGGTGGTCGCCCGAGTAATTCACCAGTCCATCACCAGCAGCGTCGTGTCCGCATGTACCAGGAGAAAGATGGTTGTGATCTTCTTCCAGGATCTGCTCTACCTCGGCCTAATCCACTAGTCCATACACACTGAGCACAAAGAATACCAGGAGCCTTAGGAGTATTACACGGACCCTTCCTATTCGGCAACAAAACTTCCAGGCGAGCATTTCCCCATTCTTGCATACATATAGTACATATGCTTCTATCTTACTCTTGCATCATTGAGTCCTGATTGCATTAAATTGAATCCCAAGTATTGTATGGCCTTTACTTTTAAACCCCACCGAAGCTTGTATCTCAATCCTATGAGCCATTACTACATGAGTTGCTTGAGCCATGCGACTCGTAGAATTGCATGTGTAGGGTTTGTGCGAGTCCTTGGATAATGAGGTACCTAAACAACTTAATGTGAGTAGAGAACTAATGAAAGAGATATCGGTGAGCATTATGTGCTATTTTGTTCTTTAAGCTCACTTGTGTCCCGTAGGACCCCGAGTACTTGATTCATGTTCCTTGACTATCGCACTATCCGCATGTGGGACCATGAATCCCCTTCACTTGAGCTTGATTCACACTTTAGTTCTTGGGGCCACAAAGTAGTTTGGGGCTTTATTACTATCATGTACTTATGTCATGCTTTACTGCTTTATTACATTGTGCATGGAGCACCTATACCGTTTAGAATTGTGGAATGTTTTCACGGCATCGACAAGCCTAGTCACACTTTCGGTTTCCCAAGCGTGTACATCCATTGGCACAAACCTTGGTTCTGACTCGGAGCCGGCCAATTTCGTTGTGCGTAGCTTAATGGGGTCCCCCCTGAAATGATTTATGAATCCTATGAATGGTTTGTCGTGAGGCCTCGTTGCATTTTATTCGGGTTCTTCCTGAGGTTGATCGTGTGTGTGTTGCTATTTGTGCACCCCTGAAGGGTAAATCTTTCTGAAAGCAGTATCTACAGTTATGGGTGACTTGTAGCATAGTTTCTCGATCATAGACAAGCATAACTAAAGTACCATCTTTAATTTGACTAAGACATGACTAGTAAATAGTGCAATACTCATGGAGTGGTTAATAAAATTGCCAACGAATGGGATGTTCTTCCGCCTTCTTGTCGGTAAGCAAGAAGGAGGGCGAGCGAGGTTATTTTACATTGTTTATATAACGGTTGTTATTATGTTTTTGCTGTAATTGCGTCACCCCGAGGTTGTTCCCTTTAGATTCATTAAGACTTGTTGAGTACCCCTAGGGTCTCACACGATAAATATTTGGTTCAGATGGACAGGTATACTCCAAGCAAGGTTACTGGGTTGAGGAGACAGATGATCGTGGCAACGACTATCAGGTGTAGAGATTCCGGGGATGGAGATCTGTGAGATCCGTGGGTGGGATGTTCTTAGTTATGTGGCATCTTATGCCGATTTGCTTCTTGTCAGTACTAGGATCTTGCATTCCGCTTCCGCTTGATACTCCGTTGTGTGATGTATGAGGAGATATCCTAAACTATTATATCTATCTAGGATATTTGTATCTTGCCATATGGCACTGAATATTTCTATTTCTATTGTTTCTAAATGGTGTGACTCTGATGTCTATTGTAAGTCGCAGACATACATACTCATTTGTGTATGTCGTGGTCGCGTTATTTGTCGCTTATGCAACTTTCTCTTGTCCTGATGTTCTAGAAAGTGGATAGGGTGGTCGGCCGGTACCGTGCCCTGCTCCGCTTCGACGGGCCTACATGTGGGTGGCCTTGGGCCTCCGAGGTAGAATACCTTATCCACTTTTGGGTTCATCCAGGCTGGTGCTTAGAGCGTAATGTCCGAGGTATTACACAGCATGAAGCATTTTAGCTTTGTCTTTGGACTGCTTTTGTGGGGGTTCCCTGTGTGAACTTGGTTGTAATTACTAATGTATACATTATTTCCTAGCTTGGACCATTCGACCTTTGTGTATAGTGTCTCTTATTCTTCCGATCCTCTGTTTGGTTAGGTTCCTTCGAGTGATTCGCATAGTGTGCCTTCTGCTGATGCGTCTGGTGGGTCATCCCCTGGTGAACGTGTGGTGCAACCACGTTTGAAGGTGGAGGAGTTATCGCTTTTGTCTCGACTTCGTGACCGCGTGAAGCACTTAGAGTGGGAAGTGCCGGTCATCCATGATAATGCCGATGTATGGAAATTGAAGGCAGAAAAAGCCTTGGAACAGGAGGCCTATCTTCTTCGCCAGGTGGCCCAAATCAATGAGCAGTTGCAGTGTGAGTGTTTGCTTGACTACTTTGCTCTTGTTTTTCCATGTAGCTAGTGTGTTGACTAATATTTTTGTTACTCGCAGTTTTCAATCGCATTCCGTAGGAAGAGAGGGACCGCATAAACATTCGACTGAGCTGCTTGACCCAGGATCAGCTGGAAGCTGGTGGATTCTTTTGGACAGACCGGGATCATGCGGTCACGCTAGCGACGTTGCAAGATCACGTGTCATAGGTGCTGCATTTTCTGAAAAAGGTGTAGTCGTGCCTGAAGCATCTCTGCTAGGCAATGTTTCCATTGGATGACCCACCCTCCAGCCTGCTGGCTTTGATGCGGAATTTCTAGAGTACTAATGTGGTACGCGAGTGCATGCACCAACAGCTTGTTGCGGGTGACAAGGCTGCGTTGGCGCTAGTGCGCATGCAACATCCTGATGTGGACTTGGATGATGTAGCCGTAGGGTCGCCACTTCCTCTGGCAGGGATGGCGTGGAATAAGGTGCCTCATTATCGAGTTGTTGATCTTCCAGCAGAAGACATCATTAACTTGTTCGATGAGCGCACCAATGTCCTTCTTTCTCGTTAGTAGAATAATTATTAATCTGCATAGGATGTATGAGTGCTGTAAAACTTGTATAATTGTGTTGACTGGATGTTGATACCCATGTTTGTATGTATAGCTGTTAGCTTGATCATTTCACGGGTGCGCCCTTTATGCAATGCCATTTCATTAGCCCGACGCTTGTGAATCTCATCGCCCAGCCAGCCTGGTAGTTGTGTTGCAACCAGGTTGGTTTTACCAAGGGTATGATTAGCAGTGTGGTCAGCTACTTGGGCTCATTGTTTTGTTCATGTGACAAGGTCGTCAGGGAGGCACAGCCCCTGAGTGTAGAAATGGCAATGGAAGTAAATGAAAACAAGACACAAAGTTGGGGGCACTTAACTTTATTTATTTGTTGAATATCAGGAGATACAATGTTTAGCTAATTAGCCTGGCTGAGTAGCCTTATTGCAAAGTAAAAACATCTAAGTGTAGAAACATCACAGCTGCACGATGTTCCAGGGGTTAGAGTATGTGTCTCCACTCTACGTCTTTCAGGCTATAGGAGCCACCTAGGATTACTTCGATAATCACATAGGGTCCCTCCCAGGGGGACTCGAGCTTGAGGTGTCCTTTCTTCTTCAGTCACAAGATGAGGTCTCCTTCCACGAAGGACCTTGGGCATAGCCGGCGGTTGTGGGAGTTACAGAGGTTCTGCTGGTAGATATTTGATCGTTTTGCCGTGATCTCGCGTGCTTCATTGAGGAGGTCGATGGAGTCTTCAAGTGCGGTCATATATTCGGCCTCGCTGTACGCGACAACCCTAGGGGCCTTGTAACGCACTTCTGCAGGTAGTACTGCCTTGGGGCCCTATACCATGAAGAATGTTATGTACCATGTGGCTCTGTTTGGAGTTGTGCACAAGCACCATAATACTGATGGTAGCTCCTCTGCCCAACACCTATCTGCTTGCTCGAGTGGTCGGAGGAGTCTTTTTTTGATGTTGTTGCAGATGAGGCCATTAGCCTTCTCGACTTAATCGTTGGTCTGGTGATGTGCTACCAAAACGTAGCTGATGTTGATTCCCAGGTTTTCGCAGCAATCCTGGAACTCTTTCAAGGTGAAGTTCGTCCCATTGTGGGTGATAATGCTATGTGGCACCCCGAACCTGAAGACGATGGACTCGAAGAACTTGATGGGGGAGGCGCCCGTCTGGTTCATCACCGGCATGGCCTTGATCCACTTGGTGAACTTGTTGACTACGACGAGGAGGAAGGTGTATCCTCCAGGTGATGACTTTTGTAGCTTGTCAACCATGTTGAGTCCCCATTGCGCAAAGGTCCAAGCCACAGGTATTGGCCCGAGTTCTGCGCCTGGTGCGTGCGGCTTATCCGCAAATCTTTGGCAAGCATTACACCTCTGGACGATGTCGTTGGCATCACGCATCGCCGTTGGCAAGTAGAAACTAGCTCGTAGAGCCTTGGCGACGAGGGCACGAATCCCGACATGATGACCGCAGGTCCCATCATGTACTTTGAGGAGGATGGCCCTCCCATCGCCGTTGGAGATGCATCATTGAAGGACTTCTGTAATGCTACGTTTGTACAACTCTCCGTTAATAATGGTGAAAGCTTTTGAGTGTCGCGCTATGTGTCACGCGTTTGTCCGGTCATCTGACAGCCTTTGGTTGAGCAGGTATGTGATGTATGGTTGTGTCCATGATGGCTCGATGAGCATTACCTCCATGGGGCCTTCGAGTTCGGGTCCTTGTTTAGTATTGCCGGGACCTTCGAGTTCCTCGAGTGGCACAACCCACGAGTCCTTTTATGTGCTCGCTAGTCCTCAGGAGCCTTTGACTTGATGGAGCGTTCACAGATCTGCTCCAGGAGTACACTGGGAGGCACCGGAGCATAGGTGGACCCTATGTTGGCGAGCGTGTCAGCCTTCTTGTTGCTTTCGCGGCCTACATGCCGCAGTTCGTAGCCGTCGAAGTCTCCTTCGAGTGTGTCATAGAGGTTGCGGTAGGCGATCATGTTATCGCTCTGAGCATCACATTGGTTCATGGTTTTGTCTACCACAAGTTTGGAGTCGCCATAGATGACGAGACGTGTTGTGCCGCAGGCTTTAGCCATCCGCATACCATGGAGCAGGGCTTCATATTCTGCTTCATTGTTGGAGGCACATATGTTCGAAATACGCCCTAGAGACAAATAATAATAAGGATTATTATCATATTTCATAAGGTTTATGATTAAGTTCTATATCATGCTATAACTGTTTTGAAAGGAAACGTCAATACACGTGTGATATATAAACAACTAGGGGTTCCCAGTGAAACTCTAGTCACTGGTTCATTGGTTAACAGATGATCAAGTTTTCCTAATCATGTGGCATTTATGCCAGCTTGAAATGGAGTCAACTCATTGTGAGAATGAGATGATGAACCAATACCCAACATAAACATCTTGACCTGATCATGTCACGAAGTTCAAGTTACGATGATTAGAATAGACCCTCGTAGACTATTCCTTAGACCGTGAGGCTATATCAATCACTGTCTCCCGAGAGTACTTAGATAGCATCAAGCTTCACTTGGTAACACAGTGACTATAAAGGTGTGTTCAGGTACTCGGAGGAACCGTAGAAGCAATATATGTCAAGATCGGGATTTGTCCGTCCACGTTACGGAAACATACTCAAGGGCCCACTTGAAGAAGTTATATCCAATAGCTGCACAACATGTGATTTGATCACAAGGATATCACTTGTCGGAACGAGTCAAGTAGCATTGTTCAGTAACGAGATTGAGCACGACATGGTGATGTAATTGATCAGATCTTGGGCTATGTATGTATCGAGAGAAAAAAGGAATAAGACACAACTATCCCGGTTCAAATGACGAAAGATCTTCATGGAATGCACGGGGGTCACATGGCCATCCATCTTCATGGAAGGTGTTCCATAACCACAGAGATTGAATAATATGTGAATGAATGTTAAATATTGATTTAATCATTTATTCATAATTATTTAATAAAAGAGAAAATCAATTTAAAGGTCAAAAGGCTTAATCGGCCAATTCCGGAGGGAGAAGGGCCCATGAGGGAAGGCAAGAGGAGAGCAGAGGCAAGGGGATGGCCGTCTAGGACAAGCCCCCCCCCCCCCCCCCCCACTTCGCGGGGCCCACTAGGGATGGCCGGCGGTGTCCCTCTCTCCCCCTCCTTTAGTCCCATCCCGGGACTTTGAGGGAGGTAGTACCTCCCCTCCCGCTATATATAGTGGGGGTATTTGGTTAGATAAATACACACAATATTCAATAAAGGTTTCCTCACTTCTGGACAGACCTCCAATTGATATTCTCTCTCTCTCCTATGACCATGGTCCCTAGTTCGGACTGCGTGAACAAGAGACATCTTCACCGTGGAGTGCCATTGCGCTACGGGATTTGGATCCAGGAGCTCTACTTCGCAACTGCTGCTAGATCGGGGAAGCGGGAGTCATCATCAGGCACCGGATGCATGTAACTCCCCGCGATGTGTCACACTTGAGGCACTGAAGTCGTTGGAGCCACAAGAGCGCAAGGACTTCATCACGACCTTGAGGTTGGCTTCGGCTCGTCTACATCAACCACGCTCTCATGAGCGTTGACAACGCTTTTCGGTCTTCAAGGGTAAGTTCGCGAAAAGCCCCTCCCGTTACTGCATTACTAATAGATAGATCCTAGCAGCATCAGGGGTTTAGGGGCGTAGGGTAAAATTTTATTGTTTTCATACGCGAACCCCTACAGTGGTATCAGAGCCAGGTTTATGCGTAGTAATGCTAGTACGGGTAGAACACACGAGATGTAGTGTGTGGGTGTTGATATTTTAGTTGTTACCCTCCCACGTGTACTTGTGTATACCGCAGTAATGCTTGATGAAGCGGCCCCCAACCGACTTTACGCGTTCATTCACGAGACTGGTCCACGCTTGACATACGGCTTGTACCGTATAAAGTGGCTTTGGGGGTGACTGTCTCTCTTGCATTAGTTGGTGTGCCATTTGCAACGGAGGGCCCCGAAAGGGGTTAGTATAGATAACTACTTGATCAGTGTTGTGGTGAAAGTTCGTAGGTAAGAACAGTTCTTGTGCGAAAGCCCATTCAGCCACATAAAACATGCAAAGAGAAAGTAGAGGCGTCTAACTTTGTTTTGTAGGGGGCGTTGCTTTGCCATATGGTTGTGGCAAAGGTAAAGTGATTACCTTATGTTATGAAGTAGTAGTAGATAGTCACGGAGGTGATGGACTACCACGCTGGAAAGACACTGGTACCCTAGTGTCTATGGTGCCAGAACTCTGGGGCCGGAATGCGGTAACACCGGATGGAGATCACGATGTGAAGGACCATATCACATCACATTTACATTCAATGTTATTGTTTGTATATCTTATTGTGTGCTAGTATTAGATACTCGACACTAGCCTAATAAGATGATCACTGTTAAAAATTACCAATGATTTTGTTCCCCCTTAGTATGCACCACCAAGAAAGTTCTTCGGTATGAGGTAGGATGTGATGATCGGTTGTTAGACATATCTATGTTCGTATATAGTGGGTGTAAGCCATGTTGCATAGTGAATACACTAAGGTTGATTTGGCAATCCTAGCATGTAGCAGACATGGCATCGGAATGCGGATGGTCAAAAGATCGAGCACGAGTCGCATGAATGATGTGACTGACGTTTAGCATCCACCCTAGAACCCACATTGATGGCTGTGATTATCGGGCGAGATGTGGCGAAAAGGGGTCGTGTTATTACTAGAACCCTTCAGGGGATAGGTATTTCTAAGTGGAGTTATATTAAGTCATTTAATTATAAACTTAGTCTAAATTCCTTTTGCGATTATAAATGTAGAGATGGCTCACTATGAAGCTTACTTTATCATTGAGGAATGGGTAGTTGCTGAGAAACTTAGACTTGGTGGATCCAGCTTCCCTAGTTGGCTTGTGCGCCTGAATGATCTCCTTACTAGGAATCATGCCGTAGACTACATATGCCACACGATGGATTTTACTAAGCCAGACTACTATGAGACCCAACAAGAGCTGGCAGACTGCTACTATCGTCAAGAGATGTCCACTTATATTCAGATAATAATGCGTTACGGGAAGGTGGATGAACTCCATCAGCTCATGGGTGATCTTGATCCATATGCGATGGTGGATCAGCTAAGAGCAGAGTTCATAAGCCATGTGCACATGTGGAAGCATGAGCTGCTTGGAGAGTTTCTTTCCATATAGATGGAGGAGCACACATGTCTAAAGAGTCACTTGGAGTGCATGCTTGATGCACACATGAGACTGGTTCATTTCGTGGACTACTGGATGGATGATCCATTTGCGATAGGCGTGTTGCTTCGATCATTGCCTCCCAGCTATGAAGGACATGTCTAGAGTAGCACCACGAGTGGTGATACGGAAATATTAGATTTCCAAGCGTTCACATTATGTTTCAGGAACATAAAGGTTAAACCAATCACCGGTGAGGTCATCGATGACAAAGGTATATATTTGATATAACATTTTATAAATTTTATAATCTTGCAAACACATGTTGCAGTGTTAAGTATATTTGATACTTGTTCTATTTTCCTAAAAACATGTCCTTCTGCATAAAGGTGCATGCTGGAGAGGAGGTGACGTTGCGTGTTGATGGCAAGCATGATGATGATAGCCAATGAATCTCCCTCAACATTTATCACTTAGTTTATGCTTAGGATGATTATTGTAATCGATAGATTGTGAACTTCTTTAGTGTGTCTCACACTTTGTGAGACAGTTATTCATATGAGTTTGTAACAAACAGTTGTTACACTTTTATGAATGATTTCTATTCGTGTTCATATCTTGTTCGATTATGTGTGAATTATCCTTATTATGAAACAAATTGATAATGCATGAACATTTGTAAAATATTGAAATGCCTTTAAAAAAATTACCCAACTTAATGATATGTTCATTACTGAATGAAAACCATTGTTTAAATTCAAAGTTATATTGATAATATGTGAAAGACACTTGTATTCTTGTCACATATGAATCATTCCTAGGTTCGGCAATATAACTTAAACACTGGGTATTACTTGAATACAAAGTGTTTGGTGAATGGTTGAAAGTAAATACATATTCAATTATGTGTTTTAACAAAATGGTGATTATCATTATATGATTGTTTAAATTTTATAAAGTAGTTTATGAAAGGAAACATGAATATGAAACTATTTGATATGATCAAATTATTTCATCAAAAGAGGGTATTAAACATAAATGAGAATCTAATTACTACAATTTGATCAATAGTAATGAAATTCAACTTTATAAGATTGGCATAAAAGAAATTGTGAAATGCAATGCACTTGAAATGTCAAAATGCAAAGCATCACAATATCATATTAGATATCAAGTGGGTGAATAGATGGCTCCAAATAAATCATTGTAGTGTAGATGTAGAGACCATTAGTTAGCACTCAATTAGAATATATAGTGAACCATCTGGATTCGTGAGATCGGCTCCATGTCTAGTATGGATCGTCGTGGAAGATTTGTTGTTATTCGATATAACCAAAACAATAGCGAATAAGTCCTTGTAGAGTATTCATTGGAAACTTTGAATAAAAAATCCATAGCTAAAACCAGAAGAGAAGCAAAACTTGTATTGCTTGGATTTTGGTGCATTCTCGAGAAAGTTCATATTCAGTGATATTTCTCGATTATGGAGCAAATGGAAGAGTGAAAAACACGATGAGGATTCAAATCCCTGCATCAGAGTGTTGAGAAGCACAATGGAAAGTGTTCCTGGATGACTGTCCTCACAAAGGAAAGAATCAATGATAATGATCATTGTGTTTTCCCCACTTGTATTTTCACTACATGAAGTAGGATTCAAAATGTAACCCATATCTTGTATGGAGACATTTGTGAATAATTTATCATGATTACTAGAAATATGACATACCTACGAACTACTAAGGAAATAATGGTAAGCTAAATTTACGAGAAATCCCATAGTAAAATTCACTTGAGATTAGAAAGCAATTTGTTGTTGAATCTTACAAGTAAAGGGCTTACTTGGATTTTCAAAAATGACTGCAAAGCCATAGTGGAAAGAGGCATGAATGACAAAAGCACAATTTGTCAAGTGTTGGACAAATTCAAATTCAAGTGTGCTGAAAGTCTGGTGGATTTAAAACTGGTAAAGTACTAGTATATCATAGTAAATATCCAAGTTTGATATTTGATCAAAGGATTTTGAAGTTGTTCAAAATAGTGATTGGATATGCAATTTGCATCAAATTGAGTGGGAGCTATGAAATTCTTCCTAAAACAATATGTGAATGACATATTTTTGAGTGGGAGCAATGTAAGTCTCGAACTCAAATGTGTCAGGAACACATTCTGAGTGGGAGCAATATAAGTCTCAAATTCAAATATGTAGGAACATAGTTTGAGTAATAGTAGTGACTCATATTTTGAATAGGAGCTTAAAGGAGTGATTCTTAAGTGTGTATACGTCACATTAAGAATAAAAGCGCAAGTACCAATAAATAATGATTTATAGGGAGTAGAAGTTTATAATAAGAATATTAGGATATTATGTACTATTCCTTAAGGATTCTGAAAAGGGTTTCAGTATAGAAGTTAATTAAGGAATAGGTCCTTAATTACTCAAGGTAGGAATAGTATTAAGTTTAACATCAATGTTTGAAAGAAAGAAAAGGAAGATCATCATCCACTATGTTGAGACATAAGTTCTATCTTAGAAAACCATGATGATAACTTAACATAGTATATGATCCAATAAGGAACGTTTGACAAGTGATTAAGTTTGAATCACGGAACGTTGTGCTAAGTTTGTCCGCAGGGTCTAATAGAAAACTATAGACATGTTTTTCCAAATCCATGAAGGATGACCTATCTTAAAGCATAAAGGTTTATATTATAAGGGAATATGTTGGAAACTCCTGTAATACCAACTAAAGTCAAGTAGGAAGCGAGGTGAACAAAAACATCGAAACTTGCATAGGGTGCACTCGTGTTTTGATAATTACATTTATAATAATAGATAAGGGTACCATCTAAGGTGTTGTATAATGTTATGGCGGGGCTAGTTCACTTTTAACGTAGAATGATGTGTCCCAGGGCACAGTGCCCATGAGAAAGCCCTCGAGGTTGATCTAAAGTCACTATAGGCTCCTAGAATCCAGCCTCGTTCTGCCGCCATAGCGACGATGCATACACAAAGATGTTATCATATGATGATAAAGTATTAACGTCAATCAAGGTGACATTAGTAAGTTGCAAAGGATTTGGGACTGTAAAGTACAGGCCCAATACTCAACCTCTTCCATGAGCAAGCATGTTTAGGGTACCGGGAAATATGGTACCAATGACTAAGAACAAATGCAGCTAGTTTATTTGTACTCTAGTGCAAGTGGGAGACTGTTGGAAATATGCCCTAGAGACAAATAATAATAAGGATTATTATCATATTTCATAAAGTTTATGATTAAGTTTTATATCATGCTATAACTATATTGAAAGGAAACGTCAATACACGTGTGATATATAAACAACCAGGGGTTCCAAGTGAAACTCTAGTCACTTGTTCATTGGTCAACAGATGATCAAGGTTTCCTGATCATGTGGCATTTATGCCAGTTGGAAATGGAGTAAACTCATTCTGTGAATGAGATGACGAACCAATACCCAACATAAAGATCGTGACCTGATGATGTCACGATGTTCAAGTTACGATGATTAGAATAGACCCTCGTAGACTATTCCTTAGACTGTGAGGCTATATCAATCACTGTCTCCTGAGAGTGCTTAGATAGCATCAAGCTTCACTTGGTAACATAGTGACTATAAAGGTGTGTTCAGGTAATCAGAGGACCATAGAGGCAATATATGTCAAGAGCGGGATTTGTCCATCCACATGATGGAAAGATACTCAAGGGTCCACTCGGAGAAGTTATATCCAATAGCTGCGCAGCGTGTGATTTGACCACAGGGATATCACTTGTCGGAATGAGGCAAGTAGCATTGTTCAGTAACGAGATTGAACATGACATGGTGATGTCATTGATCAGATCTCGGGCAATGTAAGTATCGAGAGACAAAAGGAACAAGACACGACTGTCCCGATTCAAATGATGAAAGATCTTCATGGAATGCACATGGGTCACATGGCCATCCAGGTCCCTCTATTGATCATTGGTCCGGTAGTGTCCCGACCATGTCTGGAGTGTTCCCGAACCGTGGGGTATCACGTTTAAGGGCTTGATGATTATGCTTAGAGAGTGTTTACAGGATCGGTAGAATCACCGAAGAAGAGTAGAGAGAAAATCGAAAGGGTTTCGGTAAGTCCAGAGGATGTCCGGAGTGGAGATGGAAGGTATTCCATATCCACGAAGATTGAATAATATGTGAACGAATGTTAAATATTGATTTAATCATTTATTCATAATTATTTAATAAAAGATAAAATCAATTTAAAGGTCAAAAGGCTTAATGGGCCAATTCCGGAGGGAGAAGGGTCCATGAGGGAAAGGCAAGAGGAGAGAGGAGGCAAGGGGTGTCCGGCTAGGCCAAGCCCCTCCCCCTCCCCCCCCTCCCCCCCCCCCCCGCGCAGGGACCACTAGGGCTGGTCGGCGGTGCCCGCCTGTCCCCCTCCTTTAGTCCCACCTCGGAACTTTGAGGGAGGTAGTACCTCCCTTCCCCCTATATATAGTGGGGGTATTTGGCCAGATAAATACACACAATATTCAATAAAGGTTTCCACACTTTTGGGGAGACCTCCAATTGATATTCTCTCTCCCGAGACCGTGGTCCCAAGTTTGGACTGCGCGAACGAGAGACGTCTTCACCGTGGAGCGCCGTCGCGCTATGGGATTCGGATCCAGGAGCTCTACTTCGACAACTGCTACTGGATCGAGGAAGCGGGAGTCATCGTCAGGTATCAGATGCATGTAACTCCCCGTGAGGTGTCACACTTCAGGCACTCAAGTCGTTGGAGCCATAGGAGCGAAAGGACTTCATCACGACCTTGAGGTCGGCTTCGGCTCATCTACATCAACCACGCTCTCGTGAGCGTTGACAACGCTTTTTAGTCTTCAAGGGTAAGTTCACGAAAATCCCCTCCCGTTACTACATTACTAATAGGTAGGTCTTGGCAGCATTAGGGGTTCAGGAGTGTAGGGTAAAATTTTATTGTTTTCATACGCGAACCCCTACAACAGAACTACATTCAAAGAACGTATCTCATCTTGTCACCCTGCGGTGATGTCAGGATGACACTGGCACCAGCTCCTTCTCGATGTTTGGATCCATCGAAGTGCATTGTCCATAGGCAAGAAATATCCGGCGTGTCTGTAAGCTGGTTCTCCATCCAGTGAACGAGGAAGTCTGGGAGAACTTGCGACTTGATTGCCACCCATTTCTCGTATGTAATGTCTCATGGAGATAGTTAGATTCCCCAAAGAGTGAATCGTCCCGTGGCATCGGGCTTATTGAGGATGTACCCCAGTGGAGCGTCGTTCACCACGACAATGGGGTGGTCCTGGAAGTAGTGGCGTAGTCTCCGTGCTGTCATGAAGATGTCGTAAGCCAACTTCTAGTAGTGCAGAAACCGCTATTTTGTTGGCATAAGAACCTCGCTGAGGTAGTAGACTGGGCGCTGCCCCCCATGGACCTTGCTGTCTTTGGCTTGTTCTACTACCAGCAGAATACTGACCACCTGGTTGGTGGCGGAGATGTATAGTAACATTGGATCTTTCTCCCTGGATGTCACTAGCACAGGCGAGGTGGAGAGTAAGCGCTTCGATTGATGAATCGACTGAGTGCCACGATTCGCCTAGCTAGATGCTGGATGCCTTTGACGTTCTTTGGCTTGTCCATGGCCAGTATGGCCTTTATGTTTTTTTCGTTGGCCTTGATTCCCCTAGTGGATATGAGGTACCCGAGTAGTTTCCCAGATGGCACACTAAAAGGGCATTTCTCCGGAGTCAGCTTGATCCGGTAGCGATCGAGGTTATCGAAGGTCTTGTAGAGATTGTCGAGTAATGTGGCTTCCTCCTTGGTTGTGACAACGATGTCGTCGACATAAACTTGGATGTTTCGACCAAGTTGGTTTTTGGGGCTAGCTTGCATACACCGTTAATAGGTGGCCCATGCGTTCTTCAGCCTGAAGGGCATTGTTGTGTAACAGTAGACACTGAAGGGCATGATGAAGGTCGTTTTTTCCTAGCCCTCTTCCTTCATTTGAATCTGATGGTAGCATGAGTAGGCGTCGAGGAAGTAGAGGCGTTCGCATCCCGCGGTGGAGTCAATTATCTGATAAATCCGCGGCAATGGGAAGCGGTCCTTTGGGTAATGCTTGTTGAGGAAGGTGAAGTCCACGCACATCTGTAGGATATATGTGTCCTTTTTAGGAACGAGCATGAGGTTTGCTACCCAGGTGCTCTCCTTGATTTCTCATATAAGGTTGGCGTCAAGGAGTTTGTTTACTTCCATACCGACCGCTTTTGCCCTTGGTTCTGATAGTCGACGTATCGACTGCTTCACTGGTCTAGCATCAGGATTCACGTTGAGTGATTTCTCAGCGAATTCCATTGGAACTCTTGGCATGTATGTTGGACACCAGGCGAAGATCTCCCAGCGCTCAAGGAGGAATTCAACGAGCGTGAGTTCCTTTGCGGCACTCAAGTTGTTGGCGATGAGGGCCATCTTGGTCGGGTCCGTCGGGTGGACCTGGAACGCCTTGGTGTGCATCGACGAGTCGAATGACTGGTCTGGTGCGTTTGGCTTACTCGGAGGAGGAACACTGTTCTCTGTCGACTCCTTCAGCCTTGCCAGCTCCTCCTGCATGCCGAAAGACTTAGAGAGTCTGTTGAATTCTCTATCACAACTGTCTGACTTCTCAAAGCTTCTGCTGACGGTAATAATGCCGTTAGGTCCCGGCATCTTCATTTGTAGGTAGGCATAATGTGGGACCACCATGCACCTCACGAACCGACATGCCCAAGGATTGTGTGATATTGCGAGGGCCAGTCGACCACTTTGAATTAGAGGCGCTCTTGTCAAAAGTTTGTCGATGTGCCAAAGATGACGTCCAGGTTGATTTTGCCCAAGGGGTATACGCCTTTCCCTGGGACGATGCCATGGAATGTTGTGTCAGAGGTCTCTAGGCACGAGAGGGGGATCCGCATGGTGTGCAGGGTACTGGCGAACATGATGTTGATGCCGCGGTCGCCGTCCATGAAGACACGACTCATCTCAAAGCCACTGATTTGCACCTCGAGCACTAGAGGAGAATGGCCCGGGCAAGGTACTTGGCGTGGGTGATCGCGCTTGTCAAAGGTGATGCAGGACTCTCACCCAATGAGGTACTTAGTGGTCGAGGGTGGAGAGTTGACCGCCAAATTTATTTGGTGGCGATTGACTTTTCCACTCTATTGGAGGGGTGTCCTTTTTGGATCATGCCCATATTTCCCAGCGGTCGTGGGTACTTCTCGCCTCCATTTTTTTGGGCTAGTGCGGCCATAGGTGGTGGTGGTTAGGGCGGTGGTGGTGGTGCTCCATAAGCTATGGCACCCGGGGCAGCTCTGTAACCCTGATTTTTCGCATCGCGGTTCATCTGGGCGAGGCCTTCATGGAGCTTGAGGAACTCGCGGCAGTCCTTTAGGAAGTGGTTGGACTTCTTCTTGTCGTCGTGTTTATTGATGTAGAAGTGGATGTTGCAAGGTCAAGATAATTTATCCTGGATCGATGTTCCAGGAGCTTCGTCGCGGGTACGGTGTTGCCATACCTGCGTGGTTTTCCCGCTACCTTGGTAGCCACCGCTGCGGTATCTACTGCTGCGGTTGCCGTCATCATGTCTGTTGGCGTAGCCAGCCGCGACCATGTCGACTTCTTCATGGTCTTCATAGCCGCGCTCTCAATGTTTTCCTCGGCGTTCGCTTCTGCGGCCAAGGTCATCATCGTCGTCTGAGTGGATGCGGTTATTCTTCACCGAGTCCTCTCCATCAGCCCACCTGTTTGTGATCTCCATCAGGTGGTCGATTGTTTTGGGCTTCATGCGGCCCAGCTCCACGTTGAGCTCTCTGCGGCGTACGTCTCCGTTGAACGCATCAATTGCGCGGTCCTTGGAGATATCCTCTGTGGAGTTTTTGATGATGGACCTTTCCTGGGTGTAGGAGCGTAGTGATTCGCTAGGCTTCTGATAGCAGGCTTTTAGCTCTTCGATTGACACAGACCTTTTGTAAGTTCCCTTGATGTTTTGCATGAAGTTGTAGACCAGCTCTTCCCAGTTGCGGATCGACCCACGGGTGAGGTTATTGAGCCACACGTGGGCAACACCCTACAACTATAGCTAGAGGCACTTCATGGTTGTACTCTTGTTCCCGCCGTGCAGCTTGACGGAGGAGATGTGGTCCTCCAACCAGATCTTAGAGTCTTGGAGGCCATCAAACTTTGGGTTCTCTAATGGTAGTCTTAACCCTTTCGGTGTTGGTGTTTGCCGTATAACTCTGTTGAAGCAGCCAGCACCGCAGAGCTCCGTTCCTTCATCCTCCGAGTCCATTGAACGGGTGCGCCTTGCACGCATCTTGTCGACTTTCCGCTGTGTGATGTCATCACACGCGTCATAGTCATGATCATGTCGACGTGAGTAGCGTCGCCGCGACAGTTCGTGCTCATCATCAGTGGAGGAGAGCGAGTAGTACCTGGCTGGAGCCTTCCTTTTATTCATCTCCGGCGTTGGGTCTTTGGTGAGTGCAGCTTCGACCATTCCAAGGCCAGCGATCATAGATCGGTGCATGGCGGATCGTGGATCCCTAGCTGGCGGTTAATTCTTGAGCACGTAGATGGTGGCTACTATCATGCTTCTTGTGGTGTTTTCGAGAGCACGTTACCTCGTGAGTCCACCGTCATGAACGAGAAGTCGAGGGATCGAGTGGCCTCATCTTGTTCCTTGTCGTTGAGTTGGGCTAGTGGAGACCTCCTTTTAGTGGCTGCATGGTCATTGCCCTTGGAGGAGGATCCTCTGATAGAAGAAAGCTGGGATTGCCGAAGGCTCGACTCATCAGCCACCCTTTTGCGTTTGTCAAGTCGAGCACTCACCGCCTGCTGGCGCTTGTACTCTTGGATGAGTAACCAATGATATCCCATCAACATATGTTGTGATGAGTTCAGCGGCAGGGGGTTTCCCTATAGGGCCTCCCTCCATCGCGCCCACTCGGTGTCCTTGAGTTGAATCTCCTGTCGCCCGCTGGCGCGTTCACCCTCAGTATTGGGCGGCTACTTTTCCTGGACGGGGCCGATGACAGGAGGTCGATTGGTCGGCCCGTTGTTGGTGGGTCCGCCGTTGATGTTGTCCCTTTGATCGCCTCCATCACCGGTGTTGATGACGGTGCACATGTAGTGGCTGGGGAAGCTATTGCTCCCGCAGCTCTCAGATCCAGAGCTGTAGACTCCATCTTCTATCGCCAGATCGCCATCAGACTCCCAATTGCTGTTGCAATCAGTGTTCTCGCCTGATGCCGAGGCATTGAGTTTGCTAAGGTACCGATCGATGATGGGAACCACGACGCAAGAGCAATTGAAGGAGCCTGCGGCTGGTCAGGGCGGCGAAGCATGCCAATCCGGCTGACCTGGAAGAGTAGGCTTTCGATTGCCATGCCGATCCCATCACCCACGGACTCGAAATCCGGGAGAGTCGATGGCGCGTGCACAGTGAAGCCGAAGGCGCTGAAGAGGAGGCGAGTCTCTGCTGCAGCAGAGTCGTAGATTACAGTTGATGCACTACAGGAATTCTAGTCTATTGCAACAAAATTTGTTGCAACGGAATTTTGTTGTTGTAATAATTTATAGTATTTCCACAAAATTTCGTAGCGTGGTAATAGGGGGTTTGTATTACCACGATTTTAGTGTGTTGCGTTATCCCACCCTTTTGTTGTGATAAAGGCTAGTTAGTGCAACAAAATGACGATTTGTGGCAATAGTCTAGATATATTGCCACCGTTTAATTCCATTGTTATAAAGTTTCTTTTGTGGCAATAGAAATTAGATATTGCAATAGATGTACATGTGTGGTAATATTTTGCACATATCGCCACAATAATTTGTTATTGCCATATTACATGTGTTATTGCAACGCTGTTAAAAGGCCCACGTGTCAGACCGATTTGTTAATGTTGTATTTTGATATATGTCCCTAACGGGACGTACAGGTCAGCTTGAAATGTTTTTTGTTTTATTATGTTGGTAACCAGAATGATTGACTTGGGTACTCGTTAGGGCGGCAATATAAATCACTAAAAAATTGAATTTCGCACGTCTCGAACACAGGATCTCATCTTCTAAGGACGGAGTATACAAAACATTCAGCTAGAGAAGACTTCTTGTCAAACCGTCCAATTAATTTTTTACTAAATATAAATATCTAGGATATAGATAGGCTCGTCCTCCTTCATATCTGGGACATAAATGACGATGAGATAGAGGATATACCCCCCATTTTCCCTTGCGAGGTTCTACTTCGATGTGGCCATCGGGTCTTCCTTGGATTGGATTCTATTCGATCGGTGGACCGGCCGGTACGAAGAAAGTGATTGCTCTATTAGGCATTTTATTGCCGATTTCGAATATATGGATAGGCTTCGTCGTTTTATCTCCACCGGTGTGTGCGTTTTGCATCGTGTTATTTTCATCTCCCTTCTCAGCAACCGAAGAGGATGGTCGGGGTAGGATGAAGAGTAGCTACGACCGGCGGCGACAACGTTAGAGGGGATGGCGCTAGATCGCCCCTCCATGATTCTCGGATCTATCGGTTTTTTCACAACGAAATAACCTTTTACCAAAAAATTCTATTTACATTATTTTCAGCAGCATATATATATTTCACATTGCTTAAAAATATTCTTTTTCCAATTTATTTGATTAGTCCAAACATTTTCTCAAAAAAATGTGTCCCCAACAAATATTTTAGCGTGTACCATACTTTGTGTCAATAATTTCTAACCTTCCCGCTAAACTCCTTAGTGTCCCTCTAAAAATATTGTACTTTTCCACCAAATAGTTTGGCGTGTATTATATTATACTTGCGCAAAAAAATATTAACCTTCCCAAACGCTCGTCATGACTTATCGCGATTAGTACTCTAAACTAATTCATGTTGTCATCGCACGAGATTTAGATCTGACTCTCCGTCCTGGTTCCTCGTCCTCACGGCGGCATGACAACGTCAACGCTGCGAATCACACCGGAGCTCGTCGCTCGGAGAATTTCTCAGGTTAATCCCTTCTCCCATCTCCTCTACATAGTAGTTCAGGTGTGCAACGCAGCGCCCCCTTTCCATCCTAACTATATCATCGATGGTCGCCATGCAGCACTCCTCACTATCGCCTCCGCTCTCCGGCATGGCCGCCGGGATGTAATAGCCAGCGCCGCCGTACTACTACTACAACCGCCGGGATGCAACAGGCCCCCTCGCCGGCTACCGGCAAGGAAGCGTTGGCGGCGGCGCTCACGCAGATCTGGGAGAGGATCGACCAGGTGCCGTCGATGTCGTCCATGGCCTCGGCCACGGCGACCACAGCCATGGTGGCCGCTACCACGACAACGACTGCCAACACCTCGCCCATCCCGCGGTTCGACTGGGATCTCTTCTAGGGATCAGGCCACTGTCGAACTCCGTGACGGGGGAACGGTACACGCTCTTCTCCTCCCTTGTCCATGGATCGTTGATCCCTATCTCAGGTCGCCGAGCAGTAGTCTTTTCTGAATTTAGGTTCAGTTAACAATAGTGTTTTCTGAATGCACGCAGCAAATCTTTCAACTCCATGTAGATACTCTAGGAAGATGATCTATCATGTGCCTATGGGTACTGATTGCCTGCACCACACGTTGGCAATCTGTTTCCACGATGCCTGGCATCCTCTATGTATCAATGAGATGATGCTGCCTAACTTTCTAGATTGGAAGTTGAAAACACAACGAATATTGTCGAAGAAAGAAACATAACTAATTTCCAATTTTCTAGATTTAGCAGTCTTGACATGGTCGGCTGTAAGTATGTACATGTGTTAGCTAGGGGCAGATAGAAGTATTTTGTACCGCTGCCCTGTACAATTATACCAATTTGTATCCAGAGCATGTCATTATATGTATTGTTATGGATGTGCATCTTCTCATATATCTCCTGTACATGTTTCCCTCCTGGATTATCTCTACCCACACGTGTTCAGTTCCTCACTTCACACTACAAAAAAAACTAATGTTAGACAACAAACTTTGTATACTTTCTATGGAAGGAAAAGCATGCATTAAGTAATTGATTGGTTTTCCTTCTAGTAGATGTATAAACAAACTATCTGTTTAGCCACTTTCAGATTGTTTAAGCAGCACTTTAATCACTTCATGATTTTTTTCTAGTGATCTTTTCTATTGGTTCATTAATCATGTGTTTTCTCTTTTGAACATTTGAATCTTCATCTATCCTAAGCAACACCTAGAAACATTATTAAAGTACATGTTGTTTGAGAACCAAACGTGATCGCACAGTTAGTGATTGCACATTGTTTATCATGGACATGTAATAATTTATACCTACTTTAAGTATTGCGTTTCTTCTGAAATTGACTCAAATTCTGATATTACCTACACAAAGGCACAATGATGAATTCAACGGAAGATCCTACTGGTAGGAGACCGAGCACAATACAACAACAACTTGGTAATAATATTTATGTTCAGTTCAATTGACACCATAGCTGCCAAGGTAATGAACATTTTCGATCAACATGCAGTTCGGGATGCGTCACGTAATGTGCACGCTTCAGAGGAAAGAGATGACTCATATTACTCCTTTCTGCAAGGTACACAACTTCCTTCTTTGTCTTCATGTTGATCTTGATTTGATACGTTAATGGCCTTAATAATGTGCATATGTCTACTTGCTTGCACTACTACTGTTTGTCAATGATAATGTGCTAGTTGTTGGAGTTTGTTCAAACAATATTTTTTTAGTATTTGCTTGTCCACTTTTTTGATGTACATCTATCCAAATAATTTACCAAATTGGAATGATGAGAAACTACACACGAATTTTAGTGAAGGCAGATTTAAATTTTATGATTGGGAAGGCAGTTTGTTTGAATGTACTATTGGTCTGTTGTGATGTTGAAAATATTACATAACCGGGGATTAAGTAAGCGTGCAACATGTTCTGCTTAAGTTTTCATTATTATGGTGGTATCTAGATCTTCTTGGTAAACTACTTTACATTTATCTCTTGTGACTTTCTCTAGAGCAACATATTATTAACTCATTCGGTATCCCTGTATGAAAACTTGGTAATTCATTTTGTTCTCATGATGCACTTTATAACAACAAATGCACATTGTTTTTATCCATGTCTTGTACGAACATGTTGGTAAGCCATAATTCTGTTTTTTACGTTGACGTATGTGTTTAGTGTGCTGCTGCCTACTTTTTATATGCAGCTTTGAGCTTCCATCTCTATATTGTGCATAGTTGATCTTTGAAATTTACCTAGCATAATAAAAGAATTTTTTAAAACAATCCTCACTTAACCATCACATTCCAACATGAATTTGTTCTATCTTTCACTCATCATATGTCTACTTGCTTGCACTAGTGTACTTTGTCAATGAAAATTACAATGGGCTGAAATAATTTTATGATGTATGTTATGTTGGACTCATTAATGTGTGCTAAATAATTTTTTGATTTGTTGATTGCAGGAACCAAAGAATTAACTGGACTGGACTCACCACGTACAGTTTAGACTTGGCACTAAATTAGGATTTCATATTTAGTGTGTTGAATGATTGCTAAATTATATTTGAGTTTCATTTGATGGATATTGGCTATGCGAACTATTATTTTTATGGATCTGTTTGAATCATGTAATTGAATGCTTTTATTTTTTTTCAGTTGCAATAGCCTATTACCACAACCTACTTTTGGTTGCAATAGTCTAGCACCACAAAAAATGTAGTGTTGCGTCAAATCTTGTTGCCATGACTAGAATGTTGTTGCCATAAGTTAATGCCACAAATATAATGGTTCATGACAAAAGTCTAATGCCACAAAAATGATTTGTTGCTGTTTGGTTATTGCCACAGAAGAGTATGCGCCACAAAGTAAGCATTGTTCCCATAGGTTATCGCCACAAATGGCTATCGCCATGAACTAGTAATCGTCGCATTTTATTATCTGTTGTAATAAGTTATCGCCACACACCAAATTGTGGCATCAAGCTTGTGCCACCACGGGAAAAATGTGGCAACTTGCCACATGACTGTTGCAATAGCACACTTCATTGCCACAATTACTTTTTTGGGGCAATAACCTATTACCATGCGTCCTGTCGCAACGGCTGTCAACGAATGTCACGTCGTGGAAATATGTACCTATTGCGACAATTCGCTATTTATTGTGACAAATGATTTTGTTGCAATAGCCCGGAATCCTTGTAGTGATGGGACCGAGGAAGCCGCAACATTAGCACTCATGTTTCCCACAGACGGCGCCAATTAACGAGGGGTTAACTCATCAATGTCCATCGTTGATGGACTTAGGTTCGAGGAAGTTGGGAGCGCTGGAGGCATCGATCAGCTAGAAAACAAGCACATAGGTGACACGAGGTTTTACCTAGGTTCAGGCCTTGTAGAGGACCCTACTCCTACTTGTCTGCTCTTGATTACGAGCGATTCGAAAGTTACAAAGGTGCGCATATGTAATCTGGGGAGGTGTATGAGAGAATGTGTGTATTAGTCCTCCTCGCCTCCCCTCCTAGCCTTTATATAGGGAGGCTAGGTCTTGGGATAGCAGGTCGAGTCGGTTACAAATTAGGGTTTTTTCCTTTATTTTTTATCTACACTTTGCCGTGTCCTCCAAGAAGTCGAACTCCTATGGGCCACCTGAATCCTTGCTGGGCTTCGTTTGCACCATGGACTCCTTCTTCATCTAAACCGTATAGGCTAATCTCAAGTACCTCTAAGGTATGCCCACGTCACTATACTAGAGCAAACAAACTTCAAGTCCAGCCCTGTCCCATACCAGGGTAATGTGGTTGCACGGGTTGATTGTCCTAGCAAACTGCGAAGAAACGGGTGTGTTTTCATAACCATTTTTCCTCCTTTTTCCTTCGGCATCTTTTGTAAAACAAAAACCTTTTTCTTTCTCAAACTTCTCTTGGTAGGTCAAACCTCACCAAGGTTCTACCATGAAACATTTGGTAAAACATTTTTTGGGGTCTTCCCATCCTATAGTTTTGCTTTGGCTAAAACAGGGTATCCAAAGGGGTATGGTGTTCTACACCATGTACCATACTAGGGAAAGTAGGTGTCATCAAGGGGTTTGTACTTAGTACTACAAATGTGTAATGGTTTGGAGGAGCCAAGCCACTACCAGATATAGATCATCATATAATAAAACAATGCAATTTTCATAAATAGTAGGTAAAGCATGCATAAGTAAAATAGTAGGACAAGGCTTATGAGCAAGAAGGTGGCTTTCCAGATATCAGCAATATGACAATATATTTCCCTGGACTTCTGCTTAGAATACCATAATGACTGATACGTCCACAACGTATCTACTTTCCCGAACACTTTTTCTATTGTTTCTCCTCTAAACTTGTGTGATTTGGATGCAACTAATGCGAACTGACGTTGTTTTCAGCAGAATTGCCTTGGTGTCTACTTTTTGTGCAGAAAATCAATTATCAGGAAAAATCCCGGAATATATGCCAAAAATCCTATTTCACCCGAAGACTCCAGGAGCCAGAATACGAGACGGAGAAGAGCCCTGGGGTGGCCACACCACCTGGTGGCGCGGGCCAGGCCAGGCCGCGCCAGGGGGTGGTGTGGGCCTCCCAGGCACCCCGTCGGCCTCTCTCTTAGCCTATAAGGAGCCTTCTGACCTAAAAACTTCGAGGGGTTCGACGTTTTTCCACGAAAAGTTCCGCTGCGCCGCCGCCACCGAAGGGGAGATTCGGGGGACAAAAAGTCTTTGTTCCGGCACACTGCCGGGACGGGAAAGTGCCCCAGAGCCATCTCCATCGATCTTCACCATCATCTCCATCGACCATCCATGTTTCCCCCATCTATGAGTGAGTAATCCCCCGTTGTAGGCTATGGGGATGGTAGGGATTGGATGAGATCGTTCATGTAATGGCATCAGATTGTTAGGGCATGGTGCCTAGTATCTTTTATTAGTGCTTTATGACTTTGTTGCGACTTGTTGTGCTTAATGCTTGTCACTAGGGCCCGAGTGCCATGATTTCAGATCTGAACATGTTATTGATTCATTATGATAGTATTGTTTTTGGTCTTATCTGCAAGTTGTATACACACGTTGTTGTCCGGAACCTATGGCCCGGAAGTGACAGAAATCGGGGTAACCGGAAGGGAATGGCTTTGATGTGAGGATCACATGTGTTCATGGAGTGTTAATGCTTTGCTCCGGTGCTCTATTAAAAGGAGCACCTTAATTGTAGTTCCCTAGAGGCCCGTTGCAAACGGGCTGGCAGGACAAAAGATGTTGTGCAAGTTCTCATTGCGAGCACGTATGACTATATATGGAACACATGCCTAGGATTGTCTAGTACTTGGGTGCTTTATCTTATTTATCTGCAATTGTCCTATGTTCTGATTGCTATGTGAATTGTCTTGTCCATGCAACGCCTGTCCATCCATCCCTATGCCTACCGCACTCGAATCCCACTGTTTACTGCTTTTGTTACTACTGTCTTTGCTTTACTACTGCTGTTACTTTGCTATTCCTACTACAAAACTGTTGCTACTGATAAACTTCTATGAGCAAGATTGTTCCCAGGTGCATCTGAATTGACAACTCAGTTGTTAAGGCTTATAAATATTCTTTGGCTCCCCTTGTGTCGAATCAATAAATTGGGTTTCACTTCCCTCGAAAATACAGCGATACACCCCCTATACTTGTGGGTCATCAATGACTAATAATGATCTTCTTCTGGTCTTCAGTGTAATCGCAACTATCGTCGTCAGGGATCATACATGCAAGAAAACAAGGGCACAATCAACACAAGGCATACAAGCACACAACAAAAAAACATACAACACATTACTCACTTCAGGAGGTTTTGATAACTTGAGTTTATAGCCATTGGAATTACTTTATTTGCATTTCTGGATTTTCTTATATGAATCAATTATCAAATACCACTTAATGAAGGGGTTTTGAAGTAAGGCTCGGGTATATATGATATAAATGTAAAAAATGATATCCATTGATAGGTATTGAAATAACAAGGCCAACAAAAGTGTTTTCATGATTTTATCAATTTTCCTTAATTACATATGACTTTTATAGTGGAAATAACCCTAGTTTTGGTGAATAATTCACTAGAAAAGATTTAGATCTCAAATAAATTTGTCCTCAGAGATTTTGTATACATTTGAGTTTGTGATTTTTGAGAGTTGGAACAACTCAAAATAATTACCAGAATGCCCTTGGGAAATTCCCAAAGTCAGATCTGCAAGAAATTTGTCTTTTTAACCATATTTAATATATAAAAGCTTTTGATATGAATCCAAGGTCACATGGTAGGTATTTTAAATACCTTTCTACACAAATTGGATTCACAGTCTTTGGATTTGTAATATATAGAAGTGATTTAATTGGTGAAACAATCCTAAGAAGAGGAGGTTTATTCACCAAAATTCAATAGAGGATCAATAAATAGTGACCTCCTAGGTTTTGGTAGGTATTGATATATCTAATCACTTAGAGTTGGAGTTAGGTCCAGAAATTTCATGGTCTGGACTAGAAAAATTCCTCAAATCAATTATAACGTGTTTTGCTATTTTTATTGAAGGAATACCATAGCTCCACTTGTCATGAGACTAAGGATATTTAATAGGTATTTCAAATACCAACCAGTGGAAATTTGGTTCATTCTATTTGTACAAGTAAAAATCATTGAGGAATTTATTTATGGCAAAAAGATACATTTTAATAGATTAAATCCCAAAAAATAATAACAATTATTTTGGATCCGGGGCTAGTTCTGCATGTTGGTGAAATCATGTGGTTATAACTGTAAATTTGGATCTTGGCATAATATGGCATTTCCCATTTTATTTAGTAATTAAACCAAGCAGGGAAATCTGGAAAGATTAAAATTAGTTTAAATAAAAGGGGAGACGAGGCTCGCGGGCTAGATCCACACCCACCTGGGCCACCCGATGCTGGGCCAGCCCAGCCGTGCTTCTCAGCGCGCGACAACCGCCAGGTTTGACTCCTCCAGGCGGTTCCCGATTGGCAGTGACCAATGGCCTACAAAGGGTTACCAAAAGATCTAGTCCACCCGATCAAGTGGGATCCGACGACCCCAGGTCATCGTCCACCTCTTGTTGAGAGGAAATACAATAAACCATAGCAAGGTTTCCTGGCGGTGTTGGGGCTCATCTGAGACCTTCCCCGGCGATGAGAAGCGGATGAGAAAATGCGGTGAACCACGACGACCACAACGAGCAGCGACAGTGGTGTTTTTGATGGAAATTTTGGGGTTCCGCGTAATACCACCAACGGAGCCTGATCTGGAGCTCGCCGGGGCAAGTCCTACGCATTGTATTCCGAAGGCGGTTTGGTAGGAGATATGCAGAGGTACTGGCGAGGGCCTTGGGTGGAGGGGGAGCCGCTGCAGGTGCTCGAGGTCACCGGCCACAGAAACGAGGTACACCTCGGGAAGGAAGTGAGGGCGGTAGTCTCCATCTTTCCTGCAGACAACGAAGAGCAGAGGGAGGTGAATTAGGGTCAGGAGAACACAAGGAGATTAGGAGGAGGGGAGAGGCATCTAGGGTTGCGGGCAGACTCACCTTCCCATGCATGCCCGAGAGGACTCTCGCTCCTTGTTTCATTGGAATGAGGGATAGAGGAAGGGGAGCCACTATCTCGGTTTGGTTGCTGGAGGTATGAGGGAGTGGTGTGAGGTGAAATGGATGGGCAGGGGAGGAGGGGAGTGCCTATGGCCTATTTAACCCGAGAGGTGAGGGTCCAACGTGGACTAGGCTGATGGAGGAGCTTGGGCTGGTCCATGGCCTACCCATTGGTGGCTAGGGGTGGTGGGAGAGACGGTGTGAGCTCTAGTGTCGTGTATAGGTGTAGAGGAATAGTGCAGCTGCTGCAAGTAATATAAAGATGGCAAGAGTAGAGGAATAGTGTCTCTCCTTTGTCCAAGCACATGGGACAAGAGAGAGAAGGAGATACATTGCATTCCATATTGATGTTCGACCAGAGGGGTTGTCTAGTGCTAGAGAGAAGTGCTGGACAAGATTTGTGGAAATTTGGTGGAGCTTAGTTCAAGGTTTTGATCATATTCCAACTTTTGGCCAAAATGATAATTATGAAGAAAGTTATCCAAATGGATCTTCGCAAGATGAGTTAAAGGTGATTGGAGGTAGATATGGTCAAGGTGTACCACCAGGAATTATTTGGGATTTATTGGATCATTTTAGATCACCTTTATATCATTTATTCAAATATTGTTTAATCTATCTTATTGGAGTCATTTAAGATTTTTGAGCTGGACAAGGTGAGTTTTTGGGTTTGAGATTGTCCCAAATATGAATTCACACTTTGGAGAATTATCACAAGATTTATTGATTTATAAAAGTATTTAAAACATGTATTTCTTCAATTCTGCCATTTAAGAAAAAAGGCAAAAAGAATTATTAATATTCTTCAAAAATATTTATGTTTGAAGTGGGATGATAGGGTGTGGGATATAGACCTCAATTATGCCTAAAGTTGTAACGTGTTTTGGAGAAATACAAACTCAAACTTTCCTTTGAGGGAGTTTTGAAGTTCTTGTTAAAATAAAGAATTAAATAGTTTTTGGGTCAAAATAAATATGGAAAACCTTTTATAAATCTATAACTCCAAGGGGGTGTTGTACACATATTGTATGTTCCATTTGCAAACTTGGGTTTCGATAATCCAACTTGATTTTGGTAGAAAACATGAGATTAAGGATCTTGGGAAATGTTATTTTTATACCATCATACCTTGACGGATTAAGGAACTCAAAGCTCCCCTTGGGTCCTGGGATATATGGATGGATAGACCAAGTGATGTAGATCACCATGGTACATAGGTTTTAGGTTGATCAGGATTGATCTCTCTAGGGATTGATGCCAATAAAATAAGGGTGCTAAAGCAGATTATCCAATAAGCTCCAAAACCATGTGGTTTTTAGAAGCACAAGGGTCCAATTTAAACACGTGATGCATGGTTGGATAGAACTTTATGAGTAGAGCACAATAATTCAAAGAGTTGGTCAAAAGGAGATGACATGGGGATGCGATCTTCTGCCAAAGTAGGTTTTGTTGTTAGATTTGCGAAAAAGATTATTTTTCTGCCTGCGAAACCATCAAGAACAAGTGGGTCAAAAGATGATATAGCCAAGGGAAAGAGTGGGCCTCGGTAGTCCTTAAGATGGTTTACAATATGGTTTAAGTGCATTTCCAAAAAATTGCAGGGGTTTAGAAATAGAGAGTCCCAAATATGTGATGTTGATATCAGTTTTCTAGACTTAGTCATTTTTTGGCGGTTTTAGAGATTTTGACTAGAGTATAAGAGGAGATGAATTTGAGAGGTTTCTAGGTTCCAAACTCATCATAAAGGGCGTGAAGTTGAAGTGTAGATTTAGTTGGAAGGATCCACCCTTAGAGTTAGTCTTCATTGACTTGGAAACTTCTAGAAGGAATTAACTCTAGGTTGGGATTAGATAGTCACTCTACTGACTAGAGGTTAGATCAAGTTTGGGTAATTTACTTAGGGTTTGGTATTTCTTAACTTAGTTGAATCCTAGAGGTTGAGATCCTAGACTAGCTCATTGTAGTTCCTAAGCAAACAACTCAAAAAGTAGATCAAGGCAATTCATCCTAACAAGCAACTCAACTAGTACCATGGTTTACCATCAAGCCTAGCTTGAGGTAAGGATGGGTATTGTGAAGATGTTGGAGTTTTCGAATCAGATAAGGTCCTTGGTGCTTCTACCAAGAGTAGAGTTCAAAATTTTATGAAAGGTTTTGAAAAAACCTAGGGATAAGAATAATTGAAGTTCTGTCTTGAGAACATAGGGATATTTTATCTTATAGATCTCCATAGTTTTGTAAATACAATCTAAGAAAATAGTTGTTGCTGCAAAGGCATCTTGGCACAAGTTTTGAAATGCAAGAACATTTGAGAATATGTAAAATGAGCCAAGGTAGTTTTGTTAAATTGATTTTGTCAATTGAGGGTGAGGTAAGGAGTATATCATTTGTTACACATTCGGATGCTTAAACACAAACAAGCAAGCAAACACTCCATCACTAGTCGAGAAAAAGTTTGTGTTCCCCCTAATTTTTGCATTCAGGATAGCTATTCAGGTTTGCTCAAAGGTGGATCTTACAGTGATCAGTTGGACAACATGATTCGACCAATCTTGTCGATAAATCTAAGTATAAAACTTCTATGCCAAGACATGATGAGACACTTTGTGTCAAATGTGGGCACATGCCAACATTGCATGGGCTATAGACCCCTCTGGGTTGTCTAGAAACTCTTTCATCAACTTGTGGTTATATGAGTCAACACTTGGCCAACATAATCCTAACTACTTGATAGATCTAAGTATAATTTTGCTATGCCAAGACATGATGAGACACTTTGTGTTAAATGTGGGACCATGCCAACATTGCATTGGATCTAGACCTCTCTAGGTTATCCAGAAACACCTTCATCAACTTGTGGTTGTATAAGTCAACACTTGGCCAACATGTCCCTACCTACTTGATAGATCTAAGTATAATTTTGCTATGCCAAGAAATGATGAGACACTTTGTGTTAAATGTGGGCCCATGCCAACATTGGATTGGATCTAGACATCTTTGGGCTGCCTAGAAACACATTCATCAACTTGTGGTTTTATGCGTCAACACTTATCCAACATGTTCCAACCAGGTTGATAGGTATAAGCATAACACTGTTATTCCAATACATGATGACAAACTTCATGTTACATGTGGTCCCATGCCAACATTACATGGGCTATATACCTCTCTAGGTTGGCTAGAAACACCTTTACCAACTTGTGGTTGTATGAGTCATGACTTGGACAACATTATCCCACCTACTTGATATATCTAAGTATAACACTGTTATGCAAAGGCATGATGAGACACTTTGTGTTACATGTGGGCCCATGCAAAAATTGCATGGGCTATATACCTCTCTAGGTTGGCTAGAAACACCATCATCAACTTGTGGTTTTGTGCCTCAACACTTGGCCAACCTGATGCCACCTAGTTGATACATTTAAGTATGATAATGTTATGCCAAGCCATGACACACACTTGTGGCAGATGTGGGCCCATGGCAACATTGCATGGGACCTAAACCTCTCTAGGCTGTCTACAAACACCTTCATCAAATTATTATTGGACAACATGTTCCTACCAAGTTGATAAATCTAAGTATAACACTGTTATGACAACAAATGATGAGACACTTTGTGACAAATTTGTGCCCATGCCAACATTGCATTGGATATAGACCTTTCTTGGTTGGCTAGAAAAACCATCCTCAACATGTGGTTGTTGTAACACCCTCAAATCGGCCCTATGCAAGTTTTAGCCCTTTCCGCCAAACCCGCATAGAAACGATTCAAGGACGCCCACCAGGCACTTTCGTGCGGGTGGAAAACGAAGTAATAACATTACACAACAGTCCTCGATGGGACCCACAGAATAGTTATATATACAACAACGACTCCCTGAGTCAAGAATACAGATATACAATACAAAGATCCAAATCACCCTGAAATCGATAGGGCGTCCGACTACGGACAAGATGCAAATGGAGCTAAGAGCCCTCAAGAATAACCAATGGCGTCCATAACCCTACCCAGGCCAAGCCGGAAGGGTAACCCTGCTAACGACGTCGATCTCATACCTGCTAAAACAAAGGGGTGACGACAAAGGGCAAAGGAAAAGAGGAGCGTCAGTACTGAGGCCAGTACACGGCGAGGCTAGAATTCGGCGGCTCTCGCCTACATAGGTATGGTGGGCTGAAGCGGCAGCGCAGCGACACTAAACAACCTATAGAGACTCAATACAACTGGCGGTTATCAGAGAGGGATAAGAAAGACCTATTCGGATCTAACCTGAAGCTAACACCAAACAAACCCATCCTGGTATTTTCCCCCTCGAGACCAAACGAGGAAGTCGGACCAAGGAACTCACACAGTTGGCAATTTTACTCATTTCGTTATAGTTGCAGCAATTACTAATCAGATATAGATATCGTGGGCCGTCCTGATAGCATAAGTAGTGGGCAGTTTTAATCACCATTCCATTGTAGTAGGGACATTTACTAGTCAGATATAATTGTCCTGGGGAATCCCAAAACCCAGCAGTTGTTGACATTTTATAGCATTCCATTGGAGTTGCAAAACTTACTGGGCATATAGCATGTCACAAAACAATCCAGATCCACCAGCTGTTGGCATTTTTTAATATCCATTCCATTATACTTGAGCTGATTACTAGTCACATATTAAGTCAAATTTATAGCACTACTTTAGTTATGCTTTTCTATGATCGAGATACTGTGCTCCAAGTCGTCCATAACTGCGGACACGGCTTTTAGAAAGTTTCACCCTGTAGGGGTTCACAAATAGCAACACACACTCGATCAACCTCAGAAAAACCAACTCAAAACCCAATGACGCATTCACGACAAAGCGATCACAGGATTCAGAAATATTTCAGGGGGCCACCCCACTAAGCTACCCGCAACGAAGTTGGCCGGCTCTGGAACTGACCAAGGGTTTGTGTGGACGGCTGTAAACGACTGGGAACCCGAAAGTGTGACTGGGCTTGTCGATACAGCGAAAACGTGTCACGATCCTAAACAGTACAAGTGCTCCACGCACAATCGTAAATAAAGCAGTAACATGGCATAAGTACAGGATAATAATAAAACCCCAAACTACTTTATGGCCCCAAGAAATAGAAATGAATCAAGCTCTGGCTCAGGGGGGTCCATAAGGCCTCCCGGATGTGGATAGTGCGAAAAATCAAGGAACATGTATCAAGTACTCGGGGTCCTACGGGACACAAGTGAGCGTGGAAGAACCAAATAACATCTATTACCCACCGATGCCTCTGCACTAGTTATATCTAGCATTTTAATGGTTGTGATTAAAGTCATGATCATCTCCACCAATAAGCATCTCACCAATAAACATCTGCCAGCATTCCAATAACTGTGGTACTTGAGAACACGAGATCACACCTGAGCAAGCGACTACGACTCGCAAGGCTAGCTATCTACCAAACACAGGTAATAGGAGGTGTCCAAGGCAATATAGAGGTTGCACGGGATATAACTGGTGCACGGAAACTAAAGCATCGCGACACGGATAGCAATAGATCCACAGGAGGAAATAAAGACTATAAATGCAAAATAGGTAGAAAGGGGGAGAATGCTCGCCTGGGAAAACACCGCTGAAGGTTCATAGCCGGAGAACTTGTCGATACTCGCATCAACTCATCGGCCTAATCCGCGAACAAGCAAACACTAGAAGAAACACCAGGTGCAATATTTAATACTACGGCAGAAGATCCAACATGATTATGATATGCATGCGAGATGAACAATTTAATATGCGACAGTCGAAAATGTCATATTATAAAAATAATGGGGGTCTCGGATAGGGAATCACATTAGGGTTTGGCGAACTTGGCTCCGAGGGGTTCGGGGTTCGACGGGGTTCAACGGGATCAGTCTCGGACAACGGAAGTAGATCTTGTCGCATCCGGAAAGAAGGACTTGGCGTTCCGCGGCGAAGTGCTTGGTTTGGCGTCGGGGGCGCATCAGATTCGACCTGGTCGGTGTCGATCTTGTCGTCGCGAAGATCTTGTCGGGTCCGTGCCATCGAGTCGGTCTTGGCGTTCGGGAGGAAGTACTTGTCATATCCGGCGTTAATGCCTCCGTGAAGGAGAACTTGTCGTCCAGGCTCTCGGCGTCCTCGGATTCCGATCGGAGATCTTGGTCGTCTTCGGGTTTGTGTAGTAGATCTCAGCATGGCTTGACGGTTCCATGTAGGAGATCTCCGGGTGCCGCGGCGGAGTGCTCGGGTTCCGATGTAGATCTCGGCGAGGGTTTTGTTGGCGAGAAGCTCTTGCGCGGGCCTCCGGTTTGGTACAGGCACCAAAACGACATTCCCATCATATCTACTTCGCAGCAGCAGCAACATGACTACCAAAGTAGATGAGCATACACGCACAGATATTGGTACTGGTCACACACCAACAACACATCCTCGAGACGGCCGGCACGGTGGAGCTCGCAGGTGCCGCGGGCGCACAGAGAGGGGCCGAGCGGGGTCGGGACGGAGGCGCAGGATGTGGTGCGGCCGAGGACGTGGCCGGAGGTGGGGAAGGCGAGGCCGACGCGAGGATGAGCGGCCACGGCGGCATGGCAGCGGCGACCGGAGGCGGCTCATCGGGGGAACCGGAGGCGGTCGTGGCGACGCTGGCCAGAGAGGGGATGGCAGGGACGATGCAGGTGGCCGCGGCGGCAGAGAGGTGGTCGATGGAGCGGCCAGGGCAAGGATGAGACGGGGAGGGCGGCGACGGTGATACTGCGAGGTGGCGGAGAGGCGGCTCGCCGGTTCGTGGCCGTGCTTGGGCCGACGAGGACGGACGCCAGGGCGGGGGCGAGGCGGAGGGAGGAGACGGCACCGAGGCGCGGGGCTCTACCGGAAGCGGCGGGGCAGAGGGAGCGCGGCCGGAGGGCCAGGCGGCGGCGGGGATCGGTGAGAGGAGCAGGGGAGGTTGCGTGCGAGGCAAGGAAGGATGCGGTAGGTGGGAAGGAAAGAGGGAGAGAGACGCGTGGTGGGTGGTGGTGGGGCCAGGTGGGCGCGGAGCACGGGAGTGGCGAGGGGATCGAGGTCGGGGCCTGGGGATCGGTCCAGGGAGAAATGGTCGAGCGGGAGTGGCGTGTGTGGGCGGGAAAAGGCTGGAGGTGGGCCAGGGGAGTGGTGCGACGGGCGGTAGTTGGCGACCACGTCGCATGCATGCAGAGGCCGTGTGGCTGGGCGGTTGTACCACGCGCGCTATGTGCGTGCGTTGCACGCTGGGGAGGGGTGGACGGTGCGGGTGGAGCGGGCGAGGCGGGACAGGAGAGCCGTGTGGGGTTGGTCGGTGTGGGGAGATTGGGTTCAGGTGGACGTGGCGATTGGCAGGGGATGGTTGGCAGTAGAGGGAGATAAGGTGGTGGCGGGGATGGGTTAGACTAGGAAAGGGTTAGGGGTTTTAGGGTTTGGAGGTGGCCGGCTGGGCTTTCGGGCCGGGCTGGCTGCCTCCCAAAAATAAGTTAAACATTTTATTTATTAAAAACGAGGCTTTTGCAAACCGTTGGTAGACAAAATAAAATATTTCGGAGACCCGGGTTTTAATTTGAAAACACGACGGGGCGTTTAGAAAACAAAAACAGACTTTTCGAAAATAGTTTTATGCAAACAAATGCAAGATGACATGACGATGCTCAAATGCAAGGTGGCATGATGACATGAGCATGCGGTCATGACGATACAATGCACAAAAACAACGCGATTTTCTAGTAGTGGTTTTAGCGGGGTGCCATAGTTGTTTGACGCAACACTTGGCCAACATGATCCCACACAGTTTATACATCTAAGTATAAGAGTGCTATGCCAAGCTATGACACAAACTTGTGGCAGGTGTGGGTCGATGCCAATATTGCATAGGATCTAGACCTATATTATCTATATAGAAACACCCTCATAAACTTGTGGTTGTATGAGTTATCACTAGGACACCATGTTCCTACCAGGTTGATAGATCTAAGTATAACACTGCTCTGCCAAGACATGATGAGTCACTTTGTAGCAAATGTGGGCCCATGCCAACATTGCATGCGCTATAGACCTCTCTTGGTTGACTAGAAACACCATCATCAACTTGTGGTTATCTGACTCAACACTTGGCAAAGATGATCCCACCAAGTTGATACATCTAAGTATAAGAGTGCTATGCCAAGACATGACACAAACTAGTGCTAGATGTGGGACCATACCAACATTGCATGGGATCTAGACCTATATTATCTATCTAGAAATACCTTCATCAACTTGTGGACGTATGATTCGTCACTTGGATAGCATGATACTATCTAGTTTTTAGATCTATGTATACACTACAATGCCAAGACATGATGAGACACTTTGTGACAGATGTGGGCCCATGCCAACATTGTATGGGTTATAGACCTCTCTGTGTTGGCTAGAAATACCATCATCAACTTGTGGTTGTCTGACTCAACACTTGGCCAACATGATCCAACCTAGTTAAGAGTGCTATGCCAAGCCATGCCACAAACTTGTGGCATATATGGGCCCCTGCCAACATTGCATGGGATGTAAACTTATCTGAGATGTCTAGAAATACCTTCATCAACTTGTGGTTATATGAGTAATCTCTTGGATAACATGATCCTACCTAGTTGATATATCTAAGTAAAAGACGGTTATGCCAAGATATGATGAGACAATTTGTGGAAAATGTGGGCCCATGACAACATTGCATGGGCTATAGACCTCTCTCGGTTGGCTAGAAACTCCTTCATCAACTTGTGGTTGTGTGACTCAACACTTGGCTAACATGATTCAACCCGGTTTGTTATATCTAAGTATGAGAGTGTTATACCAAGCCATGACATACAATAGGCTAGCTATATACCTCTCTAGGCTGGCTAGAAACTTCTTCACTAACTTATGGTTGTATGTGTCATCACTTGGACAACATGATACTACCTAGTTGAGATATCTAAGTATAACACTTCAATGCTAAGACGTGATGAGACACTTTGTGGTAAATGTGGGCCCATGCCAATAGTGCCTGGACTATAGAGCTCTCTAGGTTGGCTAGAAACTCCATCATCAACTCGTGGTTGTGTAAGTAAACACTTGGACAACATGATCCCACATAGTTGGCTCTAAAATTCATGTAGGATATTCCACTCACTTTTTCTACACTCCATGGTTGAGCATCAGTAGATGGTCATCTACAAGCTAATGCAGCTTTTGTTATGGTTAGTCTGTTACTTTTTTTGATCAGTTATAGATACTTCCTGAACTTAGCTTGATTCTGTATTCCAAATATTGTGATGGTTCATCTACTGAAACTTATAATGATAGTAGATGTATATTATTGGTTTCTTGTTGTTTTGAAGACTCAGTTACCTGAATGCACTGTTAATTTATACAGTGCATATACTGCAGTTGGTTTGAGCATTAGGAACATGATAGATATTTTTTATGTGGTGAACCTTTAGTTAATGTTGGATTCTATGCTATATTGAATAAGTCTTATGCATCTTCTAATATTTAGTTTTTCCAGGTTACTATTGTTGTTAGGCTGTTGTCGACAACCTCTAGATTTTTTTCAGTTTCAGTTAGCTCCTAAGAACCCTGCAACTATTTAGTTCAGTTTCATATAGCACTTGTTTACGTCATCGTTTGAACCATTCTTGTGATGACATGACAAACTGGATTGAACAAGATGTAATAGGGGCACGTAGACCATGTGCTGCATGTTTTATTCGTGGGATGACACTAGTAATATCTAGTCGTGTGGAGCAGAGTTTTCACAACATAACTCTGAACCTTTCTTGAGCATCTATAACTCTGAATAAATAGATAGAAACTTGTGGTTGTATGTGTCATCACTTGGACAACATGATTCTACCTAGTTGATAGATCTAAGTAAAAGACTGATATGCTAAGACATGATGAGATACTTTGTGGCAAATGTGGGTCAATGCCAATATTGCATGGGCTATAGACCTCTCTGGGTTGGCTAAAAATACCATATATAATCAACTTGTGGTTGTGTTACTCAACACGTTTAGGCTCCAAACATGTTGTTTTTTCATGAATATACTCTTACATTATGAAAACTCATCTCATAGGCACGCATGAATATAAACCTCTGTTGATTTCACAAATGATTAATAGGGAGCTTGAGGCCATCCGAGGTACCACGAACCAAAACCCATAGAAGTCACCAGCTCTCATATCAACCTTGTTCACAACCTCCATTCACTTTGATGTTATCATGGCACCACCTTTCAGTTTGCCTCTAGTTTTTGACATGGTCATCACCATTTTAACTTTTTCAACTTCTATATTCTGCAAAAATACATGAATGTGTGCTCGTAGTTCAATATATGAAATAATATGCTCCATGGTGAAGCTCCTCGCGAAGTACTCCATAGAGATTACACCAATACATACAAATGTTTGTACCTAATCTATATACTATAATTTGTCTTGAGGTAGGTTTGTCATCTAGAAATTTGGTTCCGATTTTTCCCTAGACGGTTTTATCCCTACAAGCTTGCATCAATTACCCACCACTACCATTGGTAAGTTACTTACAGATTCCTGAGTCATCCTCCTTAGCTCGTCGTCATCGTCCCGCCCGCCTAGCCCAATGCTGGAATTAGATAGTCGATTCTTCCCCCGGCCTTGCTCCCTCCTGTCACCGTCCATCCTCCCGTCGTCGGTGTACCGCGGTGGATGGAAGTGAGGCCGTGAGCGTGTGGATATGTGCATCTAGGATTAGTGTTTCCTTTTTACCCAATTGGATTCGAGATATAAGGTTCTTATTCCCCTTCTAATCCTCTCTATGGTGGATGGGATTGGAGATTTTGTGAGGATCCTTGACCTCAAATCCGTCATTTAATCCCTCGATCGGAATCCCTCTCTCTCCACCGGTGGAGGCGTCCATCGGAAGATGCACGCAATGTGGTTGACGGTGTGAAGTCGAGCTCGTGCCTCCCATGGCAGTCTACTGAAATCTGCTAGGGAGTCGGCCGTTCGGTGATAGGAAGTTCACCTCACACATCCCCTGGTGCTCAAGTGCGGGTGTGCTTTCAGAAGCAAGCGAGACAGGCGTTGCTGCATTCTAGACATGGCAACTGCCATGCGTGCATCTGGGAGCTCCACTATCAGAGTTGTGACGACCAACATGAACATTAAATTTTCACATCAGTAGCAAGTTTAGTTCTCCATTCTCTCCCAGTCTTTGTGTTCTCCATCTTTGTGTCCTCCGTCTTGTGAGAACAAAAACTAGATGTACAGTGACTACAGAGATATCGTAGGACGATTATGAGAACTAAAACTAGATGTACAGCGACGATAGAGATTAGGTAGGAAGCGAGTGCAGAGGGGCGACCAGTAGCATCATATCAGGGAGCCAGGGACACTTTATCAGCATAGCAGAGCTAGTAGCAATAGAAGGAACGAGCTTAGGTAAAAATAAGGTCTTGCCCGTTGAATATAAGAGCAAGCTAAAGAAAGGATAAAATACAGAGCAAACCTTGAGCTAGCGCTTGAATTTTGTAATAAGTAGACACCTTTATATCCGAGCACACTGTTCCTTCAATGAATTTATGACCTGACTCCCTTGATACAACCCAAATGCTTTTAGGCACATCCTTAGTGTAAAGAATTGAGAATTTTGAAAGACTCAATTCAAGTTTAGTGAATTTCTATACAAAATGGAACATATGAAATGTTGTTCAATTGATTTAATACAATCATAGCAACGCACGGATTCTATGCTAATGTTGCTAATTTTCTGCAGAGAACCAGGTAGATCAGGTAGGGCATCCTCTTGTATGTCAAGTGATGAAAATAACCAGGTTTTTCTCTTCCTTATGTCTCGAGTTCTTCCGATAAGGCGTCGTAGTTTTGCTTCCTTATACCTAACCCCACGATTATGAATGCAGCGGCGGAGAGATGCTCGAGATCTTATGACACCACTATTATTCATAATAGTTCAGTGGAGCGGAAAATTCATACCTGTAGCATGATTCACTTGAAGCTGCTGTAATCCAAGTTGTAACTCCAAGGCTAGAAAAGGGGATTTGGCTAAGGGAACACAGTTTCTGCAAGATAACTGGATTCACCAAGGATTTGAGCCGAGAGTGAATCGATTCAGGAGACGATGATCGAGTGTTCGGCGAGTATAGCTGGCACAAAATAAACAAACCCAGGTTCCTATTTTTTGTTTATCGACCTGTAGCTTTTGATTCTTTTGTGGTGGATACTGTATGACATTGTATTTTTATCTCAATAGAAAGGTCACTAGGGGAAGCTCTACTTCCGTGAGAATAAAGAAAAAACCTCCTGAAAATGGTGATGCGTGTAGCAGGGATACTACATGGAGATCTCTTGTGCTCATATAATCCCCCTCTTGGACATGAAAATTTTGGTCAGAGAGGTGCACATTCAAGAATATCTCTTGTGTTGATCATTTTATTTATTTGCTTTACACCGAGAAGTTTAGACAGGTGGATTTTCATCATACATATAACATATAGAATGCAATCCTCTCGGATTATTTGTCACAAATTTGTCTATATGGGCATCTAGGCATGTATTAGTGTTTAGATACATGTATATTTAACCAAATCTATAAAAAGTAATTCAGTACATAGAGAGTAATAGTAATATTGTTTTCTTTCAGCTAGAACGATTGTTTTAGGAGCTTATTCCCAGGCACGTCTGTTCTTATTTGCTACCTCTCTTTCTTTTATTCATTCACAGATAATATTGCATCGCATTTCGAATTACCATTAAATAATGTAACTAGCCAATTATGAATTGGTTATATATTTCAGAAGTGTTCTATTCATTTTTTCAGTGCTTGTTTGATTTGGGGAAGTGGGATATATGCATGAGAGAGGAGTGATAGATGATTTTTTGTCTGTCACTATTGAGAGAATGTGGGTGATTTATTTGCTCGATTGTGTACCAGAGTGCATTGAGGATTGAGAAGGGTGTACCATTCCTCATGAAGCATAGATGGCACTAGTACAAATATGTAGGAATATATCATGTAAGGAGAAGTTTGGAAAAAATTGTGTGAGTAACATGTCCAATTTAAACCAAAGTAGTGTAAATTAAAAGGATGCGTGGGAGCATATTATATTGTTTTGTTAATATTTTTCTTGTTTCGCCGCAACGCGCAGTTTACACGTGCTCCAAGAAAACTCGAGACCATAGCAACGCACTGGCATTCAACTAGTAGTAGTAATTTAACAATTTTCCAAATTATTACTAGTTCAAAAGGTTTAATATGTATGCTTTGCATTTTAAGGTGTTTGAATTATTTATGGTTCACACATAAAATGGTCATTTTGGGAGGTTCTTATCAACTCCATACTTAAATTCTGCATCATCCATCGCTACATGGTTGCCATACTGGCAGAAACATTTAAAATCTTTCTCGGCCTTTATTCCAGGACCTGCATCTAGCACATACAGATATAACTGCATTCAATTTAGTTTTATTTGACATCATACCTCTTATATTAAGCTGTTTATGCAACTTCAGAGCATCACGGACATGACGAGAGCTAGCATACTTTTTGACCTAACCAGAAAATGGCACGTACACAAATTTTTTAGAATAAATAAATATATATTCTAACCTTTTTTTATACTAGTTACTTGTACATGGTTTGCATATTCATAAACATACATGATATTCCAAACCACCAAATAGTGTCCATTAGATAAGATAATTTTTTTAATACTCGATATAGATCTAACATTGCATGATTTCACTTCTAACATATAATAGAGTGTTATTGTACTAGTTCATATATAGATCTTACATAATCGATGCATTGATCTACATAATTATGAACATCGTGCATTTTTAAAATTTGATCATATTTTCTTCCGATTTGACGAAATTTATGTACATCGCTCTAGATTTTCAAACAGGAGTTGGCGAAAACATACATGATCCTTGAATCTCTGATCCATGAACCTATGTCGTTGTAGGTGTTGAATACTAGAGGGGATTTATAGGTAGTTGTCGTGGAGGCGCTCGTGCGAAGGGGGATAGGAGGCGAGTCATGGGCAACTACGATCGTGGAGTGACTAAATACCTAACGCATCTACACCGTCATATCCGCGCGCGTCTGCTGGAGAATATCATTTTCGGGACCGAAAGTTGGGACGCTCAGGCAACGTGGTACCCAAGTTGATTTTTATCACCGCGATTCAAAAAGTTGGGGCGCCAATTGCTGAGAGGGGTGTTTCGAGTGAATGATGGCCAAATCCAATATTTTCAAATCGCGCCCGTTAAGTCAGGATATTCCGTTACACTAGTTCCTGTTGTGCCCCTTCTTCACTGGTCACTCTTCTTAGCCACCATGCACGTGTCGTAGGGGCAAACCTATTACTGTACTTTCCTAACTCTTGACACTGAATCTTGCTACGGCGGCGGCGGTCCCTATGAGATTTAGATGGTTTGTGAGTGTTGTGCAGCTGATCGTAAGGTGAAAATTGAACCGATGATTGATGATATGTATGCAGATGCTGGAGATTGCTGCCAGGGCTTCTGCTCCTAAAGATATGGACCAATAGATGCTGATCTAGATAAGTTCGGTATACGCATAGAGGTGGATTCATATATGGCAAAACTTGATGAGGGAGTTAATAAGCCAGTTTCATCATGTACTATGGAGATCACTGTCGATTCCAAAAACATAACTCTTGATGAAATGAGAGAGATGATCGGTAAGAAAATTAGTATTGGCCCTAAGCAGATGGCAAATATCCGGTGGTGGCATCATAAGAAGCAGCAATTCATAGATGTTATGGATATTGAAGATCTTATGCAGATTATGCGACGAAAGAAGCGAACCAGGAAGGTGTTTTTCCTTGGTACCATTTCTGATGTTGTTGAACAGGTTATAGTGGATGTAGATGCCCCTATAGTGGCTGAACAGAATGAGGTGGTCGATGTTGATGAGATCTGATGAGAGCTGCTACCCTAGGCTTGTCATATGGACCGCAGGGTTCCCCTGCCTATATTTGTAATATTGACTACTGTTGTATTTAGAGCGTATTTCTGTGATTATGTTTGTTGAGAGATTGCGATATAATGCTCTGTGAGCTGTTGGGATATTCGGACATGTCACTCACTGAAACCATCGTTGTTGTAATAAGACATAAGTACATTGTAGTTGACATGATTATCTTTCTTAAGATGATGTGTTGTACTTGTTTCTGTTATTATGTTTGTTGGGACATTGTAACGTAATGTTTCGTGAAACCATGACTAGACAAGTGATGCATAAATACATTGTAATTGACATGATTATGTTTCTTGAGATGATGTACTATACTTGTTTCTGTTATTTTGTTTGTTGAGAGATTGTAATGTAATGTTTTGCGAAATCATGACAGGACAAGTGATGCGTAAGTACCTTGTAGTCGACATGATTTTGTTTCTTGAGTTGATGTAATATACTTGTTTCTATGATTATGTTTGTTGATAGATTGTAATGTGATGTTTTGTGAAACCATGATGTGATTATGTTTGTTGAGATATTATAATGTAATGTTTTGTGAAACCATGACTGAAGAAGTGATGCATAAGTACCTTGTAGTTGACATGATTTTGTTTCTTTAGATGATGTAATATACTGGTATGTTTTCGTTAGGCAATGAAATTGGGATGGAGGAAGTACAGGTTTAATATTTGAAATGAGAATGTATAAAGAGAATCTATATTAGGCAGGAGACAGTAATCCAGGGAAAGGGCATGGTATCCATTAAACTATTTTAAAATGCCAATTTAGTCATTGTTGCAGTGTTACAAGGTCTGCTCTCTCTCTCTCTCTCTCTCTCTCTCTCTCTCTCTCTCTCTCTCTCTCTCTCTCTCTCTCTCTCTCTCTCTCTCTCTCGCCGACGCCGACGTTGTCGCCTGCGATGACGCATTCGCCATGCTGTCCTTGAACGGCAAGGACGACCAGTCGAGCAGCGACAACCTTCTCTTCGACATTGAGTATTCCTTCCATGATGTGAGTTCCTCTGTTTTCTCAGGCTAGGGTTAGGCAATGGTAAATCTCTCGATCTAAGCTCCATATGTGCATGCAATCGTGTTTATTTCAGCTTTACGTTACCTATAGGTACCACGGACGATCTACGACTCCGAATGGGAGGGCCTAGATCTTGATGGAGAAGTGCCATGTGAGATGGGCTAAAACTGAGGAGATATGTTGCATTCGAAGGCAGTAACACAGGGAGAAGGTTTTTGGGCTGTGCAAATCAGGTTTGTTTACATTATGTGCAACTGTGACATGAAGTAAATGTATCGTACCTGTTCATAACACTATAGTGTGTGTGTTTTTAGGTTGGCACGGTGTGTAAAGCAGTAGAGTGGGTGAATCTTGAGTGGCCATATGCACTTAAGAAATGTTTGGCACAGTTATGGGAGATGTATGAGTTGGAAAGGTCGGGGTGATTTACTGATGTAAGTGATGCAGCAGAAAAAAAATTACAAGCTATCGGTACGAAATAAGGAGCTGGAACAAGAAATCGAGAATTTGCAGTCAGAGTTAACTGACGGAATCGATGGGAGCTTGGTTGTTGGAACTGCAAAGAAGCTTCAGGATAGTCACAAGTTGTTGATTCATAATGCAGAAAAGGAGAGGGATCAGCTCAGTGAAGAAAAGAAGAAGCTAGAGTACTGCATTGCGGATCTGTTGAAGGAACTGAAGAAGGCGCACGAGGGTGAACAAGGACAGACTATAGAGGATAAAGAAAATTTGAGATGAATAATTTATATTGTGCCAATGCCTGAAACTAGTTAACTGTAAGACTTATAGTTGCGCTTTCGTAACTAAGACAAACTGAATCCTCGAGCAAACTAATTTCAGACGAACACACATATCGTGCATAGACTTAAGTTCACGCTTACAAAATCACCACTTCAGAGGATAAACCAGGCAGTTCAGTACTAAATAGACAAATGTTGTGTTCAAGCGAGCCTGGCCCGGAGCTGCCTGTTTTCCTCCCTAAGATCGGCCAGCTCCTTCAGTACTATGCCGTGCTTCAGCTGTAGGTTCTAGCGCTCCGTCACGGATTGGAGAAGTTGGTCCGTAGCCATACGATTTTCCTTCAAGATCCCTTTCATGATCTCCGTCTGCTTCCTAGCTGAGGTGCGACCTTCGCTGTGTAGCTTCACCTAGCCGGTGTTTAACTCCTTCAGTTTCTGGCACTTGTTAGAAAGGACTGCGAGTTCAGCGCATAGGTGGTGAAAGGCCAGTTTCTGGGAATTCTGCTTCTCCCTTTGGATTGCTATCATGTCATTTAGCCAGGTCGCCAGGTCCCGGTCGATCTTTCGCCTCTTTCCCTGAAGAAAAATACATAGTATGGTTTGTTCAGTTCACCAGGACAAGCTGGTTAGTTTCCATAATTAACTGAATCGACTAGTGGCACTGTCATAATTTCAAGGAAGAAGCAATCTAGGACTAATCAACATTTTATGAATCGACTAGTGGCACTATCATAATTTCAATTTCAAAGACAAATAAGTTTTATCTGCAGTTTAGTGTGCTGTGGGTTTTTCCCAATATTACCAAATAGTAGTGGGAGAGTGGCAAACTCATAATGCAGAAACCCATGTCCAGATACATAATAGAAAGAGCACATGGTGTCCATTCATGAACATGAACACCAACACATGTCCAGATAGATAAGGAGTTGCCCTAGGATTCTTATTGCACCCTATAATGGGAAGCAGACTTGGGCATTGCTCCCTGAACCCTAAACATTACAAAAGGAGTGGAGGACGAACTGATATTCGTGTCCCCGCTAACAGGAATCAGACTTGGGCATTGCTCCGATACACCTCCAGACATGCCCTTAGCTCCTCGTTCTCTTTCTGAACACCCTCGAGTACGGTGATCCCTCTGCTCATGTCCTCCTTCATCTCCTTCACTGCATCCAGGCAACGGTTCCTGTCATGGTAGGCTCGGATGGTAGCCTTGGTGTCCTTGACGCGTCCTTTGAGTGCCTCGATGACTTTGTCCTGCAGGAGAATGCACCTTTCCACGAGATTCTTCTTCTCCTCTATGAGCTCGTTGATTATCTTGATGGCCTGTTCTTTCCTGTTCAAGTTACGGTCGAGCACTTTCTGCAGCCTCACGACATCATATGCAAAATCTAGCGAGATCTCCTTCTGCACAGATAATTTCTTGCGATGGCTCTCATTAGCTTGGGTGAGGGAGCGTGAAGCTCATGTTGGTTGACAATCTTGGAACTGATCGCGACCACGTTGTCACGGTACTCGGCCTTCGATCGCTACATCGTTCATGTTAATTGAAATAGGAATTCTATAATTACACTCCAGGTTCCAGGTGAATACTAATACAGATCAAAAAAATCCCCGTTAAATCTATTGACCGCAGTGTTAAAAAATGGACCAAGAGATCTATTCATGACCACGATAAACTAATCCTAATCACAAAAAATCCATAGTGAATCTATGAATAGCGGTATTAAGGAAAGACCAACATATCCAGTCATATTCATGAAAACTAATACAACTCGCAAAAGAAGAAGAAAAAACAATGCGGGGCAGACAGGATCTAAGAAATCCACATCACAACTCGGAAAAATAACAACGTGGAGATTTGCTACCTCGTTGAGACATGGAATGGGGCCGAACGGGTCCTGCAACTCCTCCGTCATGGTGGAATCAGGCTCCACGGCTGGTCTGTAATACGTAGAATAGGAAGAGCAAGAAGAAGAAGAAAAACAAGAAGAAGCAGAATAAGATCATGATGGAGAGGGAGATGGAGAAGAAGTAGAACAAGAATACCATACCGGGAGGAGCTCTCGCCTGCTAAAACATTCGGCGCCATTGTCGGGGGATATTGGGCCTCGATGAGAGGGTGGGCTTGAGCGGCTGGTAGAGCAAGAAGTGCCTCGCGGCGATTTCTCTCCCTTTTCTCTGCAAGGATCATCGACCGGCCTCTCCCCCTCCTCAGTGGAGGCATGGCTTGCAAGGTGAGGGTGGCGGCGGCAGGAGGAAGGAGATAGTGATTAGTGTGGGAGAAGAGTCAAAGAGTACAGGCCGTGGTCTAGTAGTACTAGTACTATTATACAAGACCACCGTGTACAGTCTACCTTCTCAAAGAAGGCAAGGAGGCAGGGGTAGGGAATCGATGGGACTTGTCTTTATTGCGATGGACACTTCAATGGTCTTCGGCGCCGCCAAAAATCCAGTATATAATAAGGGGAGTGCGAGCCGGGTGGTCATCATGGGAATCGGCGCGCACATCCCGCGTGCGTGTGTCACGTGTTGATGGGGAAATGACACGCGCAATTGCTACACGATCACGTCGGCACATCGAACTCCATCGAAATCCACGTCGATAGGCACACACGGGATATTTACGAGTCTATAATACGTTGTGTCACTTTTGTTGTGATCAATTATATGCAGTACGCAAGATATTACTTCTTTTTTTAATAATTGATAAATGCATGCGTGGACACGATGCACGCTGCTCATCCTTGATCAGATCAGCACCCCACTCTGTGTACCCACCATCGACCATTCGTAGCAACTACCTCGAGCATGATGCCCCCTTGCTGTGGCAATTGCAGGTCCAGCTGTCAACTGGCCGTCCTCCGTCACCGGCTCTTCACTGCATCGTTCGCGCTCGCAAGTCGCTACTGAGGCAGCACGTCGTGTCCGACCGTGCCAGGATCCATCGACATTGGCACTCGAGGA